>OZ022502.1:54703468-55303468 GCA_963989385.1 Ctena decussata | reverse complement strand
AGTTGCACAAGCAAAGTTCTGGATCAAGTTGCACAAGCAAAGTTCTGGACTAAGTTGCACAAGCAAAGGAAGCAAAATTCTTGACCAAGATGCACTAGTGCGTTTGCAGAGGATAACGCTATACTACTTGACATTTCTGTGCAGCTTTTGGTTTTCCAGCTTCATGGCAGCTGAAGTTTTCATCATTTTGAGTTGCTCTGGCAACCAAGCCAAAAAAGCCGTTTGCACAAAAAGACAAATAAGTGATAGGCTACTGAGGAAGATATATTTGTTATTATAATTTCAATACAAGGCTGTAAGAGCAAAGAAAGAACATTTTAGTGTTCCTGTTAAATTCAATGAGAGCTTCAAATTGCCATAGCAAATGAAGTACAATAGCATTATAGCAATTGGCATGAAACAGATCTTGGCTCCCCCATCCTAGTATTCCTACAGATGTTACATTTCGATTATGAAGGGGCAATATGTCATTTGAAAATATTTTAAATGAACAGTTGGCTGACAGACAATGGACCACAGCCCTGTACTGTGAGCTTGGCCCAGTATAGCTAACAATTGGCTTAATATTTGTCCCAAAACAGTTGCAGATAACCTGTGCTGCGAAGAGACCGTTTTGTAAGTTTGCTATTAAATAGGGCCAATACAAGCATATAAAATGTGTAAACTTGCTTTCACCTCTGAGTATGTGATTTCTGTCTGCCTCAGAGAGCCCTTTCATCAGGGGCGTAACTAGGGGCAATTTCATGATACGCACAACCATGTTTTATTCTCTACTTCTTGAAGGGAAAGCTGGTATTTCAGCCACTTTGGTAATTGGTATTGAAATCTTGTCTAATTTATAAATATTCAGCATGCAAATATGCAGGTGCGTTTTGAAATTTTGTCAATTTTGACAAAATTTCAATACGCACTTGCGTATTTGCCGTATAGGTAGCTACGCCCTTGCTTTCATTATGTATATAAATCGCAAATGTTGTGGTTTGATTAGGAAAACAGCCAAAATTTAAATACAGATTGACAGCTAAATCATGCTTTTCAGTTTGCTGCATGCGAAATATGTGCAAAATTGACATGTATAATTATATAGTGCAGCTAGCCAAGCATTTCGTACAGTAATTTTCTATTCAGCATCAGTTAACCTTGTCTACTCTAGTCTAGTCTATCCCATAATCTTGTGAGGTCGTTTGGGCACCACAGATGACTTTTACTAAATCCTGCAGAATTTGCATGAGCAGTAAAAGATAGTTAGAATATGGATATTCAGAAAGTGTATACTTTCTTTGGCCTCTGAGTATATGTATACTTACTTCACTGGCTAAAATCTGACAGAAATTTTATGCACCGTAACTCTGATCAACTGATGAAAAGTGTTGAACGTTTTAGGGAGCTTGCTTGAATATTTTTGGGGAGCTGGGGAGAAGCTGTATTACTTTTAGGGATTTTGGGAGCAGGGGCAAAATAATTTTAGGGAGCACGGGGAAATATTTTAAGGGAGCTAGGGAAATTTGGGCATTATTTTCAGGGAGCTAGGGAGCACCGACCCCTCCCCCCTCCCTCCTGATAGGGTCTCATCAGGGAATGAAAGGACCGATGAAGAAATTAACAGTATTAATGGCGATTCCTTACCATCTACACAATAATATTCCATAGTTAGGTAATGGTTAAGGCTTGGATAAGTCGCACCACAGCTACTGGTATCAGCCTGGCCGACTGTTAGGCTATTACATAACTCTTTTCCTGAGCAGGCAGCTTGCTGACTTGTGTCCGCATAAGCCATCAGACAGTCTCCGGCGTCATAGTCGCAACATCCTGCTGTAGTGACCGAAACCGCACACGTTGACGTCAGCTTTGTCCCATACTGTACATCATGTACGGCGATGAAATTTCCTGAGGGACACGAAGCAAGCAAGGATTCACCTTGACAGACCGCTGTGCGATCCAAAGTGTTCTCTGACAGTATTTGCTCTGAAATAAATAAGAGAAAGGAGTTTTAGAGTGTCATTTTCAAAGAAAAAGGCCATAAAGCCCTGGGGCCGTATTCATAAAACGACTTAAGCCGTTGCTATGCTGTTGCTAAGGCCAAATTCCTATGAAGGAGATTCCCTACAACTATGAAATTTGCTCTGGAAGAACAGTCTTACAAGACTGTTCCTCCAGAGCAAATTTCATTGTTGTAGGGAATCTCCAACATATAAATTTACCCTTAGCAACAGCATAGCAACGACTTAAGTCGTTTTATAAATACGGCCCCAGATTCGCTCACCTAAGTAAAAAGGTCAAAGGTCAAACTAGGGTCATCATTTGAACAAACCTGATAGTTTTAAACTGCCAAAATATGAGAGACATTAGTTAAGGGTCAAAGAATGACCTTTACCTGTATTACTCAAAAATATTCAAGTACTCATAAAGTTGACTTTATTAATAAACCTTTGCATCAAACTGTTCTTCAGTTTCCATGAACTCTTATGCTTTAGCATTTTCCCATATAAATTGACCAGAAAGCGAATTGGACATTGCTGTAAAAAAAACAAGGTTAACCCAAGGACATCGTTGATCAATATTGGTAGCACTCGGATCTCTGATGCTAAAAATACCAAGTTGCAATGCAATCCGTCATTTGGTTCTGGAGAAGAAGATTTTTTAGGGTTTTTACCATATATAGGCGTGGAGGCCACGTTCCTCATGGTAAATTGGACCGCTTGAACAAATTTTCATTCCCGCAAGCCCTGGGACTCAACATGAAATTTGGTTATAATCGGCCCAGTGCTTTAAGCGGAGAAGTCGTTTAAAACTGTGGACGGACAAAGGACGACGACGGAGCCTGCCCATCCTATAATCTGCCCATCAGGTGAGCTTAAAAGCTAAATCGGCAGAAAAAAAAAGATTGATATTCACTGGGGTGCGTTATTAAAACTTAAATAGGAGGTCGAAAAAAAAATAATTAAGTGATAAATGCAGTAAAGCCAAAATCCTTTAAAACATGTAGCATTTACAAAGTCATAATGATGCCGTGGAATCAATATACAATGCATTTTAAACACGGATCCCACATCTTTGTGAGTGCTTACAAGTAGAATATGTTGGGTTTATAAACGAAGTGATTTTTTCTATACAGCTAGTGCAAAAGTCTTATTTATTCCCGTATGAAATTCATGTCGGTAGATATAACAATAATTTTTAAAAGACAATAAAGCACAGCTTATGGGAGCTGGACTGTAACAAGGGCAAGTTTAATATGGACATTATCTGCAAAGTGAAATGAACTGCAGTGTACCTATATAAACAGTTATCCTCAAAATTATTCAAACCCCTAAAACATTGCCAGGGAAATGACAATATCACTGAACTGAAATATAGGTCATAGTGAACTAGAAATGATACGAGGTCAATCACTTATCTGAATGTATCACTACACTAAATATAAAACAAGTCAATGAAACAATGTTAGAGTTGTTGGCTATAATCACTGGACCATGAAGTACAGATCAATCTGACCTACAATTAGTATGAGGTCACTCATATTTCCAGCTCAAAGCATAAACTCAAGTTTGATGCAAATCCATGTTATACTTTCAGACATACTGAATAATCACTGCATCATAAATTAAAGGTCACACTGACCAGCAATTTAGAATTAGGTCACTCACAGTGTCAGCCCAAAGCATTTACCTAAGTATAATGCAAATCAATGAAACAGTGTGTTTGAGATGATGGCTAATCGCTGAAGGATAAAATATGGGTCACATTGGTTTACAATTAGTATGAGCTCACTAAGTGTCAGCCCAAACCATTAACCCAAATATAATGCAAAGCCATATAAAGGTGTTATAAAAATGATTCAAAATCACTGGACCATGCAAGACAGATCACACTGGCCTATAATTAGTACGAGGACACTCACAGTGTTGGACCAAACCATTTAACCAAGTATAATACAAATCCATGGAAAGTGTTAGAAATATGAGATAGGTCACACTGACCTTCAACTGTTATGACGTTGCTCAAAGTGTAAGCCCAAACCATTAACCCAAGTATGATGCAAATCCATAAAAAAGTGATAGAAATAGAGGCAAAATCACTGAACCATGAAATATAAGTCACACTAACAATTAGTATGAGGCCTCTAACAGAGTCAGCCCAAATCATTAACCCAAATATAAGGTTAATCCATGAAAATGTGTTTAGAAATATGAGACCAAATCACTGAATCATCAATATAGGTCACTGTGACCTCCTTTTATCCTGAGGTCAAACATTGGTCATGCTGTCATTATCCAAAGTAATCATGTTCAAACATCAAATAGTCTTCCAGATATAAGGCAGAATTACTGGACCATGAATTATAGGTCACTGTGATCTAGGGGATGGTTGTGGTCGGATGATAGTGCTGAGTAACTTTCAGTGCCGAGGCGTCCTTCTTATTTGGATAATAGTAGGGCAAGGCCCTACTTTGCTCGCATTCGGTGTGGGTGGGGGTTGAGTGAAAACTTTTTCTTTACCCCATCATATCTGTTTTCCTTCTGCCTCTGTCTGGAAGACGGCTCAATATAGACTGAAATATTGTTTCAAGCAACCATTGTGACCTAGTTAGTTTGAGGTCAAACAGCGGGTCGTTATCCCAAGAAACCATGATGTTAATACATCAAATAGTCTTCAAGATATAAGATAAATCACTGGACCATGAAATAAAAGTCCTTGTGAGGTCAAACATCTGGTCTCACTGACTTATTATCCCGAGATAGCATGTACATACATTCAATAGTCGCCGGACCGGGTAGCGCAATCGGTAGGGCACCTGACTCGTAAGTCAGAGGTCCTGGGTTCGAATCCCGGTCTAGCCACATACTTTCGTTTCTCCTTCCGCTGATTCAAGAAGGGCAGTTGTCAGTTACTGGCGAAAGTATGTGCACTTAGTACTGTATAACCGCTTAGGAGGTCTATATATATAGTGTGGTTAGGTTAACTGACCGTCCCGACATGACCTTAGTTGTTTACCGTGGACGTTAAGCATCAAATCAACCAACCAACCATTCAATAGTCTTCAAGCTATAAGGCGAAATCACTGGACCATGAAATATACGTCACTGTGACTTACTTTTAGATTGAAGTTAAACATGGGGTCATATCGACTTATTATCCCAAGACACTATGCTCATACATCAAAAAATCTTCAAGATATATGACAAAATCACTGGATCATTTAATATAAGTCACTGTGACTTAATTACTATTAGTGAGATGTCAAACAGCTTGTCATACTGACTTATTATCCCATGCTATTATATACATACTTCAAATAGTCTTCAAGATAAAACGGAAAAAAACACTGGACCATGAAATATGGGTCACCCTGACCTACTGTTATTTTGAGGTCAAGCATCGGACCATATCGATTTGTAATCCTGAGCCATCATGTTCATACACCAAATAGTCTTCAAGATATAAAGCAAACCCACTGGGGCCGTATACATAAAGCAACTTAAGTCGTTGCTATGCTGTTGCTAAGGGTAAATTTCTATGTTGGAGATTCCCTACAACTATGAAATTTGGTCTGGAGGAACAGTCTTAAACTGTTCCTCCAGACCAAATTTCATAGTTGTAGGGAATCTCCTTTACAGAAATTCAGCCTTAGCAACAGCATAGCAACGACTTAAGTCGTTTCATGAATACGGCCCCAGGTCATTGGAAATAAAGCTCACGGCCCGATATGCATCACTTCCTTCAGTAGATCTTCTCCAGTCGTTCCTGTGGAGCGAGTTTGAAGACTCTATCCTTTGTGGTTACTTTGAAGTGAGTTAAACGCACCAGGTGAATATTATTTCTATGTTAAATCATCCGTAAAGTGTAGGTCATGGGCAGATATGCACTGCTGAATTCAGTAGCTGTTCCGCAGGTGTAGCTGTCGAGCATATTTGAAGACCTCCAAAACGGGTTTCCAGTCTAAAAAGGGTTAAGTAACATACAGATCTTACCTTGCGTGTATTTTAAAGCGACAGCTACAACTATTAGAACTGTAGGTCTTATATCCCATGCTAGCGGCATAATTTTAGTGATGTCTTACTATACGGGCACAAAAAGCCATTTTAAATCATAAAATACTCAAGGCAAGGCAAATGTTTCACGGTGTAAGGTTAAAAAAACACAGAATGTATAATCATTTATTGTTGTTATATTTTTAAAATGAGATTAGAATCTATGTCTACAATATTTAAATGTAAACGATATACAGTGGGTTGTGTAGAGCCCATTGTGTCATGGTACAGCATATCTAAATGATTCAGGTACCCATTTTCTGCAAGGTAGGGAATAGAATCAATCACCTGACGAGGCATCTTTCAAGAAAGCTATAATTCAATAAGCTAGTTTTTTTTCTAATTTGATTGAACGGGTAGGTTTTGTTTTCGTGCACATATTTATGCATACCGCAAAAAAATCAAAATATTGGAACAGATAGCAAGGCCTGAGCAAGATCAGACTACTCCTGTAAAAGGAACATTCTTACCTGGGTCGACACTGTTTGCCATTCAATCTGCAATTTGAGCGCATTTCTGAATACTTTTAAATTATGGTAATTATGTTAGGTGTCACAATTTTTACGGTAATTAGATATAACAAAGAAAATATTCGTACGAGACAGCATGAGAAAGGATTATCTCACAGCTTACTTAAAGACAGATCAGCATGCGTGCAAGTCGATCAGTTTTGTTTGCAAGAACAACGGGAATCTCTCAGGCGATGATTGCGATTGCTGTCAACCCTTAAAACGCCAAAAACGCTGACGACAAAATTTACGCCTGCAAGATTTCAAAAAACATGTTTCATCCAAGCTAAATCATATTGAGAGTTCAAAGACTAGAGGGTAAACAGTGTGTATCCTGATAAGGCAGCTCATTATGAGCCGCCTCATCCGGATCTACGCCGTGAGCAAATTCATGTATCGTTGCCTTAGCTTTCCGCATGTGACATGGCGACAAGGTCCAGTTATGATCAAAACGATAATCTGTTAATTTGTCGAACATACTTGTTTTAGTCAATTTGATTCTCGATATCTCAAAGTCGAAGTTTATTCCTAAACTACTAATATCTCAAAGTGAATTTTCTAGGCCCAGAAAACTACTTTGAGATACAAGTAGGTTATGTCTGAAAAAAGGGGAATGACTCAACCAAAAATTTACGATATGTGCTCAAAAGTTAATCTCTTCAACTACATCTAAGGATCCTAGTTTATGCGGTTCTTCAGATATTTTGTTCAGAGGCTTGTTCCTACACAAAATGCCTATGTCCAAAAAAAGGGATTACTCAACTGAAAATTAATGGAATCGGCTTAAAAGTTAATTAGATCAACTACATCTCGGTCTGTAAATGTATGCCAACCAGAAAATGTGTTTGTAAAACACTATGCCCACAACTATATGCCTGACCCTAACAAGGTCAATGAAAAGGAGCATAAATACATGTCTGCTAATTTTCATGTTCTACCCGTCTATGAAATATCAAGGCCAAAGCAGTTGGGGTTCTTGACTAATGATCAACCCTAGAATATCAAGTACAGAGAAGAAAAGGGACATAACTCGGTCAATAATGAATGCAACATAACACAATCATCATTAGAATGATCGACTCATCAATTACAATTTGTATACCAAAAATCAAGTCTCTAGGTTGAACGGTTCAAAAGTTGGAAAAATGCCAACGTCAACAAATGGGGCATAATTCACTTAAATAGTTACCAAATCAGCTCAAAAGTTAATCAAGTGACCTACACTTAAGGTTCTTCCAGTATGCCAAATAAGAACAACCTATCTCAAATACTTTTCCCAAGATTTTGCTAACAAACTCAAAAATTTATTTTTCGAAAAAGGGGCATCACTCTTAATTCACATGGCTGACAGAAAAGAAAAAAAATATGTGTTTGCTTATTTTTTATGATCCATGCACGTTTGATTTATCAAGGCTCCAGCGGTTACAGTTTTTGAGTAATAGATCATATCTACAATGTTTTGTACAAATAAGAAAAGGGGTATAACTCTGTCAATAATGAACTCAACATACTGTTATTATAATAAAAATGATCAACTCATCATATACTATTAGTATACCAAAAGTCAGGTCTCTAGGTTGAACGGTTCAAAAATTGGAAAAATGCTAAAGTCAACAAAGGGACATAATTCAGTCAAATATTTACCAAATCAGCTGAAAAGTTAATCAGGTGATTGACACCTCAGGCTCTTCCAGTATGCCAAATATGAACAACCTATCTCAAATGCTTTTTCCATGTTTTGATAACAAACTTACATTCAAGTTTTCTAAAAAGGGGGATAATTCTTAAAGGACATGGCCGGCAGAAAAGAAAAAAAAATATGGGTTTGCTTATTTTCTATGGTCTATCCACCTATGATTTATCAAGGCTCCAGCAATTACAGTTCTTGAGTAATAGATCATACCTACAATGTTTTGAACATATAAGAAAAGGGGAATAACTCTGTCAATAATAAACTCAACATAATGTAATTATCATCAAAATGATTGACATATCAAATACTATTAGTGTACAAAAAATCAGGCCTCTAGGTTGAACGGTTCAAAAGTTGGAAAAATGCCAAGGTAACAAAGGAGCATAATTCAGTCAATATTTTTTACAAAATTAGCCCAAAAGTTAATCAGATGATCTACACCTTAGGCCCTACCAGTATACAAAATGTAAACAATCTAGTTCAGGCAGAAGTTTTCCCAAAATTTTGCTAACAATCTTACATTTATTTTTTTCGAAAAAGGGACATAGCTCTAAAAGTACATGGTCGATGGAAAAAGAAAAGAAATAAGGGTTCACTGTTTTATTATAATCTATCCATCTATGAAATATCAAGACCCCAACATTTACAGTTCCTAAGTTACAGAGCATACTCAAAGTGCTACGGACGGACGGAATTCCGGACGGACAAGCCCAAAGCAATATGGCCCCTCAACTTCTTCGAAGTTGGGGGCATAAATTTCAGGATCGTAGCTTAAGCGGTTCTTCAGATATTTCTGAAGTTTGTTCCTATATAAAACGAGTTAAAAAGGGGCATAACTCCTGAACGACAAGACCGGTGGGGAAAAATACGGTTCCGTTTATTTTTCATGTACAGTATGACCGGAAATTGAGAATATTTACCAAACTTCAGGCAGAAGTTTTCTAGCTTTATATGAACTAAATGAAACTGATTTCATATGTTGTTGGTATATTCATCCTTAAACTAAAGTGTGGTGGCATTGATATTTGTCATTCACCTAAAATATGTGACTTTGTGAATTTTCTACCCTTTAATTAACAAAGTGCAACATTTGAGCAAAATTGTGGATTCCTTCTCTCTGCTGGGACCGTCTTTGACCTGATTCCAAGTAACCTCTCGGCGGCACAACTTACTAACGGCGAGCACTGGTGCCTGGGACATTTTGCAATAGTCGGAATTGACTAAGTCCTATAGAACACCGTTGGCAGCTCACTTTGGCTGAACACTCAAAAACACCGTAACTTAGTTAGCTCACACTCTTTCCTGCACGGCGTCCGAGCGAGAAGCCCGAGCCAGAATTTGATTTAGGCTTCATGCATGGCTATCAGTGAGCTAAAAAACTAATCCGGTTTCACCGGCGTTGCCTCCATGTGCCTTTGGTGCCTGGTAACGTTAAAAAACCGATCATGTCATGTTGAGCAAAAAATGCAACATAAGATGAAATTTGAAATAAAATGTGTACAAGACAACAATTTTCGCGTTTCCACAGTAGCAGAGATCATGTTGAGAAGAAAGGGAAAGCAAAAATTGAAAATTAAAAAACGAAATAGTTTAAGGCATTATTCTGACACAAATTTTGTCAAAATCCACCCAAAGGTTCTTAAGGTATTGCCATTTTCATGTTTGTGCTATTTTTTGAAACGGTGGACGGCAGCCTTCCTGGATGGCCCATTTGCCAAAAGTCAAAATAGCTATATGCTAGGATCATTCTGACACAAATTTGGTGCATATCCATTCAGGGGTTCCTGAAATATAGTCATTTTCATTTTTTTTTTTTTTTTTTTTTTTTGCTATTTTTAGTAAGGACAGTACCAGCCATCTTGGATGGTACATTCCCATAAATGTGAAAAAAGAAGAAAAACTTCTTTAAAGATTGATTGATTGATTTGTTCTATTACGTCCACGGTAAACAACTATGGTCATGTTGGGACGGTCAGTTAACCTAACCACACTATTCCTGGGCAGGCTAAGACCTCCTAAGCGGTTAACCAGTACTAAGTTCACATACTTTCGTTAGTTACTGACAACTGCCTTTGTTTAATCAGCGGAAGGAGAAACGACAGTATGTGGCCAAACCGGGAATCGAACCGAGGACTTCTGACTTATGAGTCAGTTGCCCTACCGATTGCGCTACGCGGCCCGGCTCTCCTTTAAAGAATCATTCTGATTAAATCTGAGCAAAATCCACTCAGTGTTTATCGATTTATCGGCATTCAAGCAAAATTCAGACTCCTAAACCAAAAGTAGGTCTCTATGACCTATTTCCGCTATAGATTTTTTTCATTTTCATAATTTTTAAAAAAGAAGGTCCTGTTAATGTTCCATGCAAAGTTTCAGCCACATATACTTAGTGGTTCTAGAGAAAATGTTAAATATGTTGTTTTGATATTTTTAGTAACAGCTGCCAACTTGAATTCTCGACAGGGCTGAATTTTTGTAATCTGAAGCCCTGTGGTCTGATCATGCTCCATATGAAATTTGAGAACCATGGCTGCAGTGGTTTCGGAGAAATTAACTGTTCAAATCGTAATGCCAGGGTTGACGTAAATGTGAACGGACTGACGGACGGACGGAATGACGGACGGAAAACCGGACGCTATATCGCACCTTGCTAAAGCAGGTGCGACAAAAATGAAAGAAAAAGAAAGAATGCACATCTAAAATTACTTTTTCAGATATAAAAACAACACTGCTGTACAATCAGCATCTCTGTGTGAAATTACCTTCAGATAATAGTAAAAAATTATTAGGATCTGAACAACAGATAGCAACTACATTTAGTCACTAAATGGAAAGTAATAACCACAGAAAAGAATAACTTTTCAGTCATAAACACTAACGATTTATATGTAATACGATATCAGAAAATAAGATAACCCTTGTCGAATATTAATTTTGCTTTGTCTTGAATATTGCAGAGCCCAAAAGGGTGGGGTGGGGGGTGGGGGGGGTCCAAATCTGCCCACGCATGGATTTTCTTGTTGCTTTGCATATTAACTGTCTTCAACCTTACAACTACATATGCGTTTATCTATCTCAGTAAAGACTTAAAGATCTCAGGAGGGCACCCTGAAGTACTCCCGTTTTTTTGTGATACAAGCCTTATTACTTATCAATCATAAATCCTCAGCTTTATTCAATTTCATGAAATGTGAACTACAACAGTAAAAGGACTCCATATGGATATCTGCTTATGCAAACATGTAAACAAAACTTTTTTTTAAACATTAAGTCAGAAAATATGGCTAAAAGCGACACTAAAACTATTAAACAAGAATTCCGCGGAATGCAGTGTCTCGCCTGCTGGCGCTTTGTCACAAAACAGAGTTAAATCAGCAAAGATGTATGCATGAAACAAGTTTCTTGGCTCTAGCCCTTACAGTTTCTGAGAACCAGACCTAAGCACGAAAACTTGACAAAATATTGCAAAGTCAGTCAACCGTAAAATGTGGATAAGGACTCAATATTGATGATGACTGAGCTTTTCTCTTCCAGATGAATGCATGACCAAAATTTCATGGCTCTAGCCTTAATAGTTTCTGAGAAACAGACCTAAACACGAAAACGCGACAAAAATTGCAAAGTCAGTCAACTTTAAAATGTAAGTCAAGACTCAAAATTGATGATGGCTTTAAGATCTAATCTCCCAGATGTATGCATGAACCAAGTTTCATGGCTCTAGCCCTTATATTTTCTGAAAAAATGACCTAAACACAAAAACTCGACAACATTGCAAAGTCTGTCAACCGTAAAATGTAGGTCAAGACTCAATATTGATGATGGCTTTGAGATCTATTCTTCCAGATGTATGCATGAACCAAGTTTCATGGCTCTAGCCCTTATAGTTTCTGAGAAAATGACCTTAACGTAAAAACTCGACAAAAGTTTACGCCGACGCCGCCGCCGACGACATCGGAAAAGCAATACATATGTTTCGCCTCTGCTTCGAAGGTGAGACAAAAACGAATCCCAAAATTTATGTATGCTCCAGTCAGTGTCAACCTATGAAATTTCCTGAAAAATAGGCCATACGTTTCTTCTTTATACCAGACGAATTTCATGAAATTTGGAAACCGGTAACATTGTCACATTGTGCATGATATAGACGAAGGTGATTTGTTGGACAAAAATGAATGTCACATTTAAGTGTTAATATGTTCATAGAAACACTTCATTTTCTAGTAATATCAATAGTAATCCAAAATCTGTACAATTATAATAAAAGCTCCATATGCAGATATATTGATCTACTTTGTCTGAGGAATAAATGGAAAACTAAATTAACTCCGACCGCTTGACAGTGTATAAAGAAAAATAAATACAACATTGGACCTACCAAAATAAATATTTCACATGACATTTTTTCTGATCAAGGAGACCAACTGTGCCAAATTATTTTGAAATTCATGCATAAATGTAGAAGTAATAGCTGGGACAAGCTCAACAGTTATATTATTCAACCTTCTAGTGTGACCTTGACCTTGGACCTACCAGAATAAATTCTTCACGTGACACTTCTACTCATAAAGGAGGACAACTGTGCCAAATTATTTTGAAATCCATCTGTAAATATAGAAGAAATGGTCTGGACAAGCTCTATTTATGACCAATTGACCATCAAAATGACCTTGACCTTCAACCTACCTGAACAAATGTTTCGAATAGCACTTCTAATCATTAAGAAGGGGAACAACTGTGCCCAATTATTTTGAAATCCATGCAATGCCCCGGACAAGCTCAATTTATGACCATTATACCATTTGACCCTCAAGTGTGACCTTGACCTTGGACCTACCTGACTAAATATTTCAAATGGCACTTTTACTCGTCAAGGAGAACAATGGTGCCAAATTATTTTAAAACCATAAATAAATGTAGAAGTTATGGCCCAGACAAGCTCAATTTATGTCCATTTTATCATATGACCTTCAAGTGTGAACTTGCCTTGGGCCTACCTGACCAAATGTTTCAAATGGCACTTCTACTCATCAAGAAAAACAATTGTACCCATTTTTTTTTTAAAATCGATCCATAAGTATAGAAGTTATGGCCCAGACAAGCTCAATTATGACAATTTAATCATTTGACCTTCAAGTGGGACCTTGACCATGGACCTACCTGACAACTGGTTTCAAATGGCACTTTTACTCATTTAGGAGAACAATTGTGCCACATTATTTTGAAATCCATCCATAAATGTAGAAGTTATCGCCCGGACAAGCTCAATTTATGACAATTTTATCATTTGACCTTCAGGTGTGACCTGGACCTTGCACCTACCTGACTAAATGTTTCAAATGGCACTTCTACTTATCAAGGGGAACAATTGTGCCAATCATTTTCCAATCCATCCATAAATGTAAAAGATTGGCCATTTTATCATTTGACCTTCAAGTGTGATCCTTGCTTCAAAAGGATAACCCTCTTATAAAACATATTGACCTTGGACCTACTTGACCAAATGTTTCAAATGGCACTTTTACTCCTCAAAGAGAACAATTGTGCCAATTATTTTGAAATCCCTCCATAAATGTAAAAGTTATGGCCCGGACAAATCCGGACGGAAGCACGAGCGCATGCACTAACGCACATATACCGAACAGAAGTGCCGGGCCGCGTAGCGCAATCGGTAGGGCACCTGACTCGTAAGTCAGAGGTCCTGGATTCGAATCCCGGTCTGGCCACATACTTTCGTTTCTCCTTCCGCTGATTCAAGAAGGGCAGGTGTCAGTTACTGGCGAAAGTATGTGCACTTAGTATTGGTGAACCGCTTAGGAGGTCTAAGCCTGCCCAGGAATAGTGTGGTTAGGTTAACTGACCGTCCCGACATGACCTTAGTTGTTTACCGTGGACGTTAAGCATCAAATCAACCAACCAACCGAACTGAAGTTGTAACAAGTGTGTCTCGCTCACCGCAAGCGGGCTCGACAATAATGGATTTGGTGATGCAAATAGATGATGAAATTCACTAAAACTTAAATTAGCATAGAAATAATCACAAAACTACATGTATATGCCTTCCTAAATTTTGTGTTTTTTCAACTGTTAAAACATTCAACATTCTAAAAAATCATGTTACCGGTTTTCAATTTACATGAAAATTTCTAACTATAATTTACTCGTGTATGGCCTAATTTCATATTAATTTGAAAGGTTGACAAGAACTACAACATAGTGAAATCGAAAATTTAATTTGTTCAAAAATTTTATGGAGCTAAAATTTGGGGGCATCTGCAAACAAAAGTTAATATGGAAAGTTTTATGGTATTGATTGATTGATGTATTGCTTAACGTCCACGGTAAACATCTGTGGTCATGTCGGGACGGTCAGCTAACCTAACCACACTATTCCTGGGCAGGCTTAGACCTCCTAAGCGGTTAACCAGTACTAAGTGCACATACATTTGAATATAAACGTGGTACATACATAATCAAGAATTACTAGGAATTATTTTGAGAATGAAATGGGTCAGAAATTCAAATATCCTACAGCTTTGGGCTGCTTGAAATTGGAGTGCCCCTATTTTGTTGCATCCCATCCAATTAAAATGTTGTAATTTAACAATTAAAATAGATGGATCAGCAAATATTTCATAAAGGCAATAGTAATGTCCTAGACAATCACTATGCATAATATTATGGAATTCGGTGCGCGGGCAGAACCCTCTGTAAATTTCCTATAGAGTGGAACTGCCCTTTTATGAGATTTTACCGTTAATGCACCAAACTCAAATTCCAGTTGCATACAAAAATTTAGTTACCAACATCCAAACTTTAATATTTTATGACACATCACAACATCGATCAACCAGATATTGTTTGATAATATTTAATACCAACTAGACTGTGATAGCTTAAAGCAGTGTTATTTAGTTTAAGACTTCTACTTCTAAAAAGCTCTGAAAAAGCCATCTTATTTTGCGATTTAAAACCCCTTAGACAAACAAATTGATATAAATTACTGAAAATGCTAGTAAAATGAGATATTATAGCTAGAAATTATGAATTACATTTTCTTGATATTCCACAATGCAAATGATTTTATGAAACAAAGAGCATTAACATTTGATGAAAAGTGCAATTCTCAATAATTTCCCGTCATACTGCATATAATTTCAAGATCCTAGCATAAGCGCCTCTTGAGTTTCCCATCACGGACGGTCAGACAGGCCCAAGCCAATATGCTCCCTTAACATGTCCGAAGTTTCCGACGGAAGATGTAGTTGTGGACAAAAGATCTCGGATGGACGGAATGACGGACGCACTAACAGACATAAGGACGAGGGACTGTTACGAAATGGATCCGATCGTCGACTAGTCGTCGAAATTTTTTTAATCCTTTCAATCAGTAGGGCTACAGTTTTTAGGGCAACTGTGGTAATAAAACATTTACGGAAATCGTGGCTACGTTATGCATGGGTTGTTTGTGAATACCTCTCGTGGACAGCGTATTGCATGATTTTAAGGTGAATACCTGCACGAGTCTTTTGATTGTGGACAGCGTGTTGCATGATTTTGATGTGAATACCTGCACGCTTATATTCGAGTCCCATGATTTAAATGTGAGACGCATACTATTTATACGCCTATCTTTTATTGAAAAGTTAGACGTGGCTGTTTAATTCTTATACTGAGGATGTTATATTGTTGTGTGCCCAGATTCTGTGTTAAGACCTAGAAGGGTAAGATTTTATTATATTTATTTAGAATAGTTTGGCTAAGAATGAAAAATGTGACTCCTGATTGATATGGTATGATTATATGTGTCGACTGATTTGATTTTGTTGGCAGTGATCAGGCTGCGCATGTGTCGACTGATTTTGTTAGTAAGCATGCTGCGCATAATATTTGTATATTAGGAAGTTTTGTAAACTACGGAAATAGTTTATATCACTGATGTTGGTTGCAATGGTGTGCGTATATTTGACGTCCAGTGACGTCAGTTGCATTCATGTTATTCATGTGACGTAAGTTGCATTCATGTTATTGCGACGTCAGCACTTTTTATATTAGTTTCACTGGTGTGCATCTATTTGACGTCCAGTGACGTCAATTGCATTCATGTTATTCATGTGACGTCAGTTGCATCATGTTATTGCGACGTCAGCACTTTTTATATTAGTTTCACGTATACGTGGCCTATAGAAGTAGATTGATTTGTAATGGAACTAATTTATATACTCGTGACGTCAATTGACGCCATAGCATGCACCGCATTAAGGGTTTTTTCCATAAGTTATAATGGTAGCATTTGGTCATCATGCGTTTGATTTGCCTTCATTAGACGGCGTCATATGGTATAACATCATTGATGTCATGATGTCAGATCAAACGTTATGATCCCAAATGTGTGAGAAACGATTATTCAGCTATTATATTCTATGGCAAATGGTATTACGCCTAGTTTAAAGAAATGAATTAATACATATGGGAGTTAGATTTTGGTCAATCAATTTAATGTAAATAGGTCATTGTTTAGATTATTCATGTTTTATGTGGGGATGTCATGGTAATGCCTGTTGACGTCAGTATACTTCTTGACAATGTTTGACGTCAGATCCTTCGACGCACATGCGTGGTAGGATCTACGTTTCTTCATTGGCGGAAGTGGTAAGCACACTTTTAGCTTTACATCGTGAGCGCGAGTCGTGTCTAGTGACACGGCTGGCGTGTGCACGTTATGCTCGGCATTCGCCGAGGGCGTTGTATGGTATTTCCAAGACAGGCCCAAGTCTTACGTATTGTTATTATGTAGTTACAATGTATTAAGTGTAAGTTCGTTATTTTTAGGCACATCAAGTCCGGCAGTCAGCTGTTAGGGCTTAGAGCCACGTCTCACCTGGAGATTCGATATACGTCTCCAGGTTAATACCAACCCGGGTAGAGGCAGTTACAACGCCGTTTGTGCATGGTTCCTAAGCAGAGGCGGGAAGCACAAAATGTAGGCGGAAGTGGTTAGCACAGTTTTGCCAGATTCTGTGATAAGATCTGAAGGTCACATCAAGTGTGGGACAGTGTTCGTCCACTAAAGTGTGTTAATATATATAGACTGGTCCCTGGTACGATCCAGGGAGCGACCAGTATATAATCGTGCACGTGTTAATATAAGTTGGTGTTCCTCATGATATATGGACTGGCCCATGACATGATCCAGGGAACGACGAATTGAAGTCTACCAACATAAGGCCTTGTTTCTTTGTATGAGCTCAAACTAACGTTTTTTTGTTCTTTGTGTTTTCCTTTAGTTCATGGCGCTGAGCCGAGTACGGTGTTGACGTCAGACGGTAATCTATTTGCGTATTGTACGCAAATCGATTACAGATTTGAAACAAACACCTTACTTGGGCCAGCGACATGAACTAATATGTGTTGTATATTATTGTAATTGTGACAGTTGTAAATTGTATTGTTGTATATAGAATTTACATTATATATAAACTTCAAAACTTCTAACGTTGTTAGAGTTTCCTTGTTAGTGTAATACACTGGTAGATAACCCTTTAACCGGAAGTCACCCTCCGCCGTCCTGGCGACGCATAAGGCTCTACACCCGTGTCGACCGAGTGTAAAACCTTCTGCGTAACAGGGACATTTCTACAGTCCCCTTCGCCTTCGCTGGGTGACAGTAATACTGCTGTTTTCCTTTCCACGGTATCATTCATGATTCTTTGCTTCTAAGGAATCTGCCTTTTCAGTGTTTTTCTCCACCCCTGGGCCCCGTGCCAACCGGGGGGTATAAATAGTTGGATGCTTTCGCTTGAGCAGGTGGTGAAACCCCACTATATAAGCAACCGTCCGTTATATAGTTCATACAGTTTAACTGATCAAATTTAAATGATCAAATCTTACGTACAAACAGATCCAACGTGCGAATTTAAATAAACCCCATTTTGAAATTTTAGATATATTTAAGTAGACATCAAACGCGAATTCTATCCTTTCGATCTTTACTATTTCATGATACTAACATGCTTCATTTGCTTGTGTATCATTCTGTGCCCGTGGGTCGCACACGGGACGAAGATTATTACCTCATCTGTGTATAACAATTGTCTTGTGTATGTGTCACTTTTCCAAACTCGAGCACGTTGCACTTTAAAATTATTAAGAAATTTGTCTCAACAGAAAAATAATAAACAATGTCTTCTGTAGCAATTGTCTGCTACGTTTTGTTTGCATATACCTTAGTTTCAAATCATTTAACAAATCTTATATGTTGCTACCTCTTCTTACCTATATAGTAACTTTGACAACTTCTTCGTCTCATTGCATATACTCCGGATATGGATCTTCTATTCCGACAACGCCAAAGACGTCTTTTCAGCAAACGGTTCTCTTTTTCCCTTTGTCTGTGGGGAATAAAATTTACAGACCACTTTACTTCTGTAGTGGACGGGGTGAAATTCCCTGTCAAAACAGGAGCCACCTGTTTGCCGTGGGTGGCGTCTCGTATGCTGGAAAAAGGGATCCTGGTAGTTGAGGGAAGCCCAGGGATCTCCAGCTTTCCAACACACTACTTTGGCCCTGGCTTCAGATAGACGAGCGTTTCGGGTTAGGCCCGACCCGTTTCAATCGGCTCAGTCGTGCTAAGCTCTAGAAATGCGCTTCTTGATCCTTCACTTCCTTCTTTCTTTATACGTATCTATAATGGTACATACCGGGCTTAAAATATTCCCTTCGTTTCTTTCTATATGTGTATTTTCGATAGGCAGCGGCTGATGGGTTAATTGACGGGCATATTTTTCGGCCTTCAACATTGGGGGTTTAAACCGAGGGATTTGATCGTTGAGTATAATGGTTATGTAGCTTTGGCGTTGGGAATAGGAGATCCGTTCCCCTAAAACGTCCCCTTGTAGGACTCCGCGGAGGGTGAAGCGCATAGCCAATGAATATTAAACACCAATCATGGGATCCTCAAATAAGAGAAGATTTCTAATGGACTCTGATGACGACGCGGACCGGCCCTCATATTTCACATTTCAAGGTAATGTTAGTTTCGCTAAATTTCTAGTCATTCAGTCACTTGAAGAGAAGGCGGTCACGACCCTTTCCCCTTTCGTGATTGAAAAACAAATTCAAAGTTTAATTGGGACACCTAAATCTGTAAAAAAACTAAAAAACAAGACTCTTCTCGTCGAAACATGCCGAAAAGCTCAAACGGACAATCTTCTAAAAATTTCTACCTTTTTTGGCCTTAAAGTCTCTGTCACGGAGCATACAAGCCTTAACTCTTCAAAAGGCATCATCCGTGACAGGATGCTGAAAGGGGAAAAAGAAAATGAAATCGTTGACTACCTAAGAGAACAGGGCGTGACCGCCTGCAAACGCTTCACCATCAAAAAAGATCATGATACTGTTGAGACTAACACTTTACTACTTACGTTCAACACCGTCACGGTACCAAAATCATTAAAAATCTTTTACCGAGTTGTTCCGGTTGACGTGTATGTGCCAAACCCTCTGCGGTGTTTCAACTGTCAGAGGTTTGGCCATCACGAAAACAATTGCCCCGTAGATCCCGGATCTGTTTGTGCGACTTGTGGCGCGGGAGGTCATGACCACGATACCTCCACGTGCAAAAATCCGGCCAAATGCGTTAACTGCGGCAAAGATCACGTCTCTCGATCCAGCGTATGTGAAATATGGAAAAAAGAAAAAGAAATTTTGAAAATTAAGGTCAACAAAAATGTTACCTATTTAGAAGCTAGGAAATTATATGAAAGTCAAACTCAAACATCGGATTTGGACTTCACAAAAATTGTACACTCACTGGCAAGACCCGAAACAAAAACTACTGGTACCCAATTTTTCGAAAAAGATTTTGACATTTTACCATCTTCTAAAGTTATTTCACCATCTGTAAAACCAACATCTCAGCCAACATCTCAGCCAAGAGCAACTACAGCCCGCTCTGGCTCAGGTTCACAGCCTCGGGCCGCTTCGGCGGCTCGTCCAACTAGTTCTCAGTCTATTTCTCAGTCTAGTTCTCAGTCTAATTCTCAGTCTAGTTCTCAGTCTAATTCACAGTCTAGTTCACAATCTAGTTCGTCTGGTTCGCAGTCTACTAGACAGACTAAGGAACAGCTTAAAGCGGCGGCTAAAGCGCAGAAGGAGAAGGATAAACATCGTTCTCCTTCTGGTCACGGCTCTGGCCGTCGATCACATTCTGGCGGAGGCTCGTCCTCCAATAAACCTGCCATCGGAGGTTCGTCCTCCAATAAGCTCGGCAAAGGATCTCCGGATCCCGTTAAAACGGTCAATAAATATGGCGCTTTGGAGGATGACATGGATACTGCTTAGGAGAAGTATATTCTCCTGATTGGTCTCCTGACACGTTTTTTTCTCTCCCATTCATTTAAACATGGATAAAAAGTCAATAATACAATGGAACTGTCGTGGTCTTAAAGCAAATTATAATGAATTACTAATTTTAATGTCTCTTTTATCTCCAAGTGTCATTTGTCTTCAAGAAACCTTTTTAAAGCAGTCAGATAATGTTAGTTTCAGAGATTTTAGTATGTTTAACTATATTTGTCCTGATGGTCAAAGAGCATCAGGAGGAACTTCGATTCTCGTGAAATCTAACATTCCACATAGTCAGTTTAATCTGAATACAAACTTACAAGCAGTTGCCGTCAATGTTACTTTATCCAAAAAAGTAACGATATGCTCTATCTATATTCCGCCAAATGATGTACTTTCTAAAAATTCCTTGGTCAATCTAGTAGACCAATTGCCGCAGCCATTTATGTTAGTTGGTGACTTCAATGGTCACAGTAAAACCTGGGGTTGTTTGAATACAAATGACAGAGGAGAAATTATTGAAGATGTAATTGCTGAAAATGATTTGTGTATACTTAATGAAAAACAGCCTACATATCTTCACCCTCCCACGGGAAATTATTTTGCCATAGATTTGTCTATTTGTCATCCTAATATATATTTAGATTTTGACTGGTCAGTTTGTGATGACCTGCATGGAAGTGATCACTTCCCAATCATAATTAAAGAAATTGATTCATCTGATGAAGAACAGCATTCTCGATGGAATTTGAAAAAAGCAAATTGGGAAATGTTCGTAACATCATGTCAGAAGCGGCTTAGCTCTGAAAGTTCAAAACAGCAGAAGATATGTCTGCTTTTACATCAGCATTACATGCAATTTCGGAAGAAAGTATTCCGAAATCCTCGACATGTTCAAAAAGGCGTAATCCATGGTTTACTAATGAATGTAAAACTGCAATAAACAAACGCAAATCGTCTTTACGAAAATTTAATAAAAATCCGTCTCGTGAAAATCATGTACATTCAAAAGTAACTCGTGCTAAAGCACGAAGAACTATTAAAGAAGCCAAACGTTCATCATGGCAACAATATGTCAATAAATTAAATCCTAAAACGCCAGTAAAAAAGATATGGGAAATGATACGAAAAATCAGTGGAAAAAAACAAGAAATCTGAATGTGTTCATATTAAATCTTCCAACGGTAACAAATGTTTTTCCACTGCAGAGATTTCCAATGCATTAGGCGAAAACTTTCAGAAAAATTCTTCAAGTTCAAATTACAGTCAACGATTTCAGGAACTGAAAACTGAAAAAGAATCAGAAAATTTAAATTTTCAGTCATTAAATAACGAAAAATATAACCTTCCCTTCAGTATATCAGAACTAAAGGAGTCTCTTGATAAATGTAAAGATACAGCCGCAGGGCCGGACGATATTCATTATCAAATCCTTAAACATTTACCACCTGATGCATTGGAGACCTTACTTAATATGTTAAACGATATTTGGCATACTGGAAATTTTCCAGAAGACTGGCATAAAGCAGTCATCATTCCCATTCCCAAACCGGGAAAGGATAAGACGGAAGCTACAAATTACCGACCGATAGCGTTAACAAGTTGCATATGTAAAACAATGGAGAGAATGATTAACGATAGGCTCGTTTGGTTCCTGGAGTCAAATAACTTGATTTCCAGAAATCAAGCGGGCTTTCGTAAGAATCACAGTACTATAGATCATTTAGTTCGATTAGAATCTTTTATTCGTGATGCATTTGTGAAAAAAGAACATGTCGTCGCAATATTTTTTGATCTGGAGAAAGCGTACGACACGACGTGGAAATATGGCATCATGAAAGATTTACATAATATTGGCCTTCGAGGCCGACTTCCAAACTTTATTTCGAATTTCTTATCTGACAGATCCTTTAATGTTAGAATAGGGTCTACATTGTCTGACACTTTTAAACAAGAACAGGGTGTTCCTCCGGGAAGTATTTTATCACCTACTTTATTTAATATAAAAATAAATAACATTGTTAAATGTGTTAACGATACCGATTCTTCATTATATGTTGACGACTTCGGCATCTTTTACAAATCGAAAAATATGGAAAACATAGAATTCAGACTTCAAAGATGCCTGAATAAAGTAGAAACCTGGGCCACAGAAAACGGTTTTAAATTTTCTAAAACTAAAACCCAATGTGTTCATTTCTGTCAGTTGAGGGGTTTGCACCCCGACCCAGTTCTTAACATTTATGGATTGCCAATTCCAGTTGTAAATGAGGCCAAATTCTTAGGCCTTCTGTTCGATAAGAAACTCACTTTTATTCCTCACATAAAAGCTTTGAAAGCTAAATGTTTAAAAGCTTTAGATGTTTTAAAAGTGCTCTCCAATACAAATTGGGGAGGAGATCGTGCTGTACTTCTAAACCTGTATAGATCTCTTGTGAGATCTAAACTGGATTATGGTTCAGTCGTATATGGTTCGGCACGAAAATCATACCTTAAATGTCTTGACACCATTCATCATCAGGGGTTACGTCTTGCTCTTGGAGCATTTCGAACATCTCCCGTAGAAAGTCTTTACGCAGAGTCGAATGAACCGTCTCTATATATCAGAAGAGAGAAATTATCACTACAATATGTATCAAAACTAGCTGCAAACCCAAAGAATTCTGCTTACGATTGTGTTTTTAACCCTCGGTATGAAATATTTTATAACAACAAACCGAGATCTATTAAACCCTTGGGTTTACGTATTAAACCTTTGCTAGTAGACTCTCATATTGACATTAAAAAAATCCAGAAATTTTCTTTACCTGTCCAAGAGCCATGGACTTTAAAACCTCCTAACGTTATTTTATCATTACACAAGAATAAAAAATCACAGACGAACCCTGACCTTCTTCAATCAGAATTCTTGCAAGTAAAATCTAATTTTCCGAACCATACCACAATCTATACGGATGGTTCAAAACAAGAAGATAAAGTTGCATGTTCGGTTGTAAGTTCCCTTTTCACAGATACTATACGATTACCAAATGGCAGCTCTATATTTACAGCTGAAGCTAAAGCCATAGATTTGGCCCTCAATCAAATTTCAGTTCAAGAAAACAATAAGTTTATTATATTCTCAGACTCACTTTCTGTTTTATCATCACTTAAAAACGTCAATCACCCCAATCCTTTAATACAACAATTACTTCGTAAATATTTTCAGTTACCATCAAAAGAAATAATCTTTTGTTGGGTTCCAAGTCACGTCAATATTCGTGGAAATGACCTGGCCGATAAAGAGGCCAAGGCGGCTTTAAATTTACCAGAAAGTACCTTTCGAATTCCGCACTCAGATTTTAAATCTCAAATTAATACATATATCAAATCAAAATGTCAAACTAATTGGGATAATCAAATTCATAACAAACTCCGACAAATTAAACCAGATTTTCACAGCAAGGACAATATACTATCAAATAGAAAAGAACAGACTGTCATTACCAGATGCCGAATAGGGCATACCAGAATTACACATTCGTTTTTATTAAATAATGAGGTTGCACCATTTTGCATACCATGCAATGAAGTCATTACAATCAAACATCTCCTTGTGTCATGCATTGACTTTAACCATATTCGTTCAAAATATTACAACATTAAAACCATAACCGAGTTTTTTAGCAAAGTTTCTTCTATCCAAATTATTAATTTTTTAAAGGAAGCTGGACTTTTTAACAAGATTTAGTCTTTTATTGTACATAACATTTTTATCATTTGGACGTAACATAATACTTTAAACATTTGATCGTTTTTGAATTTGTCTTATAGAAACGTTTTAAATTGCTGACGTTTAGACGCTATATGCCCTTACCAGGGTTGAGCGTCTATAAATAACTTAAACATTCATTCATTCTCCACCCCTGTTGGTGTTAACTGCTTTTTGGCTGCTGTAAATGTTTCCCCATACTTCATTAAATTGGTATATATGCCCAGCGAAGACTCCGATCAGCCTTGGCATCCACCCAGTCTGATCAGCGTCTTTGCTATGCACTTAAAAAGTAGCTAAGGGTCCAAGCTAGCTTCATGCACATTCCAGTCTGGTGGTTTTGTCATGTCACGGCTCGTATTTCCTGTCCGTTGGGATGTATACTACATTCCGCTGAAGCCAGTGCAAGTGTAAATGAACAAACCCAACACGTGTGTTCCTTGCTTTCTAATGATCTTACTCCGTATGGGTATAGCCCTATGTTTGCTGCCTCTTTTCGAAGGCAGACATTTGAGCCACGGCATAACAAAACCAACAAAGTGGCATGTGCGCCCAGCTAAGGCTCAGATCAGCCTGAGCTTCGGCCCAGTCTTATCAGCCTTCACTGTCGGCATGAAGGTAGCTTAGACTCTTAGCTACCCTTAAAGGGCACAGGATAGACTGATCAGACTTGACGGATGCCCAGGTTGATCGGAGTCTTCACTGGGGGCACATGACAGTTTGTTTTGTCGTGTCGCGGTTTCTATTCCAGGTCCATTCCTGTTTTTTAACGCATCTATTTGTGACTGCCTGTTTGCTGCGTGGAAGACGTAAACTTCCAAAATGGGATCTACTTTTAAAGGAGAGAATTTGCTCTTAGGGGACTCAAATTGAGAATGGAGGCCAAAATGGGAAAGACAGACCGCTTCCCCTGAAACTACCCATTCCTTGAATTCAAACGTGACATAATAGTGCAAGAAGCCACTCTAAAATGAGTAGCCGATATATTGACTGGCCAAACTGTATAAATCCAGGCAGAAAATCTGCAGATATAGATACCGACATTACTCACTAATGCATATTCTCACACTGATAGGCATGTACATAGCTGTTTGAGGCACGGTCGAATGGAGCGAAACCCATTTTCTTTTATACTTTTAAATGAATTATAGAGATTTCTCGGTGAAATCGAAACTGATAATCTCACTGTTTCAAATTGTGAAATTATCACTTTCGATTTCACTGTTTCAAAAATAGAATTTTTGTGAAATAGCCTCAAGTTTTTTTGTTGGTTAGTTGGCTAAATCTTATCTGGCTTGACGAAAATTATGTCACGCGTGTTTCCACGTCCTTACGACGTTGATGACGTCACTTAAAGCACAAACGTCACCTTGTTACTGCACGCGACGTCAGGCCGCCTAAGTCTCCTGTAGGCATTCTTTCTTGCCAATTTTTTGAGATCTGTTTATCAAAATGATATTTGAAGCTATTTTCAGTTGCAAACTCTGTTAACAACCAATATCATACCCAATAAACATGCTGGAAGCATCAAATTTGACGCAAAACGGCTAGAAAAAAGTTGTGTTTGTCGTGATGGCTGACGCTCTTGAATAAAAAAAATTATTGCGATTTTCAAGCATAAAAGAAATAGAAAAGTTGACTTTTTAAGTGTAAGATGAATTTTGATTTCACTCATGAACACCAAAAATGATAATTTCACTCGTGGCTTCGCCACTCGTGAAAATACTGCTTTTGGTGTTCATTGAGTGAAATAAAAATCGACTTTACACTGAAAAAGTCAAACATCCTCTATATCAAATCGTGGCCCTCTAATGCTGTTTAAACATTGTTTCAAACTTTGTAATTCACGTTCCGTGCCGTACTTATTACAAGGTGATATCTGACGAAAAGTTGGAAAAAGGAGTAAATTTCTTTTCACAAGCTTCACAGCTACTGTTCCACTCACAGCGATAAATTTTTACGATTTTCTAGGCAGTTTTGAAGAGTTTTCAAAGGAATCATACTATAACAAGAGGGCCATGATGGCCCTGGATCGCTCACCTGAGTATCCTGTGAACTTAACTTCAGAAACATCCATACATCCAACAGACAGAGTTTCACAAAGATTCAATGGAAAATGAACTCTTTATTGTGTACCTTAGGTTTTTATAAGATTTAACCTAATGACCTTGTTTTTGATCCCACATGACCCAGTTTCAAAACCTGGTCTAGATTTCTTGGATATAAACATTCTGCAAAGTTTCATGAATATCGATAAAAACTGTGCCCTCTAGAGCGTAAACAATGTTTTTCTAAGATTTGACCTAGTTTTGACCTGACATGACCAAGTTGCACCCTTGGTCCAGATTTGTAGGAGATAAACATTTTGACAAAGTCTCATGAAGATTAGAACAAAACTGTGTCCTCTAAAGCGTTCACATGGTTTTTCTAAGAACTGACCTAGTGACCTAGTTTTTGACCTGACATGGCCCAGTTTCAAATTAGGTCTAGATTTCATAAAAATAAACATTCTGACAAAGTTTCATGTAGATTATATCATAACTGTGCCCTCAAGAGTGTACACAAGGTTTTACTAAGATTTGACCTAGTGACCTAGTTTTTGACCCCACATGATCCAGTATCTAAGTTGGTCTAGATTTTATTAAGATAAACATTCTGACATTTTCATGATGATTGGATCGAAACTGTGCCCTCTGAGTCATTCTAAGATTAATTTCTATTTTTAGCTCTGGCGGCCATTTTGTACAGTGGAGTGGAACCGTTTCAGCAATTTTTGTTTAGAACCATAAGTCAAACACTTCTGTGAAATTATTTTGAAATCGAGCCAGAGGCTTTAGAGGAGATGTCGTTTAAAGGTTTTTCTATATTTAGCTCTGGTGGCCATTTTGTTCAGCAGAGCTGAACCATTTCAGCAATTTTGATAGAGGGTCTCCTAAGGAACATTTCTGCGAAATTATTTCAAAATCTTCCCAGCAGTTTTGGAGGCGAAGTCGTTTAAAGGTTTTTCTATTTTTTTAGCTCTGGCGGCCATATTGTTCAGCGGAGTGGAACCGGTACAATTTTGGCCGCAGGGCTCCTAGGGAACATTTCTGTGAAATTATTTTAAAATCTGCCCAGCAGTTTTGGAGGCGAGGTCGTTTCAAGGTTTTTCTATTTTTAGCTCTGGCGGCCATTTTGTTCGGCGGAGCGGAATTTTGGTAGAGGGTCTCCTAAGAAACATTTCTGCGAAATTATTTCAAAATCTGCCCGGCTGTTTTGGAGGAGAAGTCGTTTAAAGGTTTTTCTATTTTTAGCTCTGGCGACCATATTGTTCAGCGGAGCGGAACCGTTTGAGCAATTTTGGTTAAGGGCCTCGTAAGGACTATTTCTGTGAAATTATTTCAAAATCTGTCCAGCACTTTTGGAAGCGAAGTCGTTTAAAGGTTTTTCTATTTTTAGCTCTGGCGGCCATATTGTTCAGCGGAGCGGAACCGTTTGAGCAATTTTGATAAAGAGTCCCCAAAGGAACATTTCTGTAAAATTATTTCAAAATTCGTCCAGCAGTTTTGGAGAAGTCGTTTAAAGCAAAAGTTGACGACAGACGAACGACGGACGACGGACAAAGCCCGATCACAGTACCTCACCTTGAGCACTTCGTGCTCAGGTGAGCTAAAAAGCAAGAACAGCGTGGGGCAATCAAATTATTTCTGTGCTATTTGCCGGAGCTCTCGGATGGAGATTGAACACTCGGCTGACGCATCGTGTTCAAATTCCTCTGGACCCGGTAAATGTTAATGCAGAGCTCTAGATAAGAGGGAGTATCTGATGATAATTTTTTATTTCTCATTGAAACCAAATGATGTGACCCCTCATCTGAACTGTCTAGTCATTTGCTTATATCTCAAATGTCGCCACTAAAATTTCTCTGGACCCGGTAAATGTTTATGCAGAGCTCTCGATAAGAGGGAGTATCTGATGATAATTTTGTTTTATTTATCATTGAAACCATATGTTGTGACCCCTCATCTGAACCGTCTCGTCGAGACGGTTCAGATGAGGGGTCACAACATATGATTTTATGGGGAATTAACAAAAATTATCCCTAATTATCACCAAATACTCCCTCTTATCTAGAACTCTGTTAATGCATTAAAAAATAGGTATGATCCCAATATTCTGGGTATACTGAGTCTGAGGATTTTCTGCCCAATGTTATGCAATAGATGGTCATAATATTAAATGTAAAGAAAGATCCTCTAGAAGCAAATAACACACGAAAAGCACGAAAAATGAAGAACAGTTTAACCTTATACATCGCAAGGAAATTCATGAATTACTAAAGACAAACTCTTTATCTATGCGAACTATCAAATCACTAGTTTCTATTGAAAATATTTTGGGGTATGGGTAACTTGTTACTCTCCAGACCCTAAATAACGCCTTCACTTTCTAAGCTGCTGTATCCCTAGGGTGTTTATACGATTTGAATGCAGTACTACTAAAGACAGAAATGGACTTCTCTGGAGCCGGTAAATGTTAATGCAGAGCCCTAGATCAGAGAACTTGCCACCGAAAAGAACTTTTGAGCACCGAAAAGGACTTTATTTGCCATTTCATGCTACAAAATATATACTGTATAATAATTTTATATCCTTATGAAAATTAGTTAGAGTTAAATAATAAGTATTGGGTTGTAATATATTTTCTCCGGAAATTTATAGATGTTCCAGATGTGTCTAAATTCTCATTACATCAGAAGTGCAACACCGAAAGGATTCAGCTTGTCGTCACTGAAAAGCAATATTGGGTAACGAAAAGAATGTAATTGCTGAATAATGTCATAATTATATCAAATATGCCTTAACCATGTGTGTATATGGCATATACTGCTCAAACAAGTGCCCAAACCTTCTTTTCGGTCCTATTTGGTGGTGCAATTTCTTTTCTGCCTTTAGTAAGGCCCATTAATATGGTTATCATTATGGTATAATCAACAGGTTTGAAAATCAACAAGCAGAGCTTACACAAAGTATTTTATTGCATTTAATTCCAAATCACTGCAGAATAGTATGGATGGATGAATTGCAAATTTACATCCTTTTCAGCCATATCCGGACGACAGGAGAGACAATGAAAGGCTGTGTGCAATGGAAGGATGATGGATGGATGACTTGTGATTTTACGTCCTTTTCAACAGTATTTCAGTCATATCAGGATGATGGGCGGGTGATAATGAAACGCTGTGTGCAATGGAACTCCGTTTATGGTAGGAAAGATTCTCGCCTCAAGGGGGCTCGAACCCGGATCCGCTAGATCAGTAGGCCAGCGCTTTACACACTGAGCTACCAGGGCTCCTGTGTGCAGTGGAACCCCATTTAGTTGAACATATTTCCGCCTCCTACGGGAATAAAACCTGGACCGCTGCCTTAGCAGGCCAGTGCTTAATCCACTGAGCGACTGGGGCTTCTAAAACTATGCAGTCTGATAATAGTAAACGACGGCTGAGCAAGCATTCTCCACTTCACTGAGCTCACCACTGTCACAGAAAGTCCATTCTGTTTAACTGAAACAAACAAAAAATATTTTACGAAGGTCACCCAAGAAGTCCTGCAAACGCCGTCATAACTTCATTATTAAAGGTAGGTTCCTGTACTTTGGAATGCATCATAATTTTGATGATCTTTCATCCAAGTTGTTGGAAAGCACTTATAAAAAGGGAATGAATAAGTTTCACTACAAAGTGTAAATAAAAAAATATTAGAAAAGTTGTTTTGCAAGGGATTTCCTAACTCTGCTTCGCACACCAGTTAACGCTATTTTTAGTTCGCGCCATAAATAGATAGCGATGCTGACGTCATGCTGCATTGCATTTTGGAATAGTTTTAACCCATCCGCCATGCCAGGACCTCTTGAAGAGCTCATGGCAAGTGAAAATTGACCTTTGGAGAATGGCATAAAAAATCGCGCACTTATAGACATAATAAACATAGTTATTTTTAGAACTGGAATGCCAACGAAAGAAAATAAACCAAAAGGGAAAACGACTATTTTCTTCAACATCTGACGATTTTCTCAGTAGCAACATAATAAGAAAAAATAGAAAATTCAATACTACTCAGAAAAAGAAGAAATTATTTTTTGAACATAATTGTTATCGCTAGTCCATAGATTGTACGAATATGAAGGACTCGGATGAGGCTGCGCGGATGCGACGGCATTCATACATATGCATATGTTGTACAAATGTTGAGATAGATATTTGTGAATCTATGTATCACTTCGTGAAATTACGGCAGCAATTATGCATTTATCCCCTTGTTTTCACATCATGTATTTAACAGCTTTTACCTGCAATGTAGTAACCTGTTGCGAGATTCTTTTTTGCTAAAAATACAATAAAATCTTGTAAGAAAGAATATATGCTGCCAGCTATAAACTGGTTATATATATGCATGTCTTTATGGGATCTGATTCGCTCATGCTGGCGCATGCGCGGGCGGTGTAATCTCGCGGCGGCGCGTGCACAGTCCGATCAGAGTTTCTAATATTCATGCTGATGATTTCCTGAAATTCGTGGATTGATAGGTACAAAAGCAGCTCTGATCGGACTGCGCAGGTTTGCAAGCTATCCTGGTCGTCTGTGTTCCTGTATTCATGAAGCGCCTTAGCGTGCGGCAGCATCAGTATATACCGTATGATAATGCAGTCCAATTTGAGACTGATGAAATTTAGCAATATTTCTGGTTAAATCCGTTTTGTCCCGGAAAAAAGTATAATTTACGTTCCTACGACGATGTAATGACGTTGCAATGACGTCTGTGCGACGCAACGACGTCGCATCGACGTCAATCCTACGCCATGTGCCCGCTGCGGCGGAAGGGGACAAGATTTTGTAGTCTAAATGTATATGAAATTCGGCGTGAACGAGTGTGCGTGTGTATGCAAAGCGTTTTATAACACAAATTATTATGTATCTTTTTAGTATTCCATTACCTTCTTTATAGCATGATCGATTTTTTCCCCCTAAAGATTTGGACATCTCCAGGCGAACTGTGCAGACCGGGGCCAGAGTGCTGAAAAGCACTCGGACCGGGGTCTGCACTGTTAGCTCCCTCGTTTTGTTTGTTGAAAATTTCCTATTAGACCAGGTGGACTTTTCCAAGTCGGAAGATGGAAGAGCCCACTTGAAAGAGTTGGAAATGTCCAGAGGTTTAGGACGAAGACAGTGCAGGATAAGTAGAATAGCATAAGTATTAAAACTCACCATAAAGTACTGGTTAAAATCCATTTATTATTATTATTATTACTTTTGGTCTACAACAGCAATATATTCCATTCACAAGAATTAGAATTGTACAACACGCCTCTTGCTCATTCATGAAATGCACGGACTGAATCAGCCTTAACCGGTTAAGGCGTTTCGGTCCACTGCATTTCTTGAATGAATGCAATGAAGGCGTCTAACAAAAGTTATAAACATGCAACAGTAAAGAATTCATAGCTACATAGAAAGTAAGGATGTACTAGTTATATGTGATGATTGATTGAAATGCTCTCTCTCTCTCTCTCTCTCTCTCTCTCTCTCTCTCACTGGGCAAACACGAGATTGGAACAACCTTGATTCAACCATGATTCAACGTCACGATGTTGAATCAGGGTTTATTCAAGGTTGATTCAAAATTGTGTGCCTGTTGGGCTCTCTCTCTCTCTCTTTCTTTCTCTTTCTCGGAATAGTTAAACTTTATTTTCAGCTCTTATTATATAATACCTACGATGTTGCCCTCAAGTATGTATGTTGGAATTGTTGTGAAAATGTTCGCCATAAAGTTGTTTTGAAATGCACATATAGATTGCTCCTTATGTTGTTACATACATGTGTAACCTAAGAGTAATAAAGAATTTGAATTTGAATAGTCCAGGAACCTACCTTTAATTGAGCTACGGTAATCAAATTACACCATAAACAGATCACACATTTTAAACTCATATTTGCTAAAAACATCATGCCTGTGACATACGTTACTCGGAAACGACAGGGTTCTGAATGCAAAGATGTAAGCAATACTGGCACTAAAAAGGCTTTTTCAAGAGGTGTAAGGAAGAAAATCTCCGTAAATCTGCTATTCTAATGCACTAACGAATATAACGCAAAATCTGATTGGATAAAGTCAAAAATTTGCGACAGTATATTCTGCGATATACTGTCGGAAAACCGACGTCATAAAGAAACGGCGCTTCTCATTCGCTGATGTCTGGTTTTACGCTGCTGAGAGCACTCACTGTGTGTGTAAAGAAGTAAATTGGGGCAATGTATTATAGCTACAGATGAAGTTAAGCATCATATAAAGATCTACAGACTAAATTCGCGTCGCCGTAAAACGAAATTTCCGATTATAAAACCGACGATTTACCTCCCCAAATGACAATTTTGAGTACAGTTATCCCCTAAATAATTCTTTCAAATACTCATTATATAACACGGCAGTTCCCAAAAAGGAAGGTGATTATACTTTGAACAATAATAATAATTTCATTACTGACAGGTGATTACAAGATCTTAACTTTGGAATGGTTTACTTCGTGTCTTCCAGCAAAATTCAGATGTACAGATATTTTGTATTTAGGAAAGGTTCTTAAAAAGACGGAGTGGAAGCCACCGCCCCATCCCACAGTATTTTTCTGTTGCCTAGCAATGGTATTTGTAAGATAAAAATATATTGAAACGGACAAATATAAGCTCACACACATAATTGTTAGTTGAAATGTTCTGCAATTTTATTTTTTGCGTTTTTTAGTATGTACCGAAGGTGGTGAAACAATACAAGAGGGCCATGGTGGCCCTGAATCGCTCACCTGAGCATTAATCAGTTCACTGGCTCTGGTGAAGATTTATAAGAGTTTTTACCATACATGGGAATGGCGGCCACCTTGGTCATGTGACCAAGATCATTTGAAGAACTTTCAATCCTTTGACCCATGTGCAGGCTCCATATGAAATTTGATCTGCCCAGTGGTTTCAGAGATGTTTGAAAATGTTTATGGATGGATGAAAGAGGCAGCTAACACCAATACTGTAAGGCTCTATCAGGTGAGCTGAAAATGGCAGAGTCGCTTCTCCGAAAAGTTCCCGTTCATGTTGAGTTCCTTTGATGGATTTCAACTAGACTTAACTAGGCAAACACAGATGATAGAATGGTAGCATCATTATCTCACTGTGGTGAAACTAATGTATTCCAAGGAGTTTGTGGCTGGCATCATTGCAATGTTAGTTCTGATTCTTGCAACATAACTTAATTTAAATTTGACCTAGTGACCTAGCTTTTGACCCGACATGACCCAGTTTCAAACCGGATATTGTAAGAATAAACATTCTGACAAAGTTTCATTGAGGTTGGATCAAAACTGTGCCCTCTGGAGCGTATACAAGGTCGTTCTTATATTTGACCTAGTGACCTAGTTTTTGATCCGACACAAACCAGTTTCAAACTTACCTAGATTTCATAAAGGTAAATATTCTGACAGAGTTTCATGAAGATTGGATCAAAACTGTGCCCTCTAGGGTGTACACAAAGTTTTTTTAGATTTGACCTAGTGACCTAGTTTCTGATCTGACGTGACTCAGTTTCATAAGGGGCATATATATTTGGACAATAAACATTTTGACATAGTTTCATGAAGATTGGATCAAAACTGTTCCTTCTAGTGCGTACACGAGGTTTTTCTAAGATTTGACCTAGTGACCTAGTTTTTGACCTGACATGACCTACTTTCAAACTTGGCCTAGAGTTTATGGAGATAAACATTCTGACAAAGTTTCATAAAGATTGGATCAAAACTGTGTCCTCTAGAGCATACAAACGGTTTTTCTATGATTTGACCAAGTGACCTAGTTTTTGACCCTACATGACCCAGTTTCAAACTTGTCCTAGATATTATGAGGATAAACATTCTGATAAAGTTTCATGAACTTTGGATCGAAACTGTGCCTTCTACAGCGTACACAAGGTTTTTCTAAGATTTGACCTAGTGACCTAGTTTTTGACCCGACATGACCCAATTTCGAACTTGGCCTACACTTTATGGAGATAAACATTCTGACAATGTTTTATAAAGATTGGATCAAAACAGTGTCCTCTAGAGCGTACACAAGGTTTTTCTATGATTTGACCAAGTGACCTAGTTTTTGACCCGACGTGACCCAGTTTCAAACTTGTCCTAGATATTATGAGAATAAACATTCTGACTAAGTTTCATGAACTTTGGATGAAAACTGTGCCTTCTAGAGCGTACATAAGGTTTTTCTAAGATTTGACCTAGTGACCTAGTTTTTGACCTGACATGATCCAGTTTGGAACTTGGCCTAGAGTTTATGGAGATAAACATTCTGACAATGTTTTATAAAGATTGGATCAAAACTGTGTCCTCTAGAGCGTACACAATGTTTTTCTATGATTTGACCTAGTGACCTAGTTTTTGACCCAACATGACCCAGTTTCGTACTTGTCCTAGATATTATAAAGATAAACATTCTGACAAAGTTTCATGAACTTTGGATGAAAACTGTGCCTTCTAGAGTGTACACAAGGTTTTTCTAAGATTTGACCTAGTGACCTAGTTTTTGACCCTACATGACCCAGTTTCAAACTTGGCCTAGAGTTTATGGAGATATATATTCTGACAATGTTTCATATAGATTGGATCAAAACTGTGTCCTGTAGAGCATACACAAGGTTTTTCTATGATTTGACCTAGTGACCTAGTTTTTGACCCGACGTGACCCAGTTTCAAACTTGTCTTAGATATTATGAGGATAAACATTCTGACTAAGTTTCATGAACTTTGGATGAAAACTGTGCCTTCTAGAGCGTACACAAGGTTTTTCTAAGATTTGACCTAGTGACCTAGTTTTTGACCCAACGTGACCCAGTTTCGAACTTGTCCTAGATATTATTAAGATAAACATTCTGACAAAGTTTCATGAACTTTGGATGAAAACTGTGCCTTCTAGAGTGTACACAAGGTTTTTCTAAGATTTGACCTAGTGACCTAGTTTTTGACCCGACATGACCCAGTTTCGAACTTGGCCTAGAGTTTATGGAGATATATATTCTGACAAAGTTTCATATAGATTGGATCAAAACTGTGTCCTCTAGAGCGTACACAAGGTTTTTCTATGATTTGACCTAGTGACCTAGTTTTTGACCCGACGTGACCCAATTTCTAACTTGTCCTAGATATTATGAGGATAAACATTCTGACAAAGTTTCATGAACTTTGGATGAAAACTGTGCCCTCTAGAGCGTACACAAGGTTTTTCTAAGATTTGACCTGGTGACCTAGTTTTTGACCCGAAGTGACCCAGTTTCGAACTTGTCCTAGATATTATTAAGATAAACATTCTGACAAAGTTTCATGAACTTTGGATGAAAACTGTGCCTTCTAGAGTGTACACAAGGTTTTTCTAAGATTTGACCTAGTGACCTAGTTTTTGACCCGACATGACCCAGTTTCGAACTTGGCCTAGATTTTATGGAGATAAACATTCTGACAAAGTTTCAGAAAGATTGGATCAAAACTGTGCCCGCTAGAGTGTACACAAGCAAAAGTTGACGGACGTCCGGACGGACGGACGTCCGGACGTCCGGACGGACGTACGACGGACGACGGACATCAGGGTATCCCAAAAGCTCACCCTGAGCACTTCGTGCTCAGGCGAGCTAAAAACCAGTATTTGTAGAATGAAACTTATTTTCACAATGGCTGCAGACGATTGCCGTTTTGAAAAAAGAGGCTTCGCATGTATATATATATATCCAATAACTACTTCACGAATTTAGTCTGTAGATCTTTACATGATGCTTAACTTCAGCTGTAGCTATAATACATTTCATGTAATTTATACCTGATAGGTGTTCATTTTCTGCCAACAAAATATGGACTGTCTATCACTAAAATACTGGCTGTCAAACAGGACCACGCTCTTTTTAGCAGATAAATTCAATATGTCACTAATTTTTCGATTCGGCTATCTTGTCATTATAACCATAAAGAAATGTTGTTAAGACTGGTGAAAGATTAATTCATTGTTGTCAGACAGCACTACTGTGCACTGTTCTCCACATGCCCTGAAAACAGAAAGAAGAAATTGTTGAAGTATTTACTACCAAGATACAAGTTTTAATTAGCATTATACACAATCGATAAAACTTACTCAGCAAGGGTAAAATCAAGCGCAACAGCCCTCGAGAATATTCAAAGAAGAAACATAGGCAAGGTTTGATGATTTTAGGTATCACAGTTTGCGACAAAGGGACTTAAACATCAGGACCGACGTAATTGGTGACAAACGGACGGATGAATGGAATGGCTGACAGACGGACGGAAAAGTGAACTTCAATATCGCATCTTGCTGAAGTAGGTGCGACAAAAACCAAACAATGGTCTTTAAAATAGTGTTTCATTTTAAATTCGTTAAAGTATACTTGTGACATTCCATGATTAAAGGTAAATTACTTTCATGTCAAAAGGGGGCCAGTATGATGTTTGCTAACTTAGTTGGCAATGACAGCTAATGCATAGACGCTGGCCTTCCAATATCAGAGCTCTAGATAAGAGGGAGTATTCAGTGATAATCAGGGACAATTTTGGATAAATCTGCATAGAAACATATGTTGTGACCCCTCATCTGAACCGTCTCGATGAGACGGTTCAGATGAGGGGTCACAACATATGGTTTCAATGACAAATAAGAAAAATTATCCCTCAATTATCATCAAATACCCCTCTTATCTACAGCTCTGAATATGGGTCAACTCCTAACGGAAAAATATTCCTAGGAGAGCAATAGCCTTCATTGAGAAGGCAGGCAAAAAGAACATGGTATAGTTGCTTGCCCTAAAATATACCTTTCTTAAGAAGCACTATGGCAAATTTCTTTTACATATACTACGACGCTATAGTTTAATAGAATATGGTGGCCTCTAACACTCGTGTGAAATTATAACAATGTTAAAAGCTGTGAAGAGTCTGTAGTTTGGTACGTTTCAATATAATGAATGTTCATACCGCTCCCTCTTGTACTTCTGCTGCTACCTAGACAGCAGTAGCCATACTGGACTCGTGGCTCAGGAAATAAATTTCTGAGCACCAACGTCTACAGACACCTGCAAATGCAAAATATGATTACTTAATTATTCTGCTCTTTAAAAATTTTCCTGTCACACAGCCTCGATTTTCCTCTGGACATACGTTGACAAATTGCTGCAAACAGCTTACATGTTCAAAAATTGATCTTGTTAAGTTACTGTATACAGTACATTTAAAACGCAGTCCACTGTTTTTCTGGGATAACTTGAATTTTTAAGATAAACATTTAAAACTAAGAGGGGTATCTAAATCAATATATTTTCTGTCAGATTATTGGGTTTTATGGCATTTTATTGGATATACTGTCTGTCAAGTTTACATACATCATAGAGGGTTACCTCTAAAACCAGCTTTCACATAATCAAAGTGCAGCGTCTGGTCCTTACTTTACCGCAAGCACTGATGTCTTTTAGTCATCTAAATATTCTATTTCTGGACAAGTCATTTACTAAAGCCTTTGCAATATTCAATAAAAATACAGGCACATTAACACTCTGTTTTCTTCTTCTGAGACATGCTGTTTTGCTGACCAGTCTAATGGCAAAGATGTTCAAAATCTGCTTAAAATCTTCCTATTCAAAATGTTTAACGCTGATATTATATGTGTATACCATCCGTTAAAAGAAAGTCATCACAAAATTCGGGAAAGGGCGGAAATGTTAAAAATCCCTTTAAATTTGCATTTCTTTGAATTTTCTTTTCGATTTTCTGAGAAAAACATTTTCATAGGTCCCATCAGCATACTGCAAGCACAGCAGCTTTAGCTAATGACAATGGTTTATCGGTTCATTCTGTCGATGCATTTTCTTGACTCAGCTGGTGTTTATCGATCGTTCTGGGAAGCAGTCAGTAGAAAGGATACATTTTTTCAGCAATCGTCGCCATATGGCCGTTTGGACATCTCAGTAAGCCAAAGCTTTTAGACTTTATGAGCATTCTGCAGGTGATATTTCTTCAAGGTTAATCGAGTAAGGACGTTTTGTTCGTTGCAATTTCTTAATTAGTTGTTGTTGTATTTTCTTTATTGCTGATCTATTGATTATCCAGCAACGTTGACCGCAAGGACCAGGTATGATTTGGGCCATATTTGGCCCCCTCATTTATGAATTTTCAAAATTGCACTTCTTTAACTTCTGTTCATGTAATGTATGAGTTTAAACCTTTAACCATTAATTCTGACTAAAATAATCTATACTCTAATATTATTCAACTTCTTCTGAGCCTCTAAATGTACCCCACCTCAGCTGATTTTGGCAATTTCGGCCATTTTTGGCTTGCAGTTGGGCCGAAAACTACCTGAGCGCAGGCAAGTGCACAGCTGATTTTTTGCATAATAATGCATTTTAAGAACATCAACAATGTGTGAAAAATTCAGCTGTGCACTTGCCTGCGCTGACACCTAATTTTAAACTTTTCTAAATAAAATAACGTCATTGACAACGGTTGCCTTACAAGGACGCGCGTGCGACAGGAACTCTTTTGGCAGTGAAGGTAGATAATCTACGGTTCACCAAGAAATTTTACTAAATAAAAAACCAAAACAGACTGCTTTACCTTCTTTTTGATATGTAATATCAGAATATATGATGCAAAACATAGATTTTCGCTTCTTCATTCATGACGACGCTTGACCTATTGTCAAAAACAACTCCTGATTCTGAAGTATACATGCAACTGCAATGTTGTTGCAATCGGGACAGCGAATAAAAGATGGGACCGAAAGACGGTACTTGTACTACCGCTGAGCCACTTGGGGAACGTCGTTAGGAGAATTGAAATAGTAATAGTAAGTAGTAGTAGTACGATATTTGTACTGATGAATCCATTAATTTGTGTTGGTGGTGATGGGAGATAGGTGTGTGTTTCTCTGTCTGTATGTGTGTGCGGGGGGGGGGGGGGGGGGGGGGAGGCAGAGGGCGGGTTGCAGAAACATGGTTCAGACCTCAAATCATCAAACAATATTTTTTATGCATATCACTAGTAAGATTCTCTTTATTATTATTAAATTGTATGTTAGAGTTGCTCCCATTTCATAAATAAAACCAAGTTACATCAAATTGGGTATTGTCTGACTGAGAAATGACGGGGTCACGCCCGTTTTTCAATATATCTGCTCGATATACCTTACCAACAGATATTCTGTTGAAGTGTCAAACCACAAAAAAAGTAAAAACAAATTAAGCCTTGTTCGAAATCGGGCACGTACGGGACGATTTAAACTAGTGCGACTTCATTGCATTTTTCTGCGCCCTACAATACAGCAGTTACTGATACAGGAAAAGAAATACTTTGAAACGAACATCGCAGGTGCATGCACTGGGCACTGGATGTTTTCAACCTTTGCGATGCGAGGAGGAATTTGAAAAAGAGGCGGTATGAAGCAGAAGAAGCGAGAGAATACAGGAAGGCTTACAAAAGGGTTCAGATGCCCTGAAGAGTGCAAAGGAGGACTGATTAAGTAGGGATTCTCGATGCAAGGAGACTGGAACTTAATACCTAGAATAACACAACTGCAAGTGAGCACATCAGCTGGTGTGGATTAAAATTCAGAGAACAGGGTAGATCCTAACTATCCAGAACAAGTCTGGGACATGTCTAACATAAGAATGATAGACTCTCAGCAGATGGATAGAAAATTGCTCTGAGCTATACAATCATGACTGTTATGGCGACAATGCAGTTCTGGACTGCACTCAGCGTCAAAACGAAGATCTAAAAGCGATCCTTTGTGAGGAAGTTAAGATTTCAGTAGTAGCTCTAAAGTCCGCCATAGTTGATAATAGTACCACAGTAACAGCTTAGCTATGGTAAAGTATGAGCAATGCATAGTTTAATCAAAATATTCATTGCCCTTTGTTTCCAATACCTACGGCTGTTTATATAATAGGACAAAGATTGTGAATTACCCAGTTTCCCAGTATTACCGAATGAATAACTCAGTGTCTTAGTTACCCCACCCACTCTCATACATGAAATACACGACTATCATTCTGATCATTTTGCTGATTAGCTTCACTAAGAGTTTGTATTACATATATGGTTGATATAGTAATAACTTCAAAACTCGTGCGAAAATAATGAACCACACGATAAAAACAAGTACGTATATGAAAGATATCTGATTTCTTGTTTCGTTTCATCTATTTTTTTTTTAAAATCGTTGCCATGGAAACGGTTAGGGTAAATAGTTTACTTTTTTTTTTTTGTTTATATAACAACGTATATAAAAGGAAGCGCATAAAAAATCTGGCCTATGTTTGCAAAACAAAGTCAGCAGTTATAAAAAGTATGTGTTCATTACCATTAATTACTATGCAGTTTCAATGTAAATCATAAGTTATCTCCCTTTTTTCTTTCTTAGAGATAGATGATTACTTTGAATGCAAAATGTTTTTATTAGCTTTATATCTTTGTTGTTTTTGTATTCATTTCTTATTATTTTCAGTTTATCAACTCGCAAGAATAATGCAAAGTTTATCCATACCCCCATATTTTTTAATATTTTTTCATCCGATTTTTTCAGACTATTACGTTCTGTTCCGAGAAAAAGTGACTGCTGCACATGCGTTGAGTTTGAAACGAATGGTTTATCTAAATTCCCTTGAAAGACAAAATACTGCAACTGTGGCATGCCCCTAAAACGTAAATTTTTGATTGAAAAACAGTTTAATGTAGCGTTTCTGTAATCCGACAATTTCAGTGATCTATCAAGAGTTATCGCCCTTCATGCACGTGATAAGATGCAGACCAGTAAATGTCAAAGAGATTTAGTATTAATATTACATACATTATTAGATCTGATACTTATCATTCACTTTTAAACTCCTTTCTTTGTTATATATGGCAAAATGTATCCCTACCCCTAAATTTTGCTAAAAATCAGGCCAGAACTGCATGAACAAACGAATGGCTGTAACTTTCCTTGTACAAGCCGTAACATCTCCATTTTCTAGATTTATATTGTTGACAAGGTGGCTAATGAAAAAAACAATATTTGAATAAATTTTGAGAGGGGGCCAAATATGGCCCAAATCATACCTAGTCCTTTCTAGGTGTTCACATAAAAAGCGCACGAGCAAATGTTTTTTTTTTATTTTTGAGTGGTTACCCATTGCAATGCGGGTACATGTGAGGCTAGTGTGTGCCAAAACATAAGATACAGCTGCCTGAATAAACGCACAGGATATTCTTGGTCCAAATATTTAGCCACTGCGCAAAAATGTAAAGCAAAAATATTGCGTTTTTTAAATGTACTAAGTATAAATAATGCTGGTCTTGATTTGTTGCGAAACTGTTCAAATGGAATCATGAAACGCCATGCCAACCTAAACATCAAGGCACTCGAATTCTTCAACACTACATTCCCTGCATACCGGCGAGACGCATTCGTATACCAAATGCCAATATGTAATCTTTGCATTGACGGACTAACATTATTTAATGTTTACGGTAAAACACAGAGAGCTCTGCACGTAAAATCTGCACCACATCTTATTACCGCATTTCTTATCAATAAGATGCCAGTTTATAATGCCTAGCTTTCATGGTAAGGGCATTAGATGTACAAAGAATACGGTGTGCCTTACCTTAGAAAATCTTTCTTGTCTCTCTGTTCATCAAGATACAGTCCATCCAATGAAATAAAACATCTACCAGCCTGTAAGTAAGAAGATGGAACTAAATACATGTCAGTTAAACCATTCTAATTTGAAAATGCAAATATATTCGCACATAACCACTTTGACCACCGCACGCAAAACGCTTCGGAACCTGAAATGTTTTGCTAAGCGGCATAAAATGATGCTGCCAAACGTCTATACGGTACTTCTTGTAATGAACGCCCCCTCTCCAATACACGCCAATTCCCATTTTTCCCACATGATTAAGTCTGCCTTTCGATCACCAAACTGGTCATTCATTGCACCAACTTTGTCACCAGAATGACATTTAAAACACATGTAAACTGCAACGCCCCCGGAAGGTATATAAAAAGAAATATGATTCACATTCAGATTTTGATGAAGCATACAAATAACATTTCTAAATGGGTCAGCTTCACATCAGTTCCATATCTACTGTTGTTCAGTTATGTCTACACAACATGTATTGGAAAAGAAAAAAAAAAAGAATTGCAAAAAAGGAAAGTGAACAGGAACTGATATAATAAAATTCCACATCCCACACACGACACCAAAGCAGTCTGATAAGAAAATAAAATATATCACAAAAACTAATAATAATAATTCTTTTATACTTTTCAATGAATTATAGAGATTTCTCGGTGAAATCGAAACTGATAATCTCACTGTTTCAAACAGTGAAATTATCACTTTCGATTTCATTGTTTCAGAAATAGGATTTTTGTGAAATAGCCTCAAGCTTTTTGTTGATTAATTGGCTAAATCTTATCTGGCTTGACAGAAATTACGTCACACTTGTTTTCACGTCATTACGACGTTAATGACGTCACTTAAAGCGCCAACGTAACATTCTAACTGCACGCGACGTCAGGCCGCCTGAGTCTCCTGTAGACATTCTTTCTTGGCAAATTTTTCGAGATCTGCTTATCAAAATGATATTTCAAGCTATTTTTCAGTTGCAAACTATGTTTACAACCAAAATCATACCCAGTAAACACGCTGGAAGCATCAAATTTGACGTAAAACGGCTAGAAAAAAGTTGTGTTTCTGTCGTAATGGCTGACGCTCTTGAATAAACAGAATTATTGCGATTTTCAAGCATAAAAGAAATAGAAAATTTGACTTTTTTCAGTGTAAGATGAATTTTTATTTCACTCATGAACACCAAAAGCGGTATTTTCACTCGTGGCTTCGCCACTCGTGAAAATACTGCTTTTGGTGTTCATTCGGTGAAATAAAAATCGATCTTACACTGAAAAAGTCAAATATCCTCTATTTGTACAACTATAAGTTTGTGTAGAATTTGATAATCTGGCTATGATTACTTTTAATCTTGCAGTGTGAATACGTTATGCCACGTAACGGCATAAACTAGGACGCCGACAAAAACAAGAAGGCCATAATGGTCCTAAATCTCTCACCTGAGCCCAGATTAAAGATGCCTCCTACTGTTAGCTAAGTTTGTGCAAGGAACTGATAAGCATTAATTTTGCAAACTGGCAGGGAAATCAGTGTTGTTTTCGAAAAGTTATTTGAATATTTTGACTTTATATGGGCATGGTGGCCACCCTGAATTTCAAAAGGCAATCGCTTTAATGTTTGGTGCCAAACAATTCTGGAGGCTGATATCCAGTTCTTACGGAAGAGCTTTTGTGCTCAGGTCAAAAGCTAATAAACAAGAGCAAGAGCAAAGCAAACGGGTCAATATACACCCATTTCTGAGTGTGTTTCAGCCTGTCAGTACCTTAGGCAAATCTACAGCCCTGACAGCCACACACAGGTACTTGTGTGTGCACAAGAACATTCCATACGGTTGCCTACTTATGGCTTGCACAAGAACAGCCTTAGAAATTAATCAAAGGGAGGTTACAAGAACATTCCATACGGTTGCCTACTTATGGCTTGCACAAGAACAGCCTAAGAAATTAATCAAAGGGAGGTAACTCCAAAAATAAGAAAGGGGAGGCAATCATTCTGAAAATGACAAACCATGTCAACCTAATATGCATTACTATTACGTTTCATCGCCATATTCCAAAGGGAATCATAATTATGGGGTGTATAAATTAAGTTTAACAAATAATCAAAAGGATGTAACTCCAACACTTAGCGAATTGGAGTAACCATTCCTGTATGAGATACGCTGTCCTAACCTCATATACCAAACTACCAAGACTGGTTTCAACTTTATTTTATTTGTATAACAACATATATAACAGTAGCTTCATTCTCAAATGTATTATGTTATACACAAGGGAATACAGACAAAAGTCAACTGAATTATGGAACTCTGTATCCCGTGCTACCAAGATTCATCATGAAATTCCAAAGGGAAAACTATTTATGAAGCACACAAGAATTGTCATACAAACTGCCACAGTCGAATGTTTTCCAAGGGCTTTAACTCTACTTACAAATCATCGGAGAGTAACCTCCAAACAATATGCGTAACTCCACATCGTAGTCTTAATATTAACAAAGTTTCAGCTTCATTGGATGAAAACTGTAGGAGTTATCCGGAAACGAACCTGCTGTAAAATATAAGGGCAATAACTCCGCTAAAAATCATTGCACCGTAACCTCGAAACGATATGTGCTGGTCCATCACATAGTCTTACTATATACCAAGTTTTAGCTTGATCGAATGAAAACTGTAGAAGATATCCAGAAACGAAAAGTGAACGGACGGAAGGACGCCAGCGCCATAATATATACGTCCCGTTTACAACTGGACGTATAAAAGACCTGTCCCAGACAGGAAAGTTCGGCTGAACCTGCGCTTGTTCATCTTTAAGTGCTAGTATTTGTTTCTTAGGGATGGGGATGGTGTCGATAAAAATTTCCAATCAATATTTATCATCATACCAAATATATTTCAAATCCATCAAAGGGTTTAGATTGATTGATTAATTTGATGCTTAACGCCCTCTGTAAACACCTATGGTCATGTCGGGACGGCCTGTTAACCTTACCACACTATTCCTGGGCAGGCTTAGACCTCCAAAGCGGTTAACCAGTACTAAGTGCACATACTTTCGCCAGTTACTGACAACTGCCCTTCTTGAATCAGCGGAAGGAGAAACGAAAGTATGTGGCCAGACCGGGTTTCGAACCCTGGACCGCTGACTTATGAGTCAGGTGCCCTACCGATGGCGCTACGCGGCCCAGCTCAAAGGGCTTAGAAGCTATAAGATTTCAAAGACTACATGAAATTTCTCTTAGTCCGTGACCTTGACCTATAGGTCATGTGCAGGGGTGAGGATGCAGTTGAATAAAATTTCTAACCAATATCTATCATCAAAACAAATATAAATCAAATTGATCAAAGGGTTTAGAAAGTATGAATCTGAAGACTGCTAAGTCCGTGACCTTGATCTATAGGTCATGTCCAGGGATGAGGATGTGGTTTAACAAATTTTCAGAGCTTAAAAACTTTATTGTACTGAAAAACTTTAACATAAAATTGCTAAGTCAGTGACCTTGACCTATAGGTCATATCAAGGGGAGGGGATGCGACTGAATAAAATTTCCAACTAATATCTATCATCAAAACCAACTGTAATTCAAAAAGATCAAATGGTTTAGAAACTATGATATCTGAAGAAAACAAACATAAAAGAGGCCCATAATGGACCTAAATCCCTCATCTGAGTTATGATGAAATAATATGGAAGATCATCTATTTGATGATGGTTCAATTGGAGCAGTTTTGCACTTTCTTATCTACATTCTGACAAAGTTTCATGAAGATTGGATCAAAACTGTGCCCTCGAGAGTGTACACAATGCTTTTCTAAGATCTGGCCTGGCAATCTAGTTTTTAATCAGACATTATTAAGTTTCAAACTTGGCCTACATTTCATGAAGATAAACATTCTGACATTATGAAATGCAAAATACAGCCACAATTGCGTACTCAAGGCTTTTCTATGATCTGACCTAGTGACCTCGTTTTGGACCTGACATGACCCAGTTTCAAACTTGGAATAGATTTCATTAAGATAATCATTCTGACAAAAATTCATGAAGATTGAACCAAAACTGTGCCCTCTGGAGTATCAACAATGTTTTTCTAAGGTTTGACCTAGTAACCTAGTTTTTGATCCAACATGACCCAGTTGCACCCTCGGTCTAGATTTGTAGGAGATAAACATTTTGACAAAGTTTCCTGAAGATTGGAACAAAACTACGCCCTCTAGAGCATTCAAATGGTTTTTCTAAGATCAGACCTAGTGACCTAGATTTTAACCTGACATGGCCCAGTTTCAAATTTGGTCTATATTTCATAAAAATAAGCATTCTGACTAAGTATCATGAAAATTGGATCATAATTGTGCCCTCTAGAGTGTACACAACGTTTTTCTAAGATTTGACCTAGTGACCTAGTTTTTGACCCCACATGACTCAAGTTCAATCTTGGCCTAGATTGTATAAGGATAAACATTCTGACAAAGTTTCATGAAGATTGGATCATAACTGTGCACTCTAGAGTGTATACAAGGTTTTTACTAAGATTTGACCTAGTGACCTAGTTTTTGACCTAGTTTTTGACCCCACATGACTCAAGTTCAATCTTGGCCAAGATTGTATAAGGATAAACATTCTGACAAAGTTTCATGAAGATTGGATCATAACTGTGCACTCTAGAGTGTATACAAGGTTTTTTCTAAGATTTGACCTAGTGACCTAGTTTTTGACCCCACATGACCCACTTTCAAACTCCGTCCAGATTTCATTAAGATGAACATTCTGACAATGTTTCATGATGATTGGATCAAAACTGTGCCCTCTCGGCCATTCTAAGATTTATTTCTATTTTTAGCTCTGGCGGCCATTTTGTTCAGCGGAGTGGAACCGTTTTAGCAATTTTGGTTCAGGGCCATAAGTCAAACATTTCTGTGAAATTATTTTGAAATCGAGCCATTGGTTTCAGAGATGTCTTTTAAAGATTTTTCTATATTTAGATTTCTATTTTTAGCTCTGGTGGCCATTTTGTTCAGCGGAGTGGAACCGTTTTAGCAATTTTTGTTCAGGGCAATGAGTCAAACATTTCTGTAGAATTTTTTTGAAATCAAGCCATTGGCTTCAGAGGAGATATCGTTTAAAGGTTTTTTTCTATTTTTAGCTCTGGCGGCCATTTTCTTCAGCGGAGCGGAACCATTTTAGCAACTTTGGCTCAGGGCTATAACAGAAACATTTGTGTGAAATTATTTTGAAATTGGCCCACTGGTCTAGGAGGAGATGTCGTTTGAAGAAATTGTTGACGACGGACGGACGGACGACGGACAAATATCGATCACAATAGCTCACCTTGAGCACTTCGTGCTCAGGTGAGCTAAAAACTGCTACGTGACCTTGACCTATAGGTCATGTCCAGGGGTTGGGATGTGGTTGAACAAAATTTCAGACCAATATCTATCATCATACCAATTATTATTCAAATTGATTAAATGGTTTAAGAACTCTGAGATCTTAAAAAAAAAATAACAGAAAACTTTAACATGAAATGTGTAAGTCCTTGACCTTGACCTAAAGGTCATGTGCAGGGCTGGGGATACTGCAGAATAAAATTTTAGACCAATATCTGTCATCATACCAAAATATAATTTAAATCGATTAAAAAGTTTACAAACTTTGAGATCTTCCAAACTTCAACGTAAAACGTTAACATAAAATTTCTAAGTCTGTGACCTTGGCCTATGGGTCACAAGCAGGGGTGGGGATGGTCCTGCATAAAATTTTGGACCAATATCTGTCATCATACTAAATATAATGTAAGTCGATTAAAGGCTCTACAAACTATGAGATCTTAAATACTTTAACGTAAAACTTTAACATAAAATTTCTAAGTCCGTGACCTTGACCTATGGATCATCCCCAGGGGTGAGGATGGTCTTGAAGAGAATTTTGGACCAATATCTATTATCATACCAAATATAATTCAAATTGATCAAAGGGTTTAGAAACTATGAGATCTTAAAAACTCTAACCTAAAACTTTAACATTCTGCTAACGCCGACGGCGCCGCCGACGCCAAACGCAGGGGGTAGTACAATAGCTCTTCCTAAACTTCGTTCAGGCGAGCTAAAAACAAAACCAAGGGGTCATGTTGATGGCGCTAAGATACTCACCTGAGGATTATATTCATCATATCAAAATCAGCAACATAGTCATAGAACTCGTGAGTTCTAACTTCAACAAATTTTCCAAAAATTACACCCCATACACTTAGAAAAAGTACATGTATTTGAAATCTGATTTTTTGCTAGTTTTGCTAGTCTGCGTAATGCGGTTCCCAATGCGCTTTCTACAACTAAGCAGTCAAATCGGTCCATTAATTCTGGAGAAGACATCATATTAGTGAATTGGGGCCATCTTGAATGTCGGACGCAGCTGCTATAATTTATGTTAGTCCTGATAAAACAACAGTTCGCCCATGCCCACTGTGTGACTATCAGAGCTGATACAGCTAGCAAAAGACACAATAATTCCGCGGAATGCAATGCCTCGCTGTCTGAGCATTGTCACAAAACATACTCAAGCCAGAAAACTAGACCCAAAGTTTATCCCGCCGCCGCCACCGGAAAAGTACTAAATATGTCTCGCTTTTGCTTATCGCAGGCAAGACAAATAGTAATTGTAGTTATAATCAAGTCTAATGGCATGGTAATTTCTGCCATATATTTTCTCAGTAAGTAAGGGACATAACTAAGTGTTAATATCATCTGGCCTATCATCAATTTTTGGCTGAGTTCTTGTAATAAAAGACACAATGTGCAAGATTGGTTCTGACTGCTTATCAAATGCAGCTACTGCTGTGATAACGAGACAATAATCAGCGGTTTTACCTTTAATCAGGGGCGATCATTCTGGTACTTATGGTCAGATGTGGCCCATTATCAAATGTCATCCGAGATCTTGTGCAATAAACATGCTGTGAAATTAAAATCTTGAAGAGTTCCTCCCAGAGCAGAGAGCACATTCAAAAGAAGAAACATGAACTATACATCGAAGTTTCGGCTTATCAAGCCTCATCAGTTACCCTGACAATATCTGGTGGCGCAAGCCAGAGAAAAGCAACTATGCATTGCCCGCACAGTATGTTTTCGAACTGAACAAGTTCCGATCTGTTCCGATCCGATCTGGTCATTAGGAACGTTTCGGTCCGTTCCGATAAATTTTACTCACCGTATGGTGACCAATTAAAAGCAGAGATTTCTATGGGAATAGCCAATAGCCAGATGTTTCCTTAAAACCGATAAAAGTCGGATTGATTGTAGAGCACAAAGCGAAATTGGCCTATCGACCAAAATTGACGGGCCGTGCATTTTTTTCAATTTTGATAATCCAGTAGGCTCAAAGACTGATTAGTATTAAAAGGGGGCTCCACTGCTCCAAAAATGAGGCCTCAAATATGTCCACGAGCCGACATACATTTTCCACTTAGTACGCGGTAGTAAATCTAATGGTCATGTACCAAAATGGCCAATTATCAAACTGGAATGACATCTTGCAGCCATTAACCTAAAAGACAAGTTTAATCCTGATTGATAACAACAGCTGTCTCCTGACAGCATAGCTCGCCTGAGTTGGTGCTTGCCCATCACACAGCCGCTATGGTGGTGTGGACTGCTTTGCATAAAACTTCAGGCAAGCATGTCAAAAATGAAAACACATTTATAAACAAAAGCTATCTCAGAAATAAGTCTTAAAATAAAACTAAAATAAAAAAAAAATGAAATGAAATTTAAAAGACCATGAACTTGAGGTAAAAAACTGAGGGGTAGAGGGATGGGGGGGGGGGGGGGGGGGGGCTATGATGTATCAAAGCCCTGACCCATTATCTAACATCAGTCCAAGTATTAGTATCAACTGAGTCCATCATCGTGGCACTTTGAAATTATGTTTTCATAAGTATAAAACTTTTACCAAAACCTTTAAGATAAAATTCTAAGTCGATGACGTTGACTTCAAGGTCATCCAGTGGAAAGTATAAGGTGTTTTGTAAAAACTCGAAAAGTGTCTAACATCAGTTCAAGTATAAACTAAATATCTGCAAATCATTATGAATCAGTATGCAATTACAAAACTTTAATAAAGACCAAGATTTCCTAAGTCCCTGACTCGACATCAAGGTCACTGAGTGGGGATTGGAGTAGTAGTCTGTAGATCTAACTACAGTGCAAATATAAAAAGAATTCATCTGTGGGTTCAGGAGTTGTGTGTTTAAAAAATTTAAACAAAACTTCCAATCAATAAAAAGACAATTTTCTAAGTCCATGACCTTGACATCAAGGTCACTGAGGGGTGTGGGGGTAGTACCTTCAAAAATTTTAGACCAATATCTAACTTCAGTGCAAGTATCAAAGAAATCCATCCATGGGTTAAGGAGATATTGGGCTTTATAAAACTTTAACCAAAACATCCAGTCCAAGAACCTCCCAATTTTCTAAGTCCATGACCTTGACATCAAGGTCACTGAGTGGGATGGGTGTAGTACCCTGTTAAACTTTAGACCAATATCTAACTACAGTGCAAGTATCAAAAGAATCCATCCATGGGTTAAGGAGATGTAGGTTTACAAAACTTTAACCAAAACATCCCATCCGAACGCCGACGCGGACGCCGTGGTGACAACAGTAGCTCTTCCTGAAATTTCGTTCAGGCGAGCTAACAAGAGACCCATTTGAGCCTGATATTTTTGCCACAAGACCATTCTGATACAAAACTGGTCCAATGCCTGAGATTTTCAAATTTTCATATTTTGCTATTTTTAGTATTAGAATACCAACTTGACTGGTCTATTTAGTATTAATTTTTGAAACACCTGAAAGCAAGAATCATTTTGCCATAAATTTCGTCAAAATCCATTCAGAGGTTACTGAAATGTTATCATTTTTGTGCTATTTTCAGTAACGGCAGATAGTAGCCATCTTGGAATGCCAAAACAGTCCAGCACACAAGAGCAACTGGCCACACATACAGCAGCAGATTCTGTTTGACCTCATCACTCATTCCAGACTGTGATTGTAACAGTACATAAAGTGCTGGTATTTATTTAGCCCTGTAATATGTTTGCAGTTTAAGCAGTTTTTGTTTATTTTACTGCAAGGATACAAGGAGTTTGACAACTTTATCTGATTATCAAAACATTATGGGAGTCTGGCATGTGGTAGTAATGATTGATAAAGAGATACCTTGTAAAGGTCACTGTGAAAAATCTTCACACTTTTTATACCATGTGAGCCTGACTGAAAATGCAAGAAATTCAAAAGGTTTCATGCAAGGACCATTCTGACAAGAAATTGGTTCATTTCCATTGACATTTCCTTATTTTCACAATGTCACAGTATCCGAACGCACTGTACCCTCTCTTCCGGTTTTCATTGCGTTGAATCGAGAGTACAAAATTCGCTTAAAACTAGTAGCCGGAAATCATTATGTTTTGAGTTTTTATCCGGAATCTACTGCGTCATTTATAATTATTCAGCTTCGAAAATGTAAAGGGGTAAGTTTAATATAATTTTCTCTTCGGTCTTTTACTTTACTGCCCTGTACAATGAAAAACTCCTTGCCGTCGCAGATTTTTTTTTCCGAACAGCTTAATTTAACACAAGATTGTGTCGTGCAAAACTTAGCTATCATTGTTTTATCAAAACTAACAAACTGTAGATTGATAACGCCTTCCGTTTATTCTAAAGATTTTTTATAAAACATGTAAGAAAATGCTCAAAATGGTTTAAGAATCATGCCAAGGGCGATTTGAATACTGTACCAATTACTATCCACCCATACACGACATTGTACAGGGTAATAAAGTAAAAGACCGAAGAGCAAATTATATTAAACTTACCTCTTTACATTTTCGAAGCTGAATAGCTATAAATGACGCAGCAGATTCCGGATAAAATCTCAAAACATAATGATTTCCGACTACTGGTTATAAGCGAATATTTGTACTCTCGATTCAACGCTATGAAAACCGGAAGAGATTGTACATGTAGTTCGGACACTGTGAATGTGTAATGTTATGTAACAGAGGCCATTTGGTTTGGTTTTGATGCTTAACGTCCACGGTAAACAACTAAGGTCATGTCGGGACCTGAGGCCAACTTGACAGGTTAATTAATATTTAAAAACACCTCAATTCAAGAATCATTTTGCCACAAGTTTCGTCAAAATCCAGAATTGTTTTTATGATTTTGTTATTTCTAGTAACGGACCCCCTGGTGGCCATCTTGGATAGTCCATTGGCATAAATTTGAGATTATTCCATTCAAGGACCAGTCTGACCTAAACTGAAAAACATTCATTTCAGTCTTCTTAAGGTATTTAGATACACAATAACTCTGTATTGACTTGTTAAAACACATAACAGAGATATTGTTCATGGTGAAATCAATCAACTATGGAATATATACACACTTACAACGTCTACCATAAAGATCCTAAGTTTTCGGGCAGATACGTCTGTACAAACAGTGGAAACCGTGATCAGACTGTTCCCTAGGAACCAGAATGATCAAGGTCTTTACAATTTAAATTCCATCTGCGCATTTTTGAGGCATTACTCTATGGTAGACCCGGAACAACAGGAAAATAAATAACAGGGCAAGGACCGGCTCAGCTCGCAGCAGGTGCAGTATTTGGGCAGTCTTTTTGGGGGATATTTTTGAACTTAAACATTGTTTTTCTATACAACAAAACGGTGAAATGTTTTTTTTTTTTGTTTTGTTCCGTATCATACAATGTAAGGTTTACTAAAACAATATGCATAAGCATGCCCCATAGATTGAATATATTTTTCATGACGTTTTTCATGAAATTCAGTTTTCTTTCATTTTTTTTAAAAAAATGTAAAAATATACTTATTATCAAGATAATTGCAATTTTTCTTACCAGTTTGTTTCAAATACCCTATGTTAAAGATTATATGATTTGCAGAAATGAAAGTGCATCCATGTGCTAGAGACATGAATTTTAATGGAAAATGTGTAAAAAAAAGTATGTATAAATACAAAAGTTTGTTTTTTAGAAACGGTGAAAAATTTTCTTTTCTTATCCAAATGTTTCATAGCTCTTTGGGTTATTCAGCTGGTATAATGAAATGAATGTCCCACCAATATTTTTATTTACTATTCGTCTACCTTAAGATACTGACAGGGTGCCCACTCTCTGTTGGAAACAAATTTCCCTGACTTCTCCCTGACTTTTCCCTGACCAAATTCCATTTTTCCCTGACCAAACGACCAAAAATGTCATTATTTAACCGCCACAACCTTCAACTTTTAATGGCCTTCGACTTACGGGTGCAGCACTTGTTTTGGAAAGCAGAAAAATCGGCAAGGCTGATATATTCAAAGTTAAGAAAAGCTTTGCAACAATACATACTGGGCTAAACAACTTGTTCCAGAAACGAAGCTATGAAAAAGAACAATACAGAACTATCAACAGACTTTTTAACAATCAAAAATTCATATATTTTGTCCAGAAAGTAAAAATTTCCCTGACTTTTTGGCATTTAAGAATTTCCCTGACCATTTTTCAAAATTCCCTGACTTTTCCCTGACCTTGAAGAAACTTCAAATTTCCCTGACTTTTTCCTTACCAGTGGGCACCCTGATTGACAGCTGAGCAAAATAGGTCACGTAAATGCCAGGTAGGTAACTGTCATCTAATTCCGCTATAGATTTTTCATAATTTTTAATTCCAAGGTCCCACTAACCACTAATGTTCCATGCAAACTTTCAACCAAAGTATACCCAATGGCTCTGTAGAAGAAGTGTATTTTGTTGTTTTTGTTAGTTTTAGTAACGGCGGCCATCTTGGATTCTCGACCTGACCCAATTTTACAATTCTGAAACCCTGCAGTCTTGTCATGCTCAACATGAAATTGCAGACCCATGGCTTCAGTGGTTTAAGAGAAGAAGTTGTTTGAAGCTGTTTGATTAAGTTGTTTTTAGACATTGGCAGTTGAACAAATTTACACTTGTAAACAGAAAGTAGGTCACTGCGACTAAATTCTGCTTCAGATTTTTTCATTTTTACATTTTGAATACCAATGTCTCACTGATATTTCATGCAAAAATTCAGAAACATATACACAGTGATTCTGGAGAAGAAGATGATTTTGTTATTTTTGCTATTTTTAGTAACTGACTTATATCTTCCAGCCACAAACATACTGTGCAAGTTTAGTTAATATTTGCTAAAAAATGGTTGCCTCCACTGTGTTCGAAAGATAACATTTTTCACAAAGTCAGGCGCAACAACTCTGGTTTAATTCTCCTTGATCCTTTTCTTGGCCAAGTGCGTTCGACCATAAACCTACTATGCAAGTTTGAACACAAATGCTCCTTAGCTGTTGTCTTCAAAAGATCGTGTACTACATTTATCACTAATGGTCCCAGTGACAAATTCTCTATCTTTACCGAGACCATAAGCCATAAGCGTACTGCGCAAGTATGGGCTTGATCGCTGTAAAACGTACTGACAACTTGTTGACAAGATTATATCCAGTTTTTATGGTCTAATTTGACCCATTATCAAAGTTGGCTGAGACCTTGCAGCTATAAATGAGCCGCGACACTACAAAACCAACGAAGTGGCATATCGGCCCAGCAAACTCAGATCAGCCTGGGCATCCGCACATATAAAAGATCTAAACAACAAAACTTTTCGCAAAACCTTCATGCAACTGTTAACTAATAGACAGACAAAAAGACGGATTGAAGGACAGACTGAAGGACGGATGGACGACCATCCGACTTCGTATGATGGGGATATAATAACCCTTGTAAATCTAGAGACCAGATGCTACATACCAAGTGTCAAGGCAATCCGCCATGTGGTTCCGGAGATTTTTTAATGTTTTTGGCATATATGGGCATAGTGTTTATCTTGGTCATGTAACCAAAATCAAATATATAAATGTAAAGTGTCTTTCTCCTTTGCCTTTAGGCTGCATATGAAATCTAATTGAAATCTCTCAAGTAGCCTTAGAATAGAAGTCCTCTGAAAATGTTGACAGTCGACGGAAGAGTGACCTTTGGCCAAGATCACTAAATAAACTTGACCTCTGTAATTCATAGGAGTTGAAGTCGACTGCATTTTAATACCACATAGCACACTAGCAACAGAAAAATGCACTTTTTCAGATTTAACCAATCAAAATCCTATGGAACCAAGTATGGGTCATTATTTGTATGTACTTTGTAGTACTAGAGTCCTAGCTACATTCGAAGTTTCGAAGTAAACGGCCCAATGGTTTTGGTGATTGACTGGGATTAACGGCCCTATGAAACAGTATTTTAGTCTATATCGGGCCGGCTCCCGGAGAGAGGGAGAAAGAAGAGAAATGATTGACGAGAAAAAAATGTCAAAACAATCCCTACCCGCACCTACTGCAAGCACAAAAGGCCCTTGCCCGCACCTACCTCATGCACAGCAGGCCCTTGCCCTACAATGCCAATGGTTTGGGAGTTGGTTGGTTGGTTGGTTGATTTGATGCTTAACGTCCACGGTAAACAACTAAGGTCATGTCGGGACGGTCAGTTAACCTAACCACACTATTCCTGGGCAGGCTTAGACCTCCTAAGCGGTTAACCAGTACTAAGTGCACATACTTTCGCCAGTAACTGACAACTGCCCTTCTTGAATGGTTTTGGAGTAGAAGCTTTTTTTATGGTAATAACCATATATAGGAAAGGCGGCCATCTATGCCATGAGATCTGGACCAAATGTATAAACTGTCTTTCCCTCTTTGCCTAAGACTGCATATGAAATTTAATTGAAACTAGAAATGTTTTTCAGAGGCAACTGATGTCCTCCCATCAGCACATTTCCCATATCATCTAATGAATAAAAAGCCTGTACGAATAAAATATTTCTGCAAGTTTCGAGAAAATCCATCCACTGGTGACCACCTGTTTGGGAAAGAGCTGCTCAATCGGTTTGCCGTGTGTGTCTTTCGTGAACTTGTGCCAATGTTTCCGTGTGTGAGTGCTTCTTTCCCTATTGGTTTTGAGAGCGGGATGTGGGATTTGATTCTATTAATTCCTGACCATTGCCTATCTTTTTACATAGAAGACTGTAGGTAACTTACTACTCAACTTGTCTAACACCTGTAACATTTATTCATGCAAGTCTGATGCATTTTCGTCAATTGGTTCAAGACATTATTATTTTGAATAGAAAAAATAAGCATTTGTAACTTAGCTTTTGACCTTGACGTTGTCAATGTCATCAAAACATAGTAAACTCTTGAAAATTTCCCAAAGGTATGTCTATGAAAGTAAAGTGGAAATGAAGTCGAAGGCCAATGAGATATATCAATTTTAGTGAAACATTCACATATCCAAGTCCTCCTGTGACCTTGAAAATGAGGTCAAGGTCACCAACATCTGATCAGCTCTTAAGCTGGTCTCAGTGATGTATCTATGCAAGTTTGGTTAAATTCCATCTACTGGTTCATGAGATTTTGTGGGTACAAAATCTATCCTGTAAGTCCTCTTCAACTAGCCTAAATATGTATCCATGCAAGTTTTATTAAATTCCATCCACTGGCTCAAATATCGTGCGTACAAGAAATTGTCGTCTTAGTCATCCATCGACCTTAAAAATGAGGTCAAGGTCTCCAAAATCTAATTAGCTCTTACACATGTCCCAATGATGTATCTATGCAACCTTAATTAAATTCCATCCATTCGTTCAGGAGATATTGTTGGCAGACGAATAGTCAACAAAGTCCTCCAAACAGCTTGAAAATAAGGTCAAGGTCACCAAAATCTACTCAGCTCTTTAACATGTTCCAATGATGTCTCCATGCAAACTTGGTTACATTCCATCTACTGGTTCAGGAGATACTGTGGGTACACGAATATTGTCATCTAAGTCATCTAGTGACATTGAAAATGAGGTCAAGGTCACCAGAATCTAATCAGCTCTTTAACATTTTCCCATGATGTATCCTTGCAAGTTTATTTCAATTCCATGCATTGGTTCAGGAGATATCATGGGTACGAGAAATTATGATCTAAGTCCTCCAGTGATTGACTGATTTGTTGCTTAACGTCTACGGTAAACAGCAATGGTCATGCCGAGACGGTCATTTAACCTAACCACACTATTCCTGGGCAGGCTTAGACCTCCTAAGCGGTTAACCAGTACTCAGTGCATATACTCTCGCCAGTAACAGACAACTGCTCTTCTTGAATCAGCGGAAGGGGAAACGAAAGTATGTGGCCTGGCCGGGTTCGAACCCAGGACCTCTGACTTATGAGTCAGGTGCCCTACCGATTACGCCTCGAAAATGAGGTCAAGGTCACCAAAATCTTATCAGCTCTTAAACTTGTCCCAATGATATACACATGCAAGTATGGTGAAATTCCACCAATTGGTCCAAGAGGTATCCCGCACACAAGAAACTGTCACGCCGACGCCAACGCATGAAATTTAAGACTAAGACCTCCTGTTACCTTGAAAATTGGGTCAAAGTCATCAAAACTTAGCTCACTGGCCTGTCCAAATGATGCATCCACGCGATTTTGGTATAATTCCACCCACCGGTTGAAGAAATATACAGGATACAAATTGTCACGCAGACGCCGACGCATCGAACTGAAACCAATGCCCCATCACATCTGGTGGGTGGGGGACATAATTTGCACAGTAGTTTCAGAGCAAACATTCTTTGAAAATGTTGACGACAGACAACGGATTCCGGGCGTGGGAGACTACTATCGTATCAGCTCCTCCGGAGCCCCTGGCTCAGGGGAAGTTAAAAGTATGTCATACTGACCTTTGTGACCTTCTTTCATGTACGTGTATTTCATTGTTCAGATACATGCACTGAAGTTGTTTGGTGGAGATAGTGCCGATATGCAAATCAGGGTTAAAGATAGGAGGCAAATTTTATGCTTTAAAACAAAGTTAATCACCACTGTCGCCTTATTCCAATAGATTTTTTTGTTCGGAATCTGACAAGCTTTAGTCTCATCAATGGCCCATTCAAACATTCACCGAGTAATGCCAAGCGGTTCTCGAGAAGAATTTTATTCTGTTTTTGCTATTTTAGTTATGGCAGCCATCTTTGATGACTGATCTAATTTTTTTTTTTTTTTGCGATGAAGAAGGCCTGAAGCTTGACGCTACACACGTAAGATGCAATGGTTTAGAAGAAGTCATCTCAGCTTGATATTTAGTATATTCCAGTAAGTAGGTGATGGTGACGTGATAACCTGGTTTCAAAGCATGTGGATTGAATTTAATCATCAAGTGCTTGCAATATTTCAAGCTAGTGACTCTAGGTTCAATAGAAAGTGAAATCGTCTGAAATCTACCAATCTCAATGAATTCAAGAATGTAGGTCACAATGTTAACATGTAACAGGGATAACAACCTACGTCATAGCGCGCGTGACGTAATTAATCATTCGACGGCCATTCTGAAGAGACTCTGACAGATTTTCCGTTTGTTCCATATAAGACAGGAATTTAACACAAGATAAAACGGTGAGTCGGTGCTTACATGTACAATATGGTCCAGATAAATAGGGCATGATTCTTCAAAGGGTGTGAAATTATAAAATATCTCACTAAAATTTTTGATGTGGACAGCTGAGATAAACATGCATTAAGGCTGAGTCGAGACAGATCACTATAGTAGAGTGTTTTCAGACTAAGCATGTATTTTACGGTGAATTCTGGTAATATTGAGTCCAAAACATCTAAAGGTACCAGATTCACTAGATATTTGGCTGTTTCAGTGTAAGCCAAGCCGTCACTATGCAAAATATTTACCTTATTAAGGCCACTGATAAAACGATTATGACGTCAGTGCTATGACGTAGGTTGTCACCCTTGTGTAAGATGACCTACTTTTTCGGGAAGTGACACCCAGTATTCAGATGCATAAGCTGATGAAACCTGGTCGCTCGAGGAAAAAACAATCCAAGATAAATTGAAAATTATTAAAATCCCCTTATTACAAGGATGTAGGTTGTGACCTTCGTGACTTACTTTCGGGTCAAGTGACTCCGAGGGTCCAGATGCATGCACTGATGAAGCTTGGAGGAGAAATTGCCAAAATGCATATCATGATGTAAGGTTATAAGCACATCCCCGCATCGGGTAGGCGGCAATCGAAAACGCTCAAGCAGTCGACGAACTCGGATCAGAAACAGTTAGAAACAGCGTTTTCGACTGCAAATTGGCGACAATTTGCAATCCAAAACGCTGTTTCTAACGGTTTTTGATCCACGTCAATCAATTGTTCAGAGCGTTTTCGATTGCCGCCTACCCAGTGTGATCCCAGGTTTTATATACAAAGTCGGTCAAAACTGTATCCTAATTCGGCAACGATACTTTTTTCATTCACAATCAGACAAACCTTCGTCTCGTCGATGCTCCATAAAAAACCAAGAGGACCATTAGGACCTGATGGCTCCCCTGAGAACTGCGACTGTCTTGTGCACTTCCTGAACAGTTGCTATCTATGAAAACTTACCTGTAAAAATAAGGTAACATTGCCAAACTGGTGGTTAGCAAACAGAGATTAAGGTCAACCCAAGGACATCATTTATATAATCTTTGTGTTACTAGAGTAAAAGATGCTACACACTAAGTTTCAAAGCAATTCGCCAATTTGTTCTGGGAAGATTTTTAAGGTGTTGACCACGGTGGACATCTTGGTCATGTGACCCAGACCATTTGACTGTAAGATCATTCTTTCTGTCATCCCACACAGACTTCATATGAATTATAATTGTCATCAGCCATTAGTTTCTGAAAGGACATTACAATATTCAACCCAAGCTATTTTTAGCCACGGTAACTAAGTGGCCTTGGCCTCTTAAATTCATACGGATTGAAATTTACTGTATTTCCATTTCATTGAGTCTAATAGCAAAAGAAATACACACCTTTTTTCAGCTTTTCCCATTCAAAAGCCTAAGAGACAAAATTTGATCTTTCCCTAAAATAGTTCAAGGTCAACCTAAGAATTCATCAATTTATAAAAAAAACTTTGTATTACTAGAGACCCAGATGCTACATACCGAATTTTAAGGCAATCAGCCCAGTGGTTCTGGAGTTGAAGATATTTTAATGTTTTTAAAATATATGGGCATGGCGGCCATCTTGGTCAAGTGACCTTTACCAAATGTATAAATTGTCTTGAAAGTGGCTTTGCAGTTTCAGAGAAGCCGTTTTAAAATGTTAGTAATGGGAGACAAGTGACCTTTGGATTAGTTCACTTAATGACATTGACCTCTTGAGTTCATAGGATTTCCATATCACAGAAACATAAATATTTCACTTTTTGGCTTTTCCCGTTCAAAAGCCTAAGGTAAACAAATTTAACCTTGTAATGATATAGGTCAGGATCATCACAGCGTCAACATTTATATAAACTTTGTAGAACTAGTGTCCTAGGTGCAAGGCAATAGGCCCAATCGTTCATGGATAGAAGAATTTTTAGGTTTAAACCATATATGGGTATGGTGGCGGTCTTGTTTATGCGACCTGGACCAAATACACAAAGTTTCTTTCCCCCTTTGATTGAAAGCTGCATATGAAATTTAAACGATATTGGCCTAATATTTTCAGAAAAGTAGTTCTTTGATATTGTTGACAGACAACAGATGAGTGACCTTAGGCCAAACTCACTAAATGCCCTTGATCTCTAATATTTATATCAGTTGCATTTTGCTGCATTTCCATATCATAGAAGGTAATAGCAACAGAAACAAGAGGCCCACGGGCCACAAAGCTCATCACATCTGTTGCTCAAAATTGCTGTCACATTTGTACAGGTTTGAACAAAATATACAATTACATAGTCTCAGTCTGACAGTCTTTGGAGTTGATAACAAAATATTTGACTATTTCCACATCTGATTGCCATGGCAACAAAAAACGGGTAACTTTCAAAGGATTTTTTGCTATTTTTTTCCTTTTGGTTGCCATGGCCTCCGATCAAAATGAGATGTGTGCACAAAAATCAAAGGGTGGATAAACGACCGCTCAAAGAATACTTCTGAAAATGTTTGGTCAGAATATCTGCAATGGCTTAACAATAAATCCCATTTTTGTTTTTCCATTTTAAGTTGTCGTACCTCACGTCTTTTGAACAATGGAAATGGAAAACATAAAATCTGTAAAGGCTAATATGATTAGTAAGTGTCGGAAGTCTCTGCCTCATACAGAATATTGTTTCTGACGAGATAATTTAAGGTATTTTTTCTATTTTTGCATTTTGGTTTCCATGGAAACAAATAAAAATTAGTAGGCATAAAATCATATGGCTGATAGAAGACTACTTAAGGAACATTTCTATGAAAGGTTTGTCAAATTGACTGCAATGGCTTGGTAGTAGACGTCGTTTTCAATTTTCCCCATTATAAATCTATGGAAACTCTAAGTTGCCATAGCAACCAAACTAAAGAGCTAATTTTCATAAAATAAACCTGTTAAAACTTACATGGTGAATATTTCTATAAAGCCATAGCCTCACAGAGCTTATGGTTTCTAAGAATATAATCCTTTAAAATTTTTCCCATTTTTGAATTTTTGGTTTCCATTTTCCCAATGAATATGAGCCGAGGGCCAACAAACTTATGGCTGATAGAAGACTACTCAGGGAACTTTTCTATAAAAGTTTTGTCAAAATATCTGAAATGGCTTTGCACTAAATGCCATTTTTCAATTTTCCTCATTATAAGTCAATGGAAACTATAGGTTGCCATAGCAACCAAACAAAACAGCCAATTTTCATAAAAACACACAAATTTTCAATTCTCCAGCCCAAGAATGCCGCAGATGAAATCTGGGCGCAAACGACCTAGTGGCTTCAGAAGAGTTAATTTCTTTAAGTATATTTTTTTCCATTTTTAGAATTTTGAATTCCATGCCAACCAATAAAAAGAGCAGTGTCCCAAAAAAACCCATAAAGCTGAGAGAAGACTTCTCAAGAAACATTTCTATAAAAGAATTGTCAAAATATCTGCAATGGCTTGGCAGTAGATGGCATTTTTCAACTTTCTCCATTATAAGTCTATGGAAACTCTCAGTTGCCACAGCAACCAAACTGAAGAACCCATTTTTATAACAAGAGGGCCATGAGGCCCTGAATCGCTCACCTGAGTATGGTGGCCATGTTGGTCATGTGATCCAGACCACTTGAATAAATTTTCGTTCCCTCAGCCCCTGGAGGCTGTGTATGAAAGTTGGTTACAATTAGCCCTGTGGCTTTTGGGTAGATGTCTTAGGCCGCGTTTACACGAGCAAACTTCTATGTCACAGAAACTTTAACAATGAAAGTATGATAAACATTTTGCGTTTACACGAAGCAAATTATTTGTTAAAGAAAATGTGCCATAGAATCTTTGTCACATAAACTTTGGCAATGAAATATTTGCTGCAGTGTTCACACGACCAAATATTATTCGTCAAAGTTACCTGCAGCAATGAAACAATATCTTTGTCAAATTTTCCACGCATATAGCAAAGTTCATTGCTACATAATCTTTAGCAAAATACTCCGTTTACACGGACAAATTTAATTTATCGAATATATATTTGTCAAAGAAACATTGTCATATTTTGGCAATTACACGAGCAAATTTTTCTGTGACAAACCTACTTTGTCATAGAGACTTTGCTCGTGTAAACGCGCCCTTAAACTGTCGAATTATGAGAGATATGGGTCAGAGATCAAAGAATGACCTTGACCTCTTGGACCCGAAAATCTTACATGTACTAACTAAGACGACTGTATATACCAACTTTTAGGCCAAAATCTTCTAAACTTGCCATGAAATCTTATGTTCTAGCATTTTCCCATACTTGACCTTGCCTTAAAAAAGGTCAATGTCTGCCCAAGGTCATCTTTTGAACAATCTTGATAGTACTCAAGTACCTGATGCTATATATCACGTTTTAAGTCCATCGATCATTTGGTTCTTGAGAAGAAGATTTGTTCAGGTTTTGCCATATATGGGCATGGCCCTGTTGGCCCTGTCGTTAAATCAGTTAGGCTGGCTTTAGACATTGAATAAACAGAATACCTGTTTTATCTTATTTGCGAGCTATTGGAAAAATACTTTTTCACGGCATTTTGAAACTGACAGCTTGGAAATAGGACAGAAGAGAGGGATGGGCACAGTATACCTCTGCACGTGTTTCATACATCTTTTTACATCCCTTTTTGTTGCATTAGAGGCTTTGAAACTGACAGCTTGGAAATAGGACAGAAGAGAGGGATAGGCACAGTATACCTCTGCACGTGTTTCATACATCTTTTTACATCCCTTTTTGTTGCATTAGAGGCTTTGAAACTGAGGTACTGACTCTTATTCTTTCTTGAACCTATCATTTTTTTTCCCCTGTTAATGTATAAGCAAAGCACAGAAATAGGCTTGTACAAATGTAGCAGCCTAGCAAAGAAAAATATGAAGCATCTAGTTTTTCCTATCTTTCATCTCAACAATGTACCTACTCTCAAGCATTGTTCACACCTTTTCGCAGTCACAAAAAAGGATGACTGAAATCACCTGTTCAGTAGTGTTAAATGGTTGAGACAGGAGATGAAAACAGCAATCAAATGGAAAGTTAAACGTTCTTAAGAAAAAAGCAAATTACCCCAACCCCCTCTTCTGTCATGTTTCCAATTATCAGTGCCAAACTGAAAGCGAAATGGCATTAAATGTATATTTGCAAAATAGCTCACAGGTAGGATAGTAGAGGAAGTCGATTTATTAAATGTCTAATGCAAGCTTAACTATTTCTAGCACAAGACCTACACTAATTTTCTCGAAAGACGGTCCCCTCTGGCTCTTTTAAGGGTAAATATTTCTCGCAGGAAAGAAATTTATCCGGATTTTCTTTAAAAATAACATGTTTGAATATCTGTTATTGAACTATCGACCTCGATTTTTGATTACCATATTCCAGTACTTTGTGAAAAAGGCTTAAATTACATTGAAGCGTTTCAGCACTTGTCAATATAGTTACGATAACTCTGGCATGTTGCAAAGCCGCTTCTCCGCAATATTCTAAACTGTCAACTCTTCAGGAAGTCTTAGCAATGTCTGTTGATTGATTCCCATTGTAAGTGTGAGATTTTTTGACAACAAAGGCTTCCAGCTGAAACTAGAATGCAAATTGAGGTATGCTAAGACTTATGAAAAATTTTGATAGGTATAAATTTAATGCAACGCACCTGTATACCAAGTTTCAGGTCAAAATCTTCAACAGTTTCCAAGAAATCTTATGTTCTAGCATTTTCCCATATATAAAAGCACCAAAAAGCAAATTTGACCTTGCCGTAAAAAGGTCTAGGTCAATCAAAGGTCATAATTTGGACAATCTTGGTAGTACTCGCGTACCCAGTGCTACATACCAAGTGTCAAGGCCATCGGCCTTTTGGTTCTGGAGAAGAAATTTTTTAAAGGATTTTACCATATATAGGCGTGGCGGCCATGTTGGTCATGTGACAACGACCGTTTGAATAATTTTTCGTTCCCCCTTCCTCTGGTCGCCACATATGAAATTTGGTTACAATTGGCCCAGCGGTTTCGGAGGAAAAGTCGTTTGAAATTGTGGACGGACGACAGACAGAAGACGGACGACAGAGCCTTACCATCCTATAAGCTCCCCCGAAGCCGCTGCTCAGGTGAGCTAAACACACACAAACTTTCAATCCCCCAGCCCAAGGATGCTGCAGATGAAATTTGGGCCCAATAGGCCTTCTGACTTCAGAGAAGATGTTGTTTGAAAGTGTTGATGGACGACGACATACGATGGACAGCTGCCTATCCTTTAAGTTCTTCGTAGCCTTCGGCTCTGGTGAGTTAAAAATGCACCTTTTCAGCTTTCCCATTGAAAAGCCTATGAGACAAAATCTGACCTTGCAATAAAATAGGTCAAGGCCAACCCAGCGTCATCCTTTATGTAACTTTGCAGTACTAGCTGCTACGTACTAAGTATCAATGCAATCAGCCCTGTGGTTCCGGAGACGATTTTTCAAAGTTTTTACCATATATAGGCATGGCGGCCATCTTAGTCATGTGTCCTGCACCAAATATAAATACTATCTTTTCTACCTTTGCTTAATAGCTGCGTATGAATCTTAAATGAAATTGGCCGAGAAGTTTAAAGTAGAAATCCTTTAAAATATTCATAGACGACGGATGAGTGACCTTTGGCCAAGGCCATTAAATGACCTTGTCCTCTAAAATTCAAAGGGGTTGAATTTTGCTGCATCTTCGTATCACAAAGCACAATAGCAACAGACAATGAACTTTTTCAGCTTTTCATATTCTAGAGCCTACGACCGCAAATTTGACCTTGCCATAGAATAGGCCAATGTCAACCTCGTGACATCATTTATTTAAATTTGTATTACTAGTGTCCCAAATACTACATACCAAGTTCCAAGGCAATCGGCCTAGTGGTTCTGGAGTAGAATTTTTTAAGGTTTTTCAATATATACGCATGGCGGCTATTTTGGTCATGTGACCTAGAACAAATAAACTTCTCTCTCAACCCCCCCCCCCCCCCCCCCCCCCTTTGCCTCAATGCAACGTATGAAACTTAAACGAAATTGGCTCAGTATTCTCAGAGTAGAAGTCCTTTGAAAATATTGATGACGGATGACAGACGGACGACGGATGCCGGACACTATCATCCTTTCGCTCCCCCGGAGCCCCTGGCTCATGGGGAGCTAAAAACAACAAATAAATCAAGCTGTTCTAAAGAAGTTCATTTAATGTTGTTATTTTAAGTAGCAGCAAATATCTTGAATTACTGATTTTTTTTTCGCAATCTAGAGAGCCTCGAGTCTGATCATGCTCTACACTCAATTTTATACTCATGGGTCCGCTGGTTTCGGAGAAGCAGTTGTTTGAACAAGAGTTCATAGACGGGATATTATATGTTAATAAATAAATTCCATGTTTTAAAAACAAAGTTGATCATTGCGATCTTATTCCGCTTCAGGTATTTTTTGGTCGCAATTTAACAATCCTTCGTCTCACCGATGCTCCATACAAAAAAGATCAGCCAATAATATCAAGCGGGTCTGAAGAAGCTCATTTAATGTTTTGGTTATTTAAAGTAGCAGCAGCAATCGTGGATTGTTAGCCTCAATTTTTTTTCACAATTTAGAGAGCCTCTCTACACAAAATTTGAGACTCGTAGGTCCACTGGGTAGTGATTGGCGTCGCCTGAAATGGTGCCTTAACCCATGTAAAAACATCGAATACTCGAATCAGCCTGCGCATTTCAGCAAATTAGTCAAGCTTTTGTACTTTTAGTTTTTAGATTCTCCAGATTTAATTGATTATATATGAATGTGAATAAGGAATACTCACATCAGGCGACGCAAGCTATAGCCGAGTAAAGGTAGGGACGAAAGAGGCTCTGTAATAATGGAAGGGAAAATATTTAATCCCGTCTGCATCCTTTGTGCGTCGTAATTTTATTTTGAGCTGTCCTATTTTTTAGATTTATTTTTTTGTTTTTGTTTTACTACTTATAAAAAGTTTTCCAGGATTTATATGCTGTAGGACGGAGTTGCATAAAACTACTAACCAGAGGGCCAATGGCCCTATATCGCTCACCTGAGCACTGAGGTTACAGCAACAAAACACCATGCACAACAGCAATAAAAAACATAATTTATGTAGAGGATAATATTACAAACATTTACGAAAAAAAGCTTTATCCCCTCTTAATGGCTTCTCATCAGATCTTTGGCAAAAAAAAAAAATGAAAATTTGGCCTTTCAGCTGCAATGGCAACCAATCGAAATCAGGTATTTGGGAAAAATTCATATGGCTGGTAGAGGACTACTTCAGGAACATATCTGTAAAGTTTTTGTCAAAATATCTGCAGTAACACAGAAATAAATGGCAAATGTCCACTTTCCCCATTATAAGTCCATGGAAACTTTAAGTTGCCATAGCAAAGAATTCACATGGGCAATGATAATATAAAACATATGTTAGGTAGAGGCTAATGTTATTAATATGTATGCGAAGTATCAGCTTCATCCCCCTCATGGCTTCATTTTCCCATAATAAGTCAATGGAAACTATAAGTTGCCAGAGCAACCAAAGTTCATATGGGATTGGAAGAAAAAGAATAAAATTTATGTAGAGGCTACTGTCATCAACACGTTTGCACAATATCAGCTTCATCCCCCATATGGCTTCTGAGCATTTTTTTCTTTTTCTTTTTTCGCAAATTTACCCTATATTTTGCCATGGCAACCAATCAAATTCAGCGATTTGGAGAAAAATTCATATGAATCATTGAGGACTACTCAAGAATCATTTCTGTAGAAAAAAAAATCTAAATAACTGCAGTTAGACAGCAAAAATTGCCAATTTCCATTTCCCCATTATAAGTCAATGGAAACTCTTAGTTGCCATAGCAACCAAACTGCTGGAGCAATTGCCATGAAAAACAATAATTCTATAGAGGCTAGTACTAAGGTTCTTTCTGTAAAGTTTGAGCTTTATTAGCCACACACTTTCTGTGGAGATGATTTTTTAATATTTTTCTATTTTTAACTATTTGGTTGCAATGGCAACCAGCCAAATTGCGCAATTTTCATAAATTTAAAATGGCTGGTTAAAGAATACTCAAGGTCCATTTCTGAGAAAGTTTTGTCGAAATATCCGCAGTGGCATAGCAATAAATGCAAATTTTCCACTTTGCCATTATAAGTCAATGGCAACTTTTAGTTCTCATAGCAACCAAACTTCTAGAGCAATCGCCAAGAAAAACAGTTCTTTTATAGAGACTAGTACTAAGATCCTTTCTGTGAAGTTTGAGCTTTATTGGTTGTATAGTTTCTGAGGAAATTTTTTTTTTCAATATTTTTTCTATTTTTAACCATTCGGTTGCCATGGCAACCAGCCAAAATGCAATTTATATGAATTTCATGTGGTTGATAGAGAACTACTCAAGGAACATTTCTGTAAAAGTTTTGTCAAAATATCTGCAGTGACATATCAAAATAAATGCAAATTTTCAAGTTTTTCCCATTCAAGTCAATGGAAACTTTAAGTTGCCATAGCAACCAAAGTTATGAAGCGAATTGGATAAAAAAAAACAGTGTAATTGATTCCCCCTGCCTATAGGTGCTATATATGAAATTTGATTACAATGGGCCTTGTAGTTTCAGAGGAGATGTCGTTTGAAAATGTTGACGGACAGACGGACGGACTGGCGGACGGACGACGGATGCCTTCCTTCGGCTCAGGTGAGCTAAAATGTGAGCTATCCATGCAGTTGTGCTAAAATTTTCTTGTTTCAGTTTTTTTTATTGAGGCCATAATGTAGGTTGGTTGCAATACAGGTGGCGCCTACTTCATATTAGATAGAAAAGAATGTAAATATGAGCAAAGAACTTAATTTTTCTGGTGTTTATCGAAGTATAAACTACGATGGGTTGCTAGCAAAGTTGACATGAACCCCTTCCGGGTTCACTTACTTTGAACGCGATCCAATGCAGCTTATACTTCGATAAACATCAGAAAAATGAAATTCATTCCTTAATAAATACATCGGTTCACGCAACGTAACAGGATGTTAAGTGACGTCAAAATAAACCATGGTTCTCTCGTCTGATTAGTCGTAGGTGACGTTACGGCGTCGTAGATGCTGTTCCGCTGTACGTAGATAAACTGCGTATAAATGTTTTTCTGCTTCGACTGTAGTCCCTAACGCAAATTTTTGGTCCATACATAGAAGAGAACGTAAATATACACCTAGAAAAAAGTTAAGCACCCCCGATGATTGTTACAGAAGTTTAATCTAAACTTTTCATAACTTGTCACTGATAGTATTCCAAACCATTTCTTTTATTAACTATTAGGCCTTGTTATACTCCTTCTTGATATCCAAACAAATGGGCATCAGTTTGAAGTAAATCGGTCAAAAATTTAATTTGAAAGCGCGGGCTATGATTTGAACGAAAAAGCGCCTTGTTCAACTTTGGGACTGCAATCAAGGAACTTCGTGGTTCATAGAAGTGACTGATTTGCCAAGCACATGAAGTCTAAAGATTGTAAAAGTTATGGAACTCAATGAGTCCGTGAATAAGAGTGTCAAATTCAACCCCTACATGATAAAGTAGGACCGTCTTGCTATTCCAGAAAAAAAGTATCATCGTTTTGACAAATGATGGCCCAAAATTCAGTCAGAACACGTTAGATATTCCGATTTTTTAATTGCATTCAAAATCAATTTCAACACGATTTTTTTTTTCTTTCTACGATGCTCGATGGAAAAACATGAATTTTTTCTGGGGGTGCTTAACTTTTTTCCAGGTGTATATAAGCAATGAATTAATTTTTCAGTCTTAAAGTATTAACTACAAGGGTCCGTAGCAAAGTTTGCATGACCCCTTCGGGGTTTACTTACTTTGCACGCGACCCAATATAGTCTTTACTTCCACAGATGGATGGATGACTTGCAATTTTACGTCCTTTTCAACAGTATTTCAGTTATATCAACACGATGGGAGGGTGATAATGAAAGGCTGTGTGCAATGGGGCCCCATTTGAATGGAAGCCAAACTCCGCTACGATTCATGTCGCTATGACAAGTCAGTCTTAGCCTTTAACTGGTATGCTCTGGAAAAGCCTTTTTATCAACTTTGGAAACTTTAACTGTTATGCAATGGAAAAGCCTGTTATCAACTTTGGAAAAGGCTGTTTATGAACTTATTTGAATTAACCGTATGCATCTCTTCACCATAAAACATTCTAAGACTAATTTCAGAGAAAGTATTCCTTTCTAAAAAATCAACAACAAACTAGATCAAGTGAGCAGGGGCTCACGTATAACCCCGACTAGCGCCACCGCCTAATGAAACCACCGCCTTAACAAACCAACTCCTTATGAAACCACTCTTATACATGGTCTTAGTCACCTATCACATGGTTCCATCAAAATATATTACAAATATCAGCAAAGCGTACCAACACAAAACTTTAATGTAAAAATATAAGATTGTGTCCATGACCTTGGTCAGCAGTAGCATCCAGGTGATGTCAACTAATCTGCATGAACATAGAAGTTAACTTAGTCATATATCAAACGGTTTCATCAAAGGATGTTGGAAACATATGCAAAGAATATAAACTCAACAACACAAAACTTTAACGCAAAAATCATGCAAGTCTGTGACCTTGACCTTTGGTAAGCAGCTATGAACCTAAAAGTAAACCTAGTAAAATATCAAAAGGTTAATGGAAGTATAAAAGAAGAATATAAACTTAACGCAAAACTTTAATGCAAATGTTTAAGTCTGTGACCTTGACCTTAGATCAGCAGCAGCATCCAGATGATGTCAACCATTCTGCATGAACACAGAAGTAAAGGCTTAGTCATATATCAAAAGGTTTCATCAAAGGATGTTGGGAATATAAGCCAAGTTAATAAACTTCACACAAAACTTTAACGCAAATGTACAAGTCTGTGACCTTGACTTTTGGTAAGCAGCAGCATCCAGATGATGTGAACAATTCTGTATGAACCTAAAAGTAGACCTAGTCAAATATCAAAAGGTTCCATCAAAGGATATTGGAAATATAAAGAAGAATATAACTTAACACAAAACTTTAACACAAATGTTTATGTCTGTAACATTGACCTTAGGTCAGCAGCAGCATCCAGATGATGTCAACTATTCTGCATGAACTCAGAAGTATACCTAGTCACATACCAAAAGATTCCATCAAAGGATATTGGAAATATAAGCAAAGAAAAAAACTTAACGCAAAACTTTAACGCCAATGTTAATGGACGGACGAACGGACGGACGGACAGACGGACGGAATGACGAAAACTATATATCCCTCGACATACTTCGTATGTCGGGGGTATAAAAACAGGCGATGACGTCCCAACTTCAGTCTTACAGTGCTGACATCTGCATACTGGAGCTGCTGGATGCACTTTCGGCATGGGATGGATGGGTGGATGTTATAGTGTTTTACATCTTATATTTCAGCTTCGATCACATTGGCAAGGTTTCTTTGACAAAGTGGGATTGATAAATTATAATATGCTCGTGTGAATGAAAATATACGTCACATTTTCATTTTCAACAAAATTTGCCCGTGTGAAGAGAGAGTTTGCCATGGAATATGTAACAAAGAAAGTGGCTACGGAGATGAGCAAAGAAAACTTTGCTCATAATCCAAACTGATTTGATTATGGGCTAAGTATATAATCAACAAACCAACTGAGGCATGTTTAAAGTTCACACGAGTACAGTTTGTTTGTCAAAATTCTTTGTTTGTGCGAACAGTACTGCAAATATTTCATTGCCAAAGTTTCAGGGTGGATGATTACGTGCTTTCTTGCGTCATTTTCTGATGTCATTCAGAACAATGAAACCCCGGAAATTCTTCACGTTTTATTTAATAATTTCATTGTTTCTGTATGCATTCTTTCAAAATCCAGAGCAGTGAATGTGTAGTCATGAGTACTTTCAGACGATATTTGAAATTTTATAGTGAGCTTTATAGTTTTCGTATTTAAGCGTCCCCCAACATCCGAAACCGAAAGTAGGCTGTGGCACGTGAATGATGTTGTTGCTCCAAAACTGGGGGAGGTTTATATGTGAAAACAAGTAAACACTTGAAGTAAAAACAAGAACACCAGTAAAAAGTACTTACGAGCAGGCATTTACTGCGCTTTATTCTATAAGACTGCATTTGGCAACAAAGAAGTTAGCCTGAAAAAAACTAACCACGAAGCAATCGTTGCACTTGAATTTCCAGTATTTCCTGTGACGTGAAAACCACGTGATCATCCACCCTGAGTTTATTTGACAAATATCCTTTCTTAGGCCTTCAATTTTCAGTGACAATATGCTCCATGCGAACGCAAAATGTTTGGCACACTTTCTACGCTAGAGTTTATGTGATTAAGAAAACGACGCTCTACTTTCTGTTTCTACGTCTCCTGAATATTCAATACGATCTGATATATGGACTTCTGGGCCCAGAACCCTTGGCATTCATTCACAAGACAAACAACAATGCATTTTTTCCGTTCTGCAAAAGTATATATTTTCATTTGGAGCAAAATGTTTCAACAACATTTAGTATCTATCAAATAGCTTACCTTAACTTTCATCCTGTAAACACGTATCTGCTCACAAGTAGGAATGGCGTGGGCAATATTTAAGAAATAAACTTAATTTTTCCGATGTTCATGGACGTATAAAGAAAATAGGTCATGTGTAAAGTCAATGGTGCCCATGTTAACTTAGCACGGGACCATTTGTGTCCATACTTCCACGAACTACGGAAAAATGGAATTTATCTCTTATACATGTGATAACATTTAATTTTAAAATTAGTTTGAGCATCATTTCCGGTTTTTGCGAGCAACATTTGTAATATATACAACGAAAAGCTGTCACTAAACAACAGGTAAGCTGCTTATGTTAAACGGTCGTCGCCATGACGTGAAGTCCAATAGAACGTTCCAACGCCAATGGCGTATTTACATGTGACGTTGTGTACCAACGACTTCGCGTGACCGACTGTTGTTCATGGAACTATGAACAATGTTTCTCCGAAATAGATTCATCTAATAAGGAATATCAAAGGGAATGTAGTTTTTGGGAATATTTTGAGCTGTGAAAAGAATTTGCCAAAAGTGGACAACATTCCTAGCGGAAAACTCTGACGGCGGCCGACGTTCCCAACCGAGATAAAAACAACCGCAAGGTCGAAAAAAAAATTCTGAGAAGACATTAAATAGAGAATGCCGACATAGATAATAAACAGTATGGGGGACAAGATAACAAAAGAAGTTGTGATAAAACCTTTAAGTTTTGTAGAACTATTCAAAAGGATGAACAGACTGAACAACGACAAACGAGTTTGTCTTCATTAATCAACTTACATGGTTTCATTCAGAGTAACGCACCTACATGAGTCACGTTTCATAAAGATTACAAGGGACAAGTAAGGTGAAGTAAAGATATGGAAGGTAGCCAAAAGCAATTAACTTTTTTTTCCATTCACAATACACTGGCTGGTACTTTGGTACTTTTTTCTGTATTTAAGAAGTTTAAAGGCGTTTCGAAATCTATGTAAAGCCAGGACAGCATATTTTGGCAAACACAGGTTAGGGAAGTCATGAGTTGTCCTCTGAATTAGGGAAGTCATGAGTTGTCCTCTTATTTTCGACGCATCTCTTTCTTCCAACGACATCTCTGGAATACACAGTTCCGAGCCACCCCAAGAATGTCACTCACAGTCACCTGATAGTGTAATAGTGGCCAATGCAACGACAACTTAGGACGTGACTAAGTCTCACAAACAAAATAGCACGAGTTCAATGACATAAGTCGCCTGATAGTGTATAAGTGGCCAATGCAACGACAACTTAGGACGTGACTAAGTCTCACAAACAAAATAGCACGAGTTCAATGACATGTCCGTGATTTTACATTAGAATTAACGAAGGGATGTGTACCTGTTTAAAGTAGGAGTGGTTTTCGGAACTATGAATTTCTTTACAATTCCATATGGAGTAATTATGGCCCAGAATTGATATTCTAACAGAGGCATATAGCTGATAAATTAGTTCTTATTCATAGCATATTGTCGTCTTAAAATGAGTAAATCTATGATGTTTCATGAAAAGAATTTAAAGGTCTACAGACTACTGCCAAACAAGAAATTCTGACAAAAGGAGATAGCTAGTATATCAGAAGACAAAGACCAAGAATTGTATTTTATTCTAGTCAGTTAGTATTTCTTATTCAGGACATTTTGCCTCATTGAAGTAATGGATGGATGGATGACTTGCGATTTTACGTCCTTTTCAACAGTATTTCAGTTATATCAGGACAATGGGACGGTGATAATGAAAGGTTGTGTGCAATGGAGCCCCGTTTACGGCAAGAAAGATTCTCGTCTCAAGCGGGGCTCGAACCCAGACCGCTAGATCTGTAGGCCAGTGCTTTACCCACTGAGCTACCGAGGCTCCTCATTGAAGATAATGAATCCGTAAAGTTTTATAGCAATACCCTAAAGAACTGCGGAGTTTCATCCCAGATGTGAAATTCTGGTAAGTAAAGATAAAACCTAACTATAGCAACAAAATTATATTTTTTTTTGTATGAAGAAAGATCGTGTCAGTAAGGGGAGTGCATTATATGCAGTTTCATAAAATTTCCAAACAAATATTTTTGTCATGGAATTTCTCTATAAAAGTCTTCTTTCAAACCAATGCATAAACTGACACTGCAAAAGCCTCATCCATGAACCATTTGCAAGCTAACATTCTGGCAAGATTTCACTATTCAGCAATGAGTAGCTAACTATGCAGACTAAAAAGTGCGTGTAATAATGTCACTGATACTTAACCCAAAAAACCATCTACTGTAATCATGGACTCCATCCAATACAAACTCGTACGTTCATCCTTTGAGGATACCGTTTCGACACAGAAAAAAAACCCACAAAAACAATAGTCTGTGTACCCAGATCAGACTTAGGGTCAGCCTTGTCGTGTGTTAAGACTGCAGAAAGCTATCTGTTTGTCACCTGCAACAAGATACTAAACTACAAAAGTAGTTCTTCAAAAAACATGGTTCTCTTCTTGTTCGTGGAAATCCTTTCGTGATTATGCTACAACAGACATATTATAAAAGACATGTAAATGAAATACACAAAATCTAAATGGAAATACAGTTGAATCTCGTTATCTCAAACACTGACCTCAAAGTAACTCCTTATATCAAAGAATATAGTTTGGATAGTTTGCCAACTTTTTGCGTGCATTTCATTACCTATTATCTCTGTTTAGCGTGTTTGAAGACTATTCTCATTATTTACGAGAAATAATTATTATTAATGTGTGGTTGGGCATTACGATTTTTGCCGCTGGCTGTCCGTGTGTCAGTCTGTCATCCATTCGTCCATAGGTACAAACAGGCCCCAAAGAAGAAATAAGCAAAAGAAAAAGCCTGACTGTCATTGTCACTCCACAGTTCATTTCTCATCCTATTCCAAGATTGGATGTCTGACTTGAATAGTTTCTGAGAAAACTGTGGTATAAATTTTCTGTGAAGATATAACAAAGGCTTCGCAAGTGGCGCATAATACGCCCGTTTAAATGTCATAAAGCAGTTACATAATGAACAAGATTGCTTACAAAAGGATAGACAGGAGACAAACAGGAGCAACCACTCTATAATTAATGACGGAAACATTATGTAAATATTCAACACATCAAATACTATCACCAAATATATACCAAAAATCAGTTCCAAGGCATGTTGCTTGCCAAAGTCATACAAGGGAGATAAACTAAATATACTAGATATACCATTTTTGGTTCTATTACATTCCTTTGACATGATTTTTAATATACATCAGTTGTATTAAATATTTTGAATGGTTAAGGAGTAAGAGTAAACAGGTTATATATGCATTGGCAGATATTCAGTAAGCCAGAGTTGTGGTTCTTGTTCAGGGTACACTGCCCGATTATTATACACATTCCTACAAAGCTTCATTCTAATATTTCAAAAGGTTCAGGGGATATGGAGTGAATGAGAAACACCTAAAAATACTGATCAAATGGAGGTTACTCCAAAAGTAAGAAAGGGGGAGCAACCATTCTTATATATGACACATTGTCTTGTGATCATGCACATTGCTATAAAGTTTCATCACGATATTCCATACGGTTACCAAGTTATGGCATGCACAAGATAAGGATACACAAAAATAGCCTAAAAGTACTAATGAAATGGCTGTAACTCTAAAACGAAGAAAGGGAGAGCAGCCATTGTTGTACGCGACACATCGTTAGGACTTCATACACATTGCTACGAGGTTTTATAAAGATATCCCAAAAGGTTATCTAGTTATGGCGCACACAAGACTTGCAGGGAAAAAAATAATCAAAGGGGCATAACTTTGAAACTAAGAAAGGGGGGGGGGGCAACCATTCTTGTACACGACATGTTCCCCCAACCTAATACATAGGCCTACCAAATTTCATGAAGACATCCCAAATGGTTAAGTGAGTTATGGCGCGCACAAGAATGTTTACGGACAGACGGACGAACTGACAGATGGAAGACGGACGGACAGCGCCACGATATAATACGTCCTTTTTTTTTAAAAAACGGGCATATAAAAATGGACATCCCACAGTACAATTTATTGCCAGACGTATACCAAGATGAGACCTTGCTTAAATAAATCATGACAAAACCAACAAAAATTTATTATAAAAAGAGCTGTTGCCTGACAGCATAGCTCGCCTGAATACGTGCTTGCCCATCATACAGTCCCTATGATGGTGTGGACTGCTATGTATAAAACTTCAGGAAAGAATGTCCATACTGTCAGCACATTTATAAACAAAAGCTCAGAAGTAAGTCTTAAAATAAAATTAAAACAAGCAAATTCAGAGAATTTATATCCCCCGCCGAAGTGGCCTTGATTTGTTTATTATTTTGTGTTTTTTTAGTTTCATATACATTGTAATTTTGTTCACTGGGCTGAAAGGACTATTACTCTGGCAAAAGTGAGGCATAAGCTGAAGCTGTTCTTAAACATTTGCCTCAGCATCACTGCACTATGATAATACATTTTTAATTCAGTTTCAAGAAATTTTGTTCAGTCCAGTATCTAAGATATGGCTAAATCAATTCAAGGGCATTAAATCATGCACTACTGATGCGATTATAATCAAACTTAATGTGCACTGCTATGTCAAGACAATACATAAATATTTTAAGTTTCGTTAAATTCCAGTCATTGGTTACTTTGTTATGACTCAATCTGTTGGTTTTAAACCAAGTCAAGGGCAATAACTCATTGCTAACTGAAGCAATTTCGACATAACGTAAGATGCACCAATGTGTTACAGTGATACATATTTATCAAAAGTTTCATAGAATTATATTCATTGATTACTTAGTTATGGCTTAATTTGTCGATTTTAAATTGATTCAAGGGCAATAACTCATGCACTTCTGATGCAATTCTGATGAACTTTATGTGCATAACCATCTTATAGTGATACATATTAAGTTTACGTTTCATAAAGTTTCGATAGTTGGTTACTTAGTTATGTCTCATTTTATTGATTTTAAGTCAATTCAAGGGCAATAACTCATGCACTCCTGAAGCCACTATTATGAAATTTAATATCCATCATCGGGTTATATTGATATATATCAATTATAAGTTTCATGAAATTCCATCCAGTGGTTACTCAGTTATGGCTCATCTTATTGATTTTAAAACAATTCAAGGGCAATAACTCCTGCATTACTGAAGCCAGTCTGATGAAACTTGACGTGCATCAGTGGGTTATAGTAATATATATTTATCTTAAGTTTCATGAAATTCCGTTCAGTGGTTACTTAGTTATGGCTCCGGACGGACAGAAGGACGGACGAAAGGAAGAATGGACAGACGGACGGACGGACATGGAGAAACCTATATCCCTCCGCCGTCGGCGGGGGATAATAATCAAAAAATCCAAATAAAATTTCAAAGTCCATGAGCTTGAGGTCAAAGAACTCAGGTGTGAGTGTGTTGGGTGGGGTGGGGGGGGGGGGGGGGGTTGGGGGGCTAGGATGTTTCAAAACCTTGATCCATTATCTAACATCAGTCCAAGTATTAGTATCAACTGAGTCCAAGTCCATCGTGGCACTGTGAAATTATGTCTTCATAAATATAGAACTTGAACCCAAATCTTTAAGACAAAAAGTCGATGACCTTGACTTCAAGGTCATCCAGTGGGGTAAGTACATGGTGTTTGTAAAAACTCAGAAACGTGTCTTACATCAGTTAAAGTGCAAACTAAATCTCTGCCAAGCATTATGAATCAGTATGCAATTAGAAAACTTTAATAAAGACCAAATTTCCTAAGTCCCTGACCTTGACATCAAGGTCACTGAACGGGGTTGGGGTAGTTCTCTGCAAAGCTTTGAACTAGTATCTAACTATAGTGCAAATATAAAAAGAATCCATCTATGGGTTCAGGAGATATGTGTCTTTAAAAAACTTTTACCAAAACATCCAATCAATAAAAGACAATTTTCTAAGTCCATGACCTTGACCTCAAGGTCACTGAGGGAGGTGGGGGTAGTACCCTTGAAAACTTTGGACCAATATCTAACTACAGTGCAAGTATCAAAGGAATCCATCCATGGATTAAGGAGATATTGGGCTTTATAAAACTTTAACCAAAACATCCAGTCCAAAAAAAATTCCAATTTTCTAAGTCCATGACCTTGACATCAAGGTCACAGTATGGGGGGGGGGGGGGGGGGGGGTTGTAACGTGTTAAACTTTGGACCAATATCTAACTACAGTGCAAGTATCAAAAGAATCCATCCATGGGTTCAGGAGATATAGGTCTTTAAAAAACTTTAACCAAAACATCCAATCCGGACGCCGACGCTGACGCGGACGCGGACGCCAGGGTGACAACAATAGCTCTTCCTGAACTTTCGTTCAGGCGAGCTAAAAAGGCTTCATAAATAAATGGGGGAATAAGAGCAATTGGACTGTTGCAAAGTCATTTCTGGTGCCCCAACGACCTAACAAGGTTGCAGATTATAATAGAACAGAAGGACAACCACTTTGATACTCAATCTTAAGTTTGAAACTCCTACTATGGCTTAACCTGATAACTGACACAACGCTACAATGTTCAAAGAAATCTGCAGAATGCTAAGTCACTTCTACAGTAGTGGAGATCATGGTCAGAAGAAGGTGAATGTTAGGTTTGATGAATTTGTGACAAGCTAGGAAGGATGACAAAATATAATATAAAATTCCAAAGTCAGATCTGGACGAAAAATTCCGAAGTCAAGAGAATGTGAAATAAATGTTAAAAGTATAACAGAGTTAAACAATCCAAGAAAACATTTCATGTCATGTCTTATGAGTGTAACTGGATTAGTTAGTGAGAAATGGACTTTAACGCTATCTGCACATGAAATGTGGATGTCAGGTCAAGGATACGAATACAAATAGCATCCTAGAAGGCCATTATGAGAAGCTAAATCACAGGTTTGATGACTATACGCATGGTGTTTAAACAGAAGTAGACATAAATGCTTGCTAGGGTCAACAAATTTACAAAGTAAGAACAACGTGAAATATCGGTCTGGTGTCGAGGGTTAAAAAAAGGTTCATCATACCTTGAAACCGTTTAAGGAAGAAACTGTATGCCAAGTTTTATAATTCTCGGTATCATACTTTAAGAGAAATTGACTTAAATGCTAGGGTCGATGTATTACGGACGGACGGACGTAATATCGCGTGTTACTAAAGCGAATGCGACAAAAAACAGAAGGAAAAATGATAAATATAGGGGTGCTAGGAGAATTTCAACCCACATAATTTTTCGTTGTTCACATGTACACCAACTCTGCTCCAATAATTCCTTAGAAGACTGTATAGATTAGACTATGGATTTTACCATGAAAAGAAGAAAAAAGGATAAACACAGAAATGAATAAAGCATAAAGGCTGATTTTAACTCGTACAATACATTAACTCATTGTCCATATATACACCTAGTTTCAAGATTCTAGTTTAAACAGTTCCTTAGAAAACTGTGACACAAATTTACAATGCAGAACCGAACAGAGTTCTGCCGAGGGCAGCAATCAACGCCTGTTGGGGATTTAGTAGGAAAAGAAACAACAGATGATGATTACAACTTTGTCACTATAACCTGAAATTTTCAGTGACGAGGCAGATTTAAAATCAGTGTGAGTTATACAAAGGGTCATAATTCTGTAAAACTACAAGCTATGACTCGTCTCTGCACATTCGTTAATAGGGTATCAATTTCAAAGCACAACCTTATACAAGTTTAAAGTTACGGTAATTCTGTCAAAGCCAGAAGTAGGCTAAAGGTTCTTTTTCTCTTCTCTGCACATCGCGCCATGGTGTTTATATTTTTAGAATTTCTGATTAGGAAATCTCAAATGATTTAAGATATGGAACCGACAGGAAATAATACAGAAAGAACCTTGACCTCTAAGTCCGACACTTACTTCTGTCGAATACTGTTAAAGTGTGAGTTCTACATATATTAAAAAGGTGAAAAATTGTCCAAAGTGACGAGAAAATCTTTGCTGGGATTTTGGAGCTATGAAAGACAAATCGACAGTAAATGGACAGATGAATGGACGAACAGAAGAGCATCAGAGTATTATACGCCCCAATGAAGACTGTTTATATTTTTCATTAAGCTTCATATCAAGTCATTTACAGTGTTTAAGCTTAGAGCAGACACGAAATCACTGTAAGAAATATACAAACGGACATTATGCCGTCCAAATTAAGTAAAGTAATGGTTCTTTTTGTCTGCACATTGACTGACAGTGCATTATATTTGTACATAATTTCATAATGAAATCTTAAATGGTTTAAAAGATACACAGCGGATAAGATGCTGATACAAAATCACTATACAAAAACTAGAAAATTGTGTCTGTAAGACACAGATGATGTCTCCGTGCTATGCCTGTCCCACACCCAGCCCCACCCTCCTCCCTCTAGCCCCTTCTTATATCCATTTCTTCAATAAGAAATAAAACAATCAAGTGCATGCCTTAAGTATGTCTGAAATCTTTAGGTTTTTTTTCATATAGATTGCATAAAATGTGAGAGGAGCTGATTATTACCCATAAACTGTAAATGTCCAAGTTGAAACAGTCCTAGTTTTGTCAAAAATTAATGTTTTCAGTTTAAAAAGGGTATAAGCATGTCTTCAGTATGTCTATAACATCTGTACAAAAATTCGAATTGTTTGCTTTACAATGATTATACAAACTTGTCAACGCGTATTAGCAACAGCCTGAAAATTTTCTATGTTTGTAAAGGCCCTAATTTTCCCCAAAGTAATCATTTTCTTATCAAACAGGCATATGTACATTTTCAATATGTCTGTAGCATCCGTGCGCGTTTTCATATTGCTTGCTTTAAATCAATGAGAGGCATTGATCATACAAACTTGTCATCCTGTAATAGCCATACCTCAAAAATTACGAGGTTTGAAAGGCCGAAATTTTGTAAAATTATATTTTTACTTTCAAAAAGGCATGTGCACATCTTCAATATATCTGAAACAACTGTGCATCGTTTCAGATTGATTGCTCAAAAACTAGGGAAGAAGTTGATTATACAAACCTGTCATCCTGTAATAGCCATAACTCGGAAACTCAAAGTTTCAGACTGATTGCCTAAAACTCTAAACGTTTTAGACGGGGGGGAGGGGGGGCGGCGGATGGACAGACCGATGGACAAGGGTAAAACATAATGCCCCCTGACTATCGTCACGGGGGCAAAAATATGAAGAGGCACACTGAACTTCTTAAATCTGACATAACCGAAATGAGGAGTATAGTTCTTTTTCTCCGCACATCGTTTAATAGTGCTTTACGAGAGGTGGTTGGAAAATATCAGGACTTTTTGCTCCTTCCTCAAAAACCTTTCAATATTCTTCAAGAATTCTTTTTATTCTTTTTCAACGTATTGTCCACCTACGTCTTTACACTTCTGCAATCTTCTGAGTGTTTGTGCATCCCCGCTGCAAACCATGAAGTAGACCTACTGCTGAGGTACCTATTTACAGCTGAAGTAAAAGCCGCCCTAATGTCGTATTTGTTTCCAGCGAGTCATTTTTACAGTTCTGGAAACAAATTGGTCGCTGGTGGCAAGGTCTGGGATGTATAGAGGGTGGGACAATTGCCACTTGTAGGAGTTGTTAAGGTGGACGATCCCGGAAGAACTCTGTTCTTGCTTGTTTAAAAAACAAACAGAGTTATTGTTCATCATCAAATCGACTAACTGTGGAGTATATACATTTATAATATACACTTACAATATCTATCGTAAAGATCCTAAGTTTTCGGGCACATAGGTCTGTACAAACAGTGGAAACTGAGATCAGACTGTTCCTTAGGAACCAGAATGATCAAGATCTTCACAGTTTCCATTCCATCTGCGCATTTTTGTCGACATTACTCTGTGGTAGAACCGAATAACAGGAAAATAAATAATAGGACAAGGACCGGCTGTGCTTGCAGCAGGTGCAGAATTTGGGCAGTCTGTTTTGGGGATATTTTGAACTTAAACATTGTTTTTCTAGGAAACAAAACGGTGAAATGTTTGTTTTTTTGTTTTATTCTTTAACATACGATGTAAGTTTTACTAAAATAATATGCATAAGCATGCCCCATCGATTGATGATATTTTTCATGACGTTTTTCATGAAATTCAATTTTCTTGCATTTTTTCAAAGAATGTAAAAATATACTTATTAACAAGAAAACTGCATTTTTTGTTATCAGTTTGTTTCAAATATCCTATATTACAGATTATATGATTTGCTGAAATGAAAGTGCATTCATGTGCTAGAGATATGAATTTTAATGGAAAATGTGTAAAAAAAGTATGTAGAAATACAAAATATTGTTTTTTAGGAAAACAAAACGGTGAAAATTGTTTTTTCGTACCCAAATGTTTTATAGCTCTTTGGGTTATTTAGACGGTATAATGGTTTGAATGTCCCGCCAATATTTCTATTCAGTATTCGTCTACCTTAAGTTCTGCTCTAGATGAGGCAGTATGTGATGGGGCATTGCCATGCAAAAGAATGACATTTTATTACATATCTCGGTTCGTCTGGCTTAGAGACCATAGAAGCCTAACACCTGCCTTGTTAACATGCTCAAATCTTCGTGTATACAAAATTCTAATTGACAATAAACTGACGATTCGAAGGCGACAGACCGTAGGGTTTGCCCATTCACAATGTGTAGGTAGCTGCACGTGGAAAGATGGGAGCAAGAAAAATCCAAAAATCCGGGTGTTTTCTGGCCTCTTCTCGTATAATTGATCCAATTTCATGAAAGACATCTTGACAGTTTAATAGACATAGAAGGGCAACGATGCTGATACGAAACAATTCTATGAAAAATAATGATTGTTTTGGGTTTAACGGCCCTTTGAGACAGTATTGCAGTCTATATCGGGCCGTCTCCCAGAGAGAGGGAGAAAAAAGAGAAATGATAAATGAGAGAAAAAATGTCAAAACAACCCCCACCCGCGACTACTGCAAGCATAGTGAGCCCTTGCCCTAGTTTTATCCAAATTAGTAGGACGCCCCAGCACTGGAAGTTACACGCAGCACCATCGCAGCACCCAACCACCCCATGAAAAATAATAGGGCATAATTCTGTCGAGACCGGAATGTTACTGGTTCTTATTTTTTCCATCCAATTGTCTGATGATGCTTTATTTTTGTACACAATTTTCATGAAAGGATCTGATATAATTTTAGATACAGTGCGGACATATTGTTATTACCGTCGGCCAAGCTGATGCTGTTGTTGACAGTCTCCGTCGACTGTCACTTTTTCTGATATTGTGGTTGACTGTCTCGGTTGACAGTAATTTTCTGCAAAGTGGACCAGTCGACAGCACAGAGAAGTTGGTATTATTCCTGTGATCATGTGTACTTCTGAAATTACCATAATCACTGTGGAGGCAAAGCTCTACTACGCAAATGATTACTTAATTTCTACTCTGTAGTGCTATCAAATCACAATTCTTTGCTTTCGAGCCACTTTAATGAAAGCCTGTAAAAAGAAAATTATCATCTATGCGGTTTAATAATATAATGCAACAAACAACAGTCATCCATTGCTCAAACATTCACTGAGTTACCCAGCTGTATGGGTTCTTCTGTAGACTTATTTAGTGTCAGTGTACACAACCACCCAAGATAAACCATCTCTTCTGAGGCAAGCCTGCAACAATCAGCATCCTGTAGTACATCAGCACCTGAAAATACTAATTTTGAAGTATCGCTCTAACCCCACACCATACCAATAAATACACCATTTGATTGATCATAAAACACTGCTTAATATTATGTTAATTACTTCAATTTTAATTATTTCTAACTTCTGTAATTATTTTCATGTTAAAAAAATGCAGAACTGCATAAATGTGTCTTGATTAAATCCTGATAAACATATTTGAAAAATCTGCCACAAAAAAGCTGTATTAAATAAGCTTATTTTCTTAATTTTTAAAAGTTTCTAAAAAATGAGTAAGTTTGAAATTTCACCCTTGTCCCCAGTCATCTGATCACAACAAATTCAGGATAGGAAAGCACATGGCTATAGTTAACATGGTTTATTATAGAGATTTTAACTGATCAGCTGATTTCAACATGTGCATATTCCGTTTACACACCGAGATGACTTGTCTCTGACCTAGCAGAATACAATGAATTTCACATAACTACACCTCCAGCAATTACTGTAGCTCTTACAGATGACTGGCCTTTAAGCTTGTTCCATTGATATATCCATGCAAGTTTGGTGAAATTCAAACCATGGGTTCCGAAGATATCATGTATATAAGATTTTGTGTCGCCGGCAACCGGGATCCGTAGTGAAACCAAAATGTCTCATTCGCCTTCAGTCGGAGGGCATTGTCAGGATAAAGGGTGCAGACAAGACACTGTCCTCCTGTGACCTTAGAAACAGAGCCAAAGGGACCAATACCTAATCAATTATGTGCCTTCTCCCAATACTGTCATTGTGCAAGTTTAATAAAATCCAGAAATCCGTTCAAGAGCTAGAATGCAAACAAGATTAAAGTTAAGTTTTTTTCTGTGACCTTGAAAATGGACTGAAGGTAATGAGAAAGAACTTCATCACAATTTTCCCCAACCTTTGTTGTGTATGTATATTTGGTCAAACACCTAAAATACATCCTGTTGTTGCAGACAACAGCCAACGCCTATGCCATCGGGATCCATATAAAAACAATATGCCCTCCACGTATCCACCCGCCTCCCCCTCCCCCAAACCGGGCCGGATAGCGCAATCGGTAGGGCACCTGACTCGTAAGTCAGAGGTCCTGGGTGCGAATCCCGGTCTGGCCACATACTTTCGTTTCTCCTTCCGCTGATTCAAGAAGGGCAGTTGTCAGTTACTGGCGAAAGTATGTGCACTTAGTACTGGTTAACCGCTAAGGAGGTCTAAGCCTGCCCAGGAATAGTGTGGTTAGGTTAACTGACCGTCCCGACATGACCTTAGTTGTTTACCGTGGACGTTAAGCATCAAATCAACCAACCAAAAAAAAATCCCCCAAACCACACCCGCGTTGACATAAAAATCAACTTCAGATAGCGGGAATAACTCCAAATTGTGGCAAAACTGGGCTAAAATTAATGTGTTCATTTAGCCATAAGATGAAAGACGATCAAAGTCATACCTCTGAAAAAAAGAATCTGGTAATAATCATCATGTTTTATGATATGATTCTTAGTGGTATAGATAAGTTTTGTAGTATCAAAAAAAATACGAATAAAATCAAATAGTTTTGTGTCGGAAACAAGGTAAAAGCAAGCCAAATGCCAGAAAGCATCAAATCATATCCATGATGGAACATTATCCACTTCCGATGGTAAAAACACTTTCTAACAGGAAAAGTGTGACTGTAAGCCCGTACAGTGCCTGTCACCATATAAACGAATTTTCTTTTTCGGGATTTTATTGATGTCAAACGTCGGCGATTTACTCACAAAGTGAACGAAGGACTTTATGTTTGGTTTGAAAGTGATTCGCAGATATTACTTAAACCAACCATAAAATCACAAAAAGCGGAGTTATTCCTTAAAATTCCAATTTTGTCCATCCTATAGTTTTTTCCTCTGCATAGTTTATCGTTCTACTACACTGGCAGGGTTGATACCTTTGGACACATGACACATAAGCGTACTAACACATTTCATCTGAAATGCCTTGCTTTTCCATTTATAATCCGTTTCTGTCTGAAAAGTCTGAACACTCAACAATCGTTAATGCTTCAAACAAAAACATTATCGAGGGCAACGCTATTGCGAAGACGTTACTGACGTTTGATATGACAGTGATGCTACGTCATTATAAACGTCAAACACGCAATTGCTTTAGTCGTCAAGAAAAAATTTGAGCTTCAATCTGGATTTCAATTTGAAGTTTTAAAATGTCAGATTCGCAAAGGAAACAGTTGAAAAACGCAGTCCCAATTAAGTGCCATCTTCAAAAACCATAGTCATCATTTTTCGGACAAAGGTGAAGTTTATTTTTGTCTTCAGCGTGGAAAAAGACTTTCTTTGCAAACTGTGCAAGTAATTATGCTATTTTCATTAAAGTGATCATAGTGTGTGGGGACATACTTTGTAGAACCTCTATAAATAGACTTCCACCGACTTGTTTAATATTGCTGCCGAATCACACTCAATAACTAGCACTACCCATAACAAAAACTTTGACTGGAAAAACCTGTAACAAGCAAGGTTGGCAAAATGCCGGCAAATATCAGTATTTTCCATGCCGGCGGTATTTACCGGTAAATACCGGCAAATACTGGCTGAATGAATTGACCAGCCTGGAATTTATACAATAACCTACACTCAAAATCATAGAAGTATTTCAAGTATACTGGTCAGCTGACTTAATATTTATACTGAAGTTTAACAATTGTATCAACTTATTCATTTAATAATTCATCTAGTCAGTGAAATTTTATTTTAGGGGAAAACAAGAAATGTTACAGAGTGTAACAAATGCCCCCGAAGGCCCCTAACACCTGGTATTTGACCCCTGACCTTTGACTGTGAACTTGACCTTGGTTATGGGAACCTAAATTTTGTGCATGGCACAACTACCATTTTGATTTACCTTTCAGTAAAATTTGATTAAATTCGCTTCAGCAGTTTTTGAGATATTTGGACACAAGATTTGTAAGAGACAAACTTATGACCATTGACTGTGACCTTGACCTTGGTCATGAGAACCTAAATTTTGTGCATGACACAACTTCTCATTTTGGTTTACCTTCCTGCATAATGTGATTCAATTCGCTTGAGCAGTTTTTGAGATATCTTGGATACAAGATGTGTAGGAGACAAACTTAGGACCTTTGATTGTGACCTTGACCTTGGTCATGGGAACCTAAATTTTCTGCACGACACATCTTCTCATTTTGGTCTACCTTTGTGAGAAACTTGATTTATTTCACTTCAGGGTTTTTTGAGTTATTGCTGACATACAAGACAAACTTATGACCTTTGATTGTGACCTTGACCTTTGTTGTGGGAACCATAATTTTGTGCACAACACATCTTCTCATTTTGGTCTATCTTTCTGTGAAATTTGATTCAATTCACTTCAGGGGTTTTTGAGATATTGTGGACACATGATTTGTAAGGGTCAAACCTATGACCTTTGATTGTGACCTTGACCTTGGTCATGGGAGCGTAAATTTTGTGCGCGACACACCTTCTCAATTTGGTCTACCTTTCTGTGAAATTTGATTAAATTCCCTTAAGCGGTTTTCGAGTTATGGCGGACACACGATTTGTAACTGACGGACGGACAGACGGACGGACGGTGCGATTTTAATATGCCACCCGAATTTCCTTCGGGGGCATCAAAATAGTCATTTTCTTAGCTGGACATTTCTCTCTGTGGGCACGGAGTCGTGGGGCTTTGGAACTAATTACTGTTTTGCAATAAGTACATCTGGCACTGGTCTTGTTGTCTTGGTCAACAACAGCATAGGATCTTTTGGCTTCGTGGTGAATAGTAGTTTGGTAATGATGTGTGATGGTTCAGCTTTAGGGCTGATTATGAAAATTTATTATCTGACTGCTATATTATTATCTGACTGTACTCAAGAGTTGAAGCCATACTAAAGCTCAAGCCACACCTATAACACATCTATGTACTTCACCTAAACTTATTGACTGACTTTTGTATAAATCAAATAACCATTCTGACATCTTATTGTTTCCATCCTTGCCCTAAGCAATACTCTGCCCCCTTAAATAAACATTGTTTTGACACTTGTTTTCACAGTTTAGACAATGTCTTGCTAATTGGGTGTCGCAGGTGACTGGCCAGGTGCACAGGTGAATTTACCTGTAATTTCTTATCTGTATTTTTATGCTGTTGAGTTTAAGGACAAATAATAAAGCTGAATCAACATTTCTGTTCATACTTGTGAAATTGTCTTTTTTTTTTTTTTTTTGTCTTAAATCCACTTTTTGGCTGTTTCAACCTGCTTAATTTGTGAAACATTTTATTCTTTATGATGATAAACTTATATATACTGGCAGACTTTAGAAACGCACCAATTTGTAGCTTTGGATATGTTAGAAAAATGAATTTTTGCTTCATACAGCCATCAACTATTGTAATTTTGGTTTATTCCAATTTTAGCCAGGAACACAAGCTTTCAAAATGAATGCAAAATTTGGCTTTAAAAATATTCCTCAAGGGAGATAAATTCGCATTAATCCAATGATGACTGAAGCGTGATTTTCAGTTTGCTGCAAATTCGTAACTGCTGATCAGATTTCAATGACATAAAAACCAGAGTTTATTCATTGTTCATGCTTTGTGTTCTCTTTTTATCGGTTATAATTCTTTCTTTTCAACGTCATTTTGCAAAGATTCAAACTTTTTGCACAAAAACCGGAAGTGAGGGTAACGGACAACATTTGAATATTCGAATTTGCTTGGAACTGGTACATTAAGACATACTCTCATAACCTGGGTAAGTATACCATCAATTAGTCGGCTTTTAAGTCGGATATCTCCCAATTTTGAACTGTGCCCTATTTTTTTTTTAAAATAAAATCCAATTTTCGAACATCGATAAAACACTTCCAAGGATCTTTGCCACTTTTCATTGTTTCTACAGTGTGTGGTATTCATTCAGATGCATAAACATTTAAATTCGACAAAATGTGAATTCGTTAAAATTTTATGCGAAAAAGTAACCAAATTTCCGTTTTTCTCGAAATTTCTATGCATGGTTGCACACTCTCTGTAAGCGTTTGCAGACTTATAGAACTCAACCATGCTACCTAGCACGAGAACTCAAACGTTTTCAATATTGCAAACTCTGGGTAAAATAACATGATATACAATGGTGCGTTTTTAAAGTCCCTCAGTATATTTAATATGAAAATTAACTAAAACATCATTTAGTCATTTATTTTGAGTATATTATTATTTTAAGCTAACTTGGTTTTGGTTTTAACAAGATTTAAAGGTGAAAAAGTTCAAACGACCAGTATTTGCCAGTAAATACCGGGAAATTCCACCGGTAAATATCGGGGGTGGAATTTACCGCCCAACCTTGGTACCAAGGCTTTATGGCAATAGGGAAGACTTCAATTTTCCCATAGTTAGCTTTCCAATTTTGAATTGCAATATTCCTTCGTCACTTGTGTATGGAGAATATGTCTCTCCTTAAGTCTGTTATGCCAGAGTCTGTTAGAGTCTAACAGACGTAAGATACTCACCATAAATTGTTGTCTTAACCCTTAATGCGCCAAAAGGCAGACAAAATTTACAACTGCAGAATTTCAAAAAATGTCTCGTCCAAACAATATCATTAAGATTTCAAACACTAGAGGGCAAACAGTGTAAATTCAGATGAGATGGCTCATTATGAGCCACATCATCTGGATCTACAATGTTTGCCAATTACACAATTTTAATATTAGGCGCTTCAATGGTTAAGGCTACTTGTGTAAACACTCAAAAAGTTCTACGGGGGACATCACGACCTAGTGCATCTCTACAAAGCAGGCGGAGTTAGATTACTTCCAGTTTGAGGGTCAGTGCTGGCTTTCACTTACCGGACTTCCCATTTCTTTGACTAGGTCCTCGGATGCACGGACATGGAAGGTGTGGTGTGATGTGTTGGCAGGTGGCGCTTACTCTTCGCATGCGCTGATCACGCTTCTGTATAGGGTCCATGTCAGTGTCTGTGTATCTAAATGCATGTATATAGGATCCGTCAATGTTTCTATGACCACAGGTTCGGTTTCATGATTTTTGGTGCTTTTGCCGTTCATACTTCGCCTTCAGCAGAAGAAAGGACTTGCAACACAGACGACAGGGGGCATGTAGCAAGTGTGTGTGTGTTTGTGTGTGTGTGTGTGTGTGGTTGGTTGGTTGATTTGATGCTTAACGTCCACGGTAAACAACTAAGGTCATGTCGGGACGGTCTGTGTGTGTGTGTGTGTGTGAACTTCAATGGTGATATTGGAATACCTGAGCTAACAGATTTGCATCAAATGGCATGCGTAGCAGTCAAACCAACAATATCGCAGTCAAACCAACAGTATGTGACGTTGCTACCCGCTTTAATTACATGATGTTCAGTTGAGTTGGCCCCAGACTAAATGGTAACTTGTCTTTTAGTCTGGGGCCTACTCAACTGAACCTTATCCGTTACCAAAGAGTGGCTACGGACTGTGAACTTGATCATACTAGTTGGTGCCTTCTATTCCAGTTTCATACTGGCACCGAATTGTCAATTTGGTTTCAACATAGTTTAAACAGTCTGTGTGTTCAGGTGTATGGGAACACTTACATGTTGTTCTGCCATTAACAAACAGAAACACTTTTGAGACTTCTAGTTTGCTTTCCAGGATGAATTAGACCTTCCAAAATGAGAACAACTTGCGCCTAGGGAGTTGCTCCTAGGAGAGCAAATTCGTTTCTTTCAAAGTTGATCCCCACTGAGAGGTGATTCCGAAATTGGTAGAGTTACTTTCCTTAATAGTGACTCAATCACGTTAACTGCAATGTCTGAATGGTAAGTATACGATCCCTAAGCTAACTTATAGCTGCCTCAGAACTAAGAGTGATATTGCACATGCTTTAATCAAAAGAAAGCCCTGTGTTGCTACTGCAATTCTTTTTATAGACAGCGCCTGTTATCATCGATCTCTCTCTCCCTCTGGTCGATTTTTTCTTTAGGTGGCTTGGCTCGAATGTGATCTGTGACCAAGACTTTATCTGGGAATCGTCAGCTGTAATATTACCTAATTTGTCCTTAAGAAAAAAAATGTGTGGTAAATTCATCTGAATAAAACCATGAACATACGACATAGCTCCCTGAAACTCAGACTCCTCCATTTGTTGTTCTCTACAGTTTTGAAAACAAAACGTGGTTCAGATAAGAAAAGATCAAAGGGTAATTTGTAGCACAAAAATCTAGAAAATAACCATCACTGTTGAAAATGCATTTAGGTCTGAAGAAACTCCAATGCATTTAAAGTAATGTCTTATCAATAACCTTTTTCAAACTCTCTCACAAGTTATTAGTTTAGCGAGATGAAAAAGGTAGCTGGGTCTCAAATGTTCACCCATGTAGATGGTCCAAGTATACTGTTGCTAAATAAATGCATTTATTCAATATACACTGAGCCACTTTAGTTACGCACCGCTTTTTCAATGCCCATATTTTTGGCCCATAACTGCTTACAAAATTTCTAGCAAAATACAATCATTGATGACTTGTCTAACTGATGAGAGTCAAAAATTTTGCAAAATCGCTGAAATGTATCTGTACAGGTTGCTGAGAGCCGCCGCTTTTCTCCGCTGGAATTAGCATAGGATTTCATCCTTGGGGATAGTCACTTTAGAAACACACCTAAGGTTTAGTGATTTCAAGTGACAAGCCAACTTTATTACGGCGGATTACTTTTTAAAATAATTTTACTTTTGACGTCATTCTAACGTCAGTTTCTATCACTACTGAAATTATTTTCACGAATTGAAATGGCCGTAATACAGCTGACAACATCAAAATCAATAAAACCAAAACATTAATGAAGATTTATTATTTCTGAACCCTGAGTGTATCGACGTGAAGACTAGCGTCAAAGTCATAAAGTAGAATTCTCAACAATGTGTGCATGAAGTGAGTGAGTGAGTGAGTGAACTCGGGTTTAACGTCCCACCAACAACGAGGTCATATGGAGACGGGACCTCGGTTTAAAGTCTCATCCGAAAGACCGGAGAAGCGGGGGTTCGAACTTGCGATCCCTGGATTGGTAGTCCGGAGTGTTATCCACTACACTACAGCCGCTCCGTGTGCATGAAAACTAACAAAGAACATGTGCTCCTTTCCAAGGAAGTTATTGTAGAAATATTTCTATCGCTTTTTACAAAACAATATCAACTGTCGCAGTAGCTTTTGTAAACAAAAAAAAAAAACTTGCATTTTCGACGTGTCACCGCAAAGTAAGCAGCGGATCTTGATAATGAAAAGTACGACAGCAATATGGGGGACTTTCATATCGTAGAATATAAAAATGTTCCTATAGAATGCTGTGCACAAAATTGTGTTGAAAATATCCTCTAGCTGTGCGAATTCAGGTTAAGTTGGTAGCGCTGTGAATTCTAATTCAGTTAATATTGCGCTTTTGCATTCGACCACGCTCCTGTTTGCTTTCCAACAGGTACTTTTTTCACGGGATTTATGCACGATTAAGCGCCTTCTTTGCTTGTAGTTTTGAATTTAAAAGTAAATCAATTGTCTATTTACAATTCAGGGCTTCATCAATGAAACGGAACGAAAGGTGCTCAGTGTCGGATAGGTAGGTAAACAAGAGGGCCATGAGGCCCTGAATCGCTCACCTGAACAATTGGCAAGGTGGCTTTTACTTATCATGTCTGAAATTGTCAAAATATGAGTTTTGGGTCAAAAGTCAAAGAATGACCATGACCACTTGTACTCATAAATCTTCATGTACTCATGAAGACAACCATATATACCATTTTTAGCCCAAAATCTTCAAAACTTTCCATGAAATCTTATGTTCTAGCATTTTCCCATATTTAACCATGCCGCAAAAAGGTCAAGGTAAACCCAAGGTCACCATTTGAACACTCTTGGTGGTACTCTAGTACTCCATGCTATTTACCAAGTTTCAAGGCCATAGGTGTATTGGTTCTGGAGAAGAAAAATATTAAAGATTTATACCATAAGTGGTAATGGCGGCCAAGTTGGTCATGTGACCTGGACCGTTTGAACAAATTTTTCACTCAATCAACCCCTGGAGGCTCTATATGAAATGTGTTTACAATTGGCCCTTTGGCTTTTGAGGAAATTGTTGAAAATGTCAAAATATGAGCGATCTGGATCAAAGGTAAAAAAATGACCTTGACCTCTTGTACTCATAATTCTTCATGAACTCATTAAGACAACTGTATATACCAATTTTTTAGGCCAAAATCTTCAAAACTTTCCATGAAGTCTTATGTTCTACCATTTTCCCATTTTTGACCTTGCTGTAAAAGGTCAAGGTCAACACAAGGTTATAATTTGAACAATCTTGATAGTACTGAAGTCCCAATGCTACATACAAAGTCTCAAGGCCATCGGTCAATTGGTTCTGGAGAAGAAGATTTATAAAGGTATTTACCATACATGGGCATGGCGGCCATGCTGGTCATGTGTCCAGGAGCGTTAGAAAATTTTTTCATTCCCTCAACCCCTCGAGGCTCTATATGAAATTTGGTTTCAATTGGCCCAGTGGTTTTAGAGCAGATTCTTTGAAGTTGTCAAAATTTGAGATTTCTGGGTCAAAGGTCAAATAACGACCTTGACCTCTTGTACTCACATATCTTCATGTACTCATTAAGATGATTGTATATACCAATTATTAGGCCAAAATCTTCAAAACTTACCATGAAATCTCATGTGCTAGCATTTTCCGATATTTGACCTTGCCGTAAAAAAGGGCAAGGTAAACCCAGGGTCATAATTTGAACAATCTTGATAGTACTTGAGTACTCAATGCTACATACCCAGTTTCAAGGCCATCGGTCTACTGGTTCTGGAGAAGAAGATTTTTAAAGGTTTTTACCATATATGGGCGTGGTGGCCATGTTGGTCATGTGACCTGGACCGTATGAACAAATTTTCATTCCCTCAACCCCTGGAGGATCTATATGCAATTTAATTACAATTGGCCTAGTTGTTTTTGAGGAGATTGTTTGATATTGTCAAAATATGAGAGTTCTGGGTCAAAGGTCAAAGAATGACCTTGACCTCTTGAACTCATAAATCTTCATGTAGTCATTAAGATGACTGTATGTACCAATTTTTAGGCCAAAATATTCAACAGTTTCCAAGATATCTTATGTTGCAGCATTTTGCCATATAAAAGCATAAGGAAGCAAATTTGACCTTACCGTAAAAAGGTCAAGGTCAACCCAAGGTCATAATTTGAACAATCTTGGTAGTACTCGTGTACCCGATGCTACATACCAAGTTTCAAGGCCATCACCCTCTTGGTTCTGGAGAAGAAGATTTTTTTCAGGTTTTTACCATATATGGGCATGGCGGCCATGTTGGTCATGTGACCAGGACGGTTTGAACAACTTTTCGTTCCTAAGGTCCCAGGAGGCTGTATATGAAATTTGGTTACAATCGGCCAGGCGGTTTCAGAGGAGAAGTTGTTTGAAAGTGTGGACGGACGACGGACGACGGACGGACGACGGACGACGGAGCCTTACCATCCTATAAGCTCCCCCGGAGCCGCTGGCTCAGGTAGGCTAAACAAGAGGGCCATGAGGCCCTGAATCGCTAACCTGGGCAACTGGCAAGGTGGCTTTTTCTTATCATGTCTGAAATTGTCAAAATATGAGTCTTGGGTCAAAAGTCAAAGAATGACCATGACCGCTTGTACACATAAATCTTCATGTACTCATTAAGACAACCATATATACCATTTTTAGCCCAAAATCTTCAAAACTTTCCACGAAATCTTATGTTCTAGCATTTTCCCATATTTGACCATGCCGCAAAAAATGTCAAGGTAAACCAAAGGTCACCATTTGAACAGTCTTGGTGGTACTCTAGTACTCCATGCTACTTACCAAGTCTCAAGGCCATAGGTGTATTAGTTCTGGAGAAGAAAAATATTAAAGAATTATACCATAAGAGGTAGTGGCGGCCATGTTGGTCATGTTTGAACAAATTTTTATTCAATCAACCCCTGGAGGCTCTATATGAAATGTGTTTACAATTGGCCCTTTGGTTTTGAGGAAATGGTTAAAAATGTCAAAATATGAGCGATCTGGATCAAAGGTCAAGAAATGACCTTGACCTCTTGTACTCATAATTCTTCATGCCCTCATTAAGACAACTGTATATACCAATTTTTTAGGCCAAAATCTTCAAAACTTTCCTTGAAATCTTATGTTCTAGCATTTCCCCATATTTGACCTTGCTGTAAAAAAAGTCAAGGTCAACACAAGGTCATACTTTGAACAATCTTGATAGTACTCAAGTACCCAAAGCTACATACCAAGTCTCAAGGCCATCGGTCAATTGGTTCTGGAGAAGAAGATTTCTAAAGGTTTTTACCATATATGGGCATAGTGGCCATGTTGGTCATGTGACCAGGACAGTTAGAAAATTTTTCATTCCCTCTACCCCTGGAGGCTCTATAAAAAGTTTGGTCAGAATTGGCTTGGCGGTTTTTGAGGAGATTGTTTGAAACTGTCAAAATATGAGAGTTCTGGGTCAAAGGTCAAAGAATGACCTTGACCTCTTGTACTCACAAATCTTCTTGTACCCATTAAGATGACTGAATATACCAGTTTTTAGGCCAAAATCTTCAAAACTTATCATGAAATCTCATGTTCTAGCATTTTCCCATATTTGACAATGCCGTAAAAAAGGTGAAGGTCAACACAAGGTCATAATTTGAACAATCTTGATAGTACTCAAGTACCCAATGCTACATACCAGGTCTCAAGGCCATCCGTCAACTGGTTCTGGAGAAGAAGATTTTTAAAGGTTTTTACCATATATGGGCGTGGTGGCCATGTTGGTCATGTGACCTGGACCGTATAAATAAATTTTTGTTCCCTCAAGCCCTGAAGGCTCTATATGAAATTTGGTTTCAATTGGCCCAATGGCTTTTGAGGAGATTGTTAGAACTTATCGAAATATGAGAGTTCAGGGTCAAAGGTCAAAGAATGACCTTGACCTCTTGTACTCGTAAATCTTCATGTAGGCATTAAGATGACTGCAGATACCAATTTTTAGCCCAAAATCTTCAACAGTTTCCAAGATATCTTATGTTGTAGCATCTTGCCATATAAAAGCATAAGGAAGCAAATTTGACCTTACCGTAAATAAAAGCACCGCAGGCACTGCATGATACCTCGCCACTGCTGTGCATCCTAACTTATTTTTTGAGATATATAATAGCTAAAGAAGCACAGAACTGAGATAGACAGAGATATGATGTCCTTACTGTAAATAAATATTAATATAAACCACCCAACAACGTGGAGCATTCTGACCAGTGTAGATTTAGATCAGGCTGTAAAGCATTTCTTTGAGCTGAGAGACTCTGTTTCCTATTCTATGGTGTTAAACATATCAGTGAAGTTTCATTCAGATATTCCATATAGTATAGGAACTACAAGTCAAAAAACATTTTTCAGATCTATCAAGGGGGAATACTCATTAACTGGAAAGGTAAGAGTGATGGTTCTTTGTCACAATATGTAACCTTTGATGTGAAACATACCTATGAAGTTTCGTTCAGATATTCCATATAGTAAAGGAACTACAGATAAAAAAACGTTTTTCAGATCAATCAAGGGCGGATAACTCACAAACCGGAAAGATCAGAGTGACAGTTCCTAGTCACTATATGAAGCCTTTGATGTGAAACATATCTGTGAAGTTTTATTCAGATATTGCATATAGAAAGGGAACTACAGGTCAAAAACCATTTTTCAGACCTATTAAGGGCAGATAACTCATGAACTGGAAAGGTAAGAGTGATGGTTCTTTGTCACAGTATGTAACCTTTGATGTGAAACATATCTGTAAAGTTTCATTTAAATATTCCACATAGTAAAGGAACTACGGGTAAAAAACATTTTTTAATTCAATCAAGGGCGGATAACTCACAAACGGGAAAGGTAAGAGTGACGGTTCTTAGTCACAATATGTTACCTTTGATGTGAAACATATCTGTGAAGTTATATTCAGATATTCCATATAGTAAAGGAACAATAGCTCGAAAACCTTTTTTCAGACCTATCAAGGGCGGATAACTCACAAACTGGGAAGGTCACAGTGACGGTCCTTAGTCACAATATGTAACCTTTGATGTGCAACATATCTGTGAAGTTTCATTCAGATATCATGAACAGTGAAGGAAAAACAGGCCAGAAACCATTTTTCCAATACGAAAAAGGGCAGTAACTCCGTTAAAAATGGACGGATTTTGCCCATTAACAATCTCATACCACTCATCGCCGATAACAATATGTATGCAAAATTTGAAAAAATTCCGTGAATAAATACTCAAGTTATCGATCGGAAATGGTGAGCACGGACGGACGGACGGACACCGAAAGGTATAACATAATACCCCGCCACTAAAGTGTGGCGGGGTATAAAAAGGTCAAGGTCAACCCAAGGTCATAATTTGAACAATCTTGGTAGTACTCGCGTACCCGATGCTACATATCAAGTTTCAAGGCCATCGGCCTATTGGTTCTGGAGAAGAAGATTTTTTTAGGTTTTTACCATATATGGGCATGGCGGCCATGTTGGTCATGTGACCAGAACCGTTTGAACAACTTTTCGTTCCTAAGGTCCCAGGAGGCTCTATATAAAATTTGGTTACAATCGGCCCAGCGGTTTCAGAGGAGAAGTCATTTGAAATTGTGGACGGACGACGGAGCCTTACCATCCTATAAGCTCCCCCGGAGCCCCTGGCTCAGGTGAGCTAAAAAGACATTACTGTGACCATACAGGTGTGTAAGTGAAAAATTCAACCCTGCAAATGTAGACCCATGATGATCTGTGTTAGATGTCTCTACTTCATGAAGTAAACATTTGGGCACAGGTTACAGTTTTTTGTTCAACATATCTAAAGTAAGTGAAATAGTTGGAACAAATAACTGACAGGAAATTACTCTCGAGGCATTAAAGTACCTTCAGACCTAAATGCATTTTCAATATTTAGATTTTGTGCCACAAATTACCCCTTAATCTTTATGAAGCCTGTTCAATAAAATGGTTACTTTCTAGATTTTTTGTGCAGCAAATTATCTTTTGGTCTTTTCTTATTATATCAACACTTACTATCGCCAACCAGTACCGATTTTTGGAATTCTTAATTGTCAAGACCAACATAGAGAAGCCATCTGCTAAGTCTTAGATAAAAATGTTGTATTTTCAGCATTTTTATACAGATTTGTCGTCAAATCAATGACTGACATCACCTTACATTCGTCCAATCTTTTCATTTGACGCATAATTAGATGACAGACTCAGTACATACAATGTTTAATAGTTACATCAATGTTGATGAAATTATCTATTTTTCACAGTTTCTTCATCACAAAATACTCGACGTTTCGCTAATCAAAGTCTTGATCAAGAAGAATGTTTTCTTTCAATGCTAAATTGTCTTCATATATGTCGTCATGACGTCGGATTCTCGGCATTAAAACGTCACGATACCATTCAGCGCCAAACATCGGAGCAACAGTGGTATTCAGACTAATACATATTAAAACAATCATAACAAGTGGTATGATGCAGCCCACAATAAAAGCAAACAGCCGTTAACCAATTAAACCATAGCATACTACTGTAATAGAATATGCTGCTGCTAATAGTAATAATGATAATAACAATATTACTACTACTAATAATAATATTGGCACTAGTAATAGTTAATACTACTACCACTTCTACTACCATCACTTAAAATAATAATGTTATATTTTTTATGTTACACAGCAATGATTACGAAATTGATGAAAAACATTGCGGATTATCACCTCCAAGTTAGAAGGACCTTTACAAAATGGTGGACATCAGCAATATAAAGACAATGTAGCACTGAAAGAAAAGACCTTCTGGATAAAGGCTTCGATTAGCCGAAACGTCGAGCATTATGTGACGAATAAACTGTGAAACATAAATATGTAGCCAAGATGAAATTATCGCCATGATTTTCCTATCATGCTATGTTTTACGCTTATGATCTCGCGTAAAGAGATGGTTGATGATGATACATTGTGCCCAAAACCCTCAGACAAGCAAAACACACTTATCTCAGGTCAAAGCTCTCTTACGAAGTTGCTAAAAGGCATCAATTGTTTTTCGTATTCGTATTAGTTATTCTTTGTACCAACTACCTAATAATAACATACCCACAGGCAGCAACCACATTTCCATGCCATGGCGCATGAAAAACAACATTGCATGCTGTTTGGCAACTAGAGCGACTAGCAGTAATTACTGCTCTTTTTTTTGTCGGGCGCATTGTCTTTCAAATGGTGGTTTTGACTCTGATTTCAGATTGTAGCCCAGTGCTCATCTTTCTTAACACCCAACTGTTGATGATTTTGTGTGCTTTTATATTACTACGATGCCTCACTGATCAGTTCGGACGTCCCTATCGACATCGAGCACTGATTCGCTTTGATCTGTATCAGATGATGTTGCATGCTTAACAGTTTATACCCTCGAAGCCGCTTCTTCTGGTGCTGTTCCACTGTCTTCACGTTATCTATTTGGTTTTCTCATTGTAAGATACACATCCCTCCTTTTGTTGTTTCGAGGCAATCGTTTTCATTTACCTCCCAGACTATTATCTACGTTATCTTTCTTGTTGGTATGCCTTTTGTTCTGTTTATATACTGCCCGAAATCTGCGACACAACAAATAAACAATGGCACATGAAACTAGAAAATGTGTTTATAAAACACTATGTACCCAACCATATGTCTGACCCTATACCCGATGTTTCCCCGAACTTCTCAACTTTCATCACAGTACAGGTTAAATAATTTCGAGCCCTGTGGGACCACTTAGTTGAGTCACAGAGTTATATTTAAAAAAGTTCTAATTAAGGTATATCTCCATGTTTTTTCCGCCAACCAACTTTACTGTAATTTGCCTTGCCTACTTACTCGGACAATAAAGTCTTTCCATTTAGAGTAAAGGAATTGCTCCTATAGGAACTGATTTTTAGTCATGCTGCTTTTCACTTGAGAATTGAGCCATATTCAAAAGGGTAGCAAAATGCAAATGGTAGAGTTGCTTCCCCTAAAATTCACCATAAGCCCAAGACGGACCACGTGACGGGCATTGCTAACATTGCTGGTCAGCAAATTGGCACTTCTCTTTTTCGTTCTTAGGTGTTTACATTACTTGCATTGGATTTGACTTTTCAGAACTTTTATCTTCACCACAGCTGCTGTTAATTGCTTTGTGATGGCCGTAAAAGTTTCTCCATACGTCATCATAAAAAAGGTAAAGGTTCCTCATAGCCTAATAGCCGTAGGGGCAGTGGGGGTAAGAGACCCACTGTATCTTGGGCACAGCTGATGAAAGGCGGAGCCCATCTCTCTCCTTTCATTGCCTTATCCTTCCCTACCCTTCCCTCACAATTACATGTAAAACTTCTGTTTACGCGTAGTTACGTGAAAAATAAAGCGTAATTACATGTAAAACTGCATTTTGTCACGTAAAGACATGTAACTACGCGTAAAAGTATGCACGCCAACAGAAAGCCAGAAGCAGCACGTAAAATTTTACATGTAGTTACATGTAAAAGTTGATCTTTAGAAAAATACACCTGGCAAAATCTGTAGAAATCTAACTTTGTCAAAATAATGCCTGTAAAACAAACAATCTGAGGACTTAGAACATTTCTACACGTAAAATCATGTAAAACTGAGAACTTAATCATCTTTGTGTGTAACTTGAAACTTCCTGGTTCCACTCTGTGATATAGTTTTATGAGGAAATGACTTTATATGAGGGTACCAGCTAAATAAGAGGGAAAGACACAATCTTGCATTTCAAATTCTGAAGTCATGTTCATGTGTAGAGATTTAAAAATGAAAATATAATAATTTGGAGCTCAGTATGGACAAAACATACAGTACTGGATACAGTGTTATCAGAGTGAGTAGATAGATTGATACTGTAATGATTAAACTTTATTTTCAAATGCTTAAATCTCAGTCAGAAACTGAAACATGTCAACTTGTGCATGACATCATTGAGCAAATAATTCAGCCCATATACTTTGCAGTCAAAAGCAGGCTGAAGTGAACACACTGAAGGCTAGCAGCTGAAATGAGGACTGATTTTGTAAATTTTCATTGCGTGAGACAATGTTGCTTCCTTGATACCAACCAAATCACAAACACTTTTTCTTGAAAATGGGGTTGGTAGGAGGGTAATACCAATTTCTCTACATGTCCTGTGGATAGAGCCGATTCATTACCACACATGCAAATATACTGTATTAATCCTAATAAACGTCCCTGCTCTGATAACCCCCACCTCTTTTCCGAAAAACTATATTATATTAACTTGCATGAATTCCTGTTTGCGTCACTGGATGTGGTAGTTCTTTGAAGTGGGGTCTACTCTTAAAGAAAAGAATTTGCTCCTAGAGGAGCAAATTCTTTCCTTCAAGAGCTGATCCCCACCCCTACTGAAGAGGGACGCAAAAACAGGAGAGTTACTTCCACTGAAAGAATATTTATTCACCTTAATACTGTTTATTAGAGTCAGTGGCTGCTTAATTTCAATTAAGGCTCTGTAGAGCTCCCCCACCCTGGGACATTTAATAGAATTAATACGGTAGCTAATTTTTAAGCTTGTCTAAAGCTATAACAGCTCCAGTCTACAGGAGATAACAACAGTACCATTTACATTTTGGCTTGACTGAAAGCTTCAAGCCTTGGTCGACAGTTACTTTACATAGTTACACTGTCAGGATTTTAGTATTATTAGTGGTGGTTTTCTGTCACCTTTAAGTTGTCTTAGATAATGGCAGTGGCTTTGACTGCCAATATTTCAGTTAATAGTGAAAGGACAAAGGACAGAACTTTACAAAGACAGGCAACAACATATCAACAAAGACAGGCAACAACATATCAATCTTTATGAAGTTTTGCATTATGAATTGCATGATTTTTTTCTTGTCTTTTTTTTTTGGTTTTATTAGTTGGGGCAGGGCAATGGTTTAAGCCAGAAAATGGAGTATCCCAAGTGAAACTAAATTTAAACCTGGCTACTGGCTCACGTAAGGTTTATGCACCCCACTTAGCCTGGTAGCTCAGAATGCTAATCTTAAGCATTCTAAATTGCTTGTCATGTCCTTAACTTGGATCCCATGGGAGACAAACCATTAATTCTGCTTGCTGTTGGTCAAGTAGTTTTTCTCAAAAAACTCCTTTTTTGCCTCTCCTTATCTTGACTTGGCTCAAAAGGACAGAAATGATCTTGACAGGATGAAATGAACATCAGATTGACCACTAAACCAGTGTTCTTTGATACCTGTATTTTATTGCTACATGCAGCTATCAACACCATTTCATGTATTTTCCTGGCATTGGCAGAAATATCGTTTATGGCTATTCTTCAGCATCTTCATTACAAGAAGAATTTTACCCGATGGATATCTGGATGGCTGACTTGCCAATTTACATCCTTTTCAACAGTATTTCAGCCATATCAGGACAATGGGAGGGTGATAATGAAAGGCTGCATGCAATGGAACCTGTTACAGTTGGAAAGATTTCCACCCACAGCGGGTCCCGGACCCAGGACTGCTACATCAGCAGGCCAGGAATTTTACCTGTAAATTTTCCAGAATTTTACATGTAAAGTTTTACGTGTAAAACTTATACGCGTAAAATTTTATGCCTAAATAATTTTACGTGTAATATCTGGACAATGTATACCAACATGTCATTTTCTATGCGTAATACCATGGTAGAATTTTACGCAAAAGGTACATGCTAAAGTTTACGTGTAAATTTATGAATACGTATTTTAATACATGTAACTACATGACATTACGCGTAAAACTATGGTTTAAGTTTCAAAGGCAGTTTTATGAGGACCTGTTGAATGCGTAAAAGCTTACGCAGTAAAGGAAGTTCTACATGTAATTACATGAAAATACATATAGTTACATGTAACTTTTTACGTGGTCAATAGTCTGATCTTCAGTTATCCTCTGTTTCTTTATTTTTATGCCTTCACGTAACAGCCTGTAAATGGAGGTGCCAATACTCCGCATTCCTGGCATTACGCGTAAAGCCATGTTATTTTCCAGTATTTACGTGTAATTCTGAGGGAAGGGCAATTCGAAAGAGGTACCCATTTACTGCTGGGTTGACAGAGTTTTCCAGTCGTCGGATGGCGACGGTGAGCCGCGATCTCACAACCTTCCGGTGACTTTCTGCACAATAGCCAAGCCACTCTATATACATCATCATAGAGCATATTAAATAATGCCTGGTCCTATGCGATCATTGATTTAATTAACAACGTTCTGCTCAAGCCGGTGCAACAAGGTAGGGCCGGTTTTTTTTTGCCATTTCATTGCTTGTCATGAACAGAATCAAATGGTAGTGGTCAAGGTACCCAAATCATAAGTCCGAACTCGTAGGTCATTTAAACATAGACAATTCCGGAATATTTTAGATACACAGACATGGACCCCAAACAGAGGTGTGACTCAAACTGAGTCCGCTAGTTCCGTGCCTTACGTGTTTGCCTTGTTTCCAAGGGCTCTAACTTTTCACAAATTACATATGCATGTACGATCCCATGGACAGAGGCAGATATTACCAGAAGTGCTCATAACGACGTTTTTTCTCCAGTTTCATTTCACTGTGAGTTTGAAAGGAATCCCTGTCAGCGTTGATTTATATCGATTTTAACGTATCTAAGCAAGTTTACTTAGAGGCAAAAGAAAGTATTCGGGTAACGCAGTCTTCATTTTCTACAGATGTTTTCATATCTGCATAATGCCTGAGCACTGTTGATAAAAACAATCATTTCGCATAATGTGCTTCACTTTTCATTAACATCAGTCAAATGATAAGGAAATAACATCATTTCAAAAGGACAAAGTGTCTAAGTCATTATTGTCGACTGAGTAGCTCCCCTTTAAACACACACTTTGGACAATAGATCTTAATTTTATGCATTACATCAAAAAAGAGATGAAAGGTTTGTAAGGACATATGACACCCTCAAATGAAAAACGGGGTAAAGTACCAAATTTTTGTATCAAGAAATGATGCTCACGGAGTCTTCTGGTAACATGCATTGAATTTGCATTGAGTTCATTTGCAATTTTCTTTCAAATAAACAAGTCTATGAGGTTCCATTCAAGTGCGCACAAGGTGAAGCAGCCAAAAAAACAATTTTTCGAAAATTTCAAGTGAAAACTTCTAACACCAGGTAAGATAGAAAAACATTTAGTTCCCTATAACTTTAATTCAAAGGGAGATAATTTGAGACATGTGGGATTTCTAACTATGGTTGAAGGCGTTTGGTGAGAGTTTCAGAATAAATGACGATGTGGATTTACTCACAGACATAAGTGCTAGAAATTCATGAAAAGCAGATTACCATTTGCTATGTGCAAAGTGAGTTTTGATTGAAACTGCTGAATTTGAATTAAGGACAGTAACTTCATTATTAATGACTGCAAAACAATTTGTGTGTGTGTGTGTGTTTTGCAGAGATAGACGATAGCCAAAATGACGTTATTAATATTTCCACGCAACCATTTACATCAGACCCAGTATTAACTCTTTCAGTACCAAAAAGCAGACGACAAAATTTACGTCTGCAAAAATTAAAAAAATGCCTTGTCCAAGACTTTTTATATTGAGAATTCAAAGACTAGAGGGCAAACAGTGTAGATCTAGATGAGGCGGCTCATTTTGAGCCGCCTCATCATGATCTACGCTGTTTGCAAATTTTGCTAATTGCGTCACTGGGGCTTAAAGAGTTAAAAATCAAAAGCTGTATACATGTACTTTTTATTGTCTCTGAGTATAAATAGCCACGGAGCAAAGGTAAACCGACCCGTCAGAACAAAATTTGGGTCAAAAAAGTAAAAGTTTCTCAATTTGATTATCTACTGTAAATTTAAGAAGAATCGATTTCCACTCAGGCTTATTTAGAATTTTTTAGTGAGTTTAGGCAGCGGAAAGCAAACCCTGGGGAATCTTTTCTTATTGCATTTTGGTTGTTACTTTCAGAAGAGTCCCTTTCAACTTGACAAAATGCATGTAGAGATATTTCGTGTCTATTCATATATAGTCCTCGTAAATGGAAATCCTTGCCCTTCTATTATTTAAATTAGTATGACACTCTGGCACCGAACGTAACCCAGCACCATCGCCCGACCATTAACGGATCACCTGTCTTTAGCAGCCTGCGCTTCAGGGTCCCTTGAACCAAAATACAGTGCAAATACGCCTGCCTTAAGCATACAATTTTTGTGCTTCCCGTAGGTAAACCCTTTAGACGAGTCTGACTGTAAATACTTTAATAATTTACACATGTTTAACATTCCTCTATCTGGGCCTACCACCATACCGGGATATGATGGTAACAAAACGTTTTTCATACATGAAGCATATCCTGCAAGTGCCAAAATAATCTCTTTCAAGCCTTATTTATATACACAGGCCTTTTTTAATTATACTTAACAAAAAAATAGGGGTCAAACATTAATCCTGCAATTCTCACCATTTCAAACATTTGGTAAAATAAATCATCCTTCAAGTTTATTCATTTTGCAAGTTTTGTATGCTTGAAGTTTGAACATTTAGCCTTCGACTTGACCTAGACCAGGTTTTATGTCAGACTACCCCTATAATAAAAGTGTTTTGAAATAGAGATTTTTTGTCGTTTTTTCGGGTATAACTTTTAAAATGGCAAGGATTTAAAATGGCAAGGATTTTAACTTGTTTCAGCTTGGTGACCTTAGAAATGATTAAATTTGATGAATCGAGCAATTTTGCAAAACTCTCATGAACTGACGAAACCGAAATTTTTGTGATTATGCTCCTTCTGGACTTTTGACCACTTTGATTTTTAGGTTAGTGTGGTTTGAAGGACTGCTATGCTTAAACAAACTGCACAATTTTAAATTAATGGTATATATAAGAAAGTGCTATAAATATGCCAACTCATCATTTAAAACAAAACTTGGATAATTATCGGTAGACCTAGAAATGCAAACTCAAATGTGTGATCCCTATATTTTTTGCCCAGTATATATATCAAGGCAGTATGAAAGACAACACCCATTTTAAAGCCAACATGATTTTCATCCAGCTCTTTTCTGCTCTGCACTTAGCATTGACAACCTGCGCTCTAAATTTCTAAATCAGCAACTCGGCTAAATTTCGAAAGAATTTGGTATAAAGCGATATTCAAGGAATTCTGTCTAGTTCTCTACAACATTTTTTTCTAGACCTTGTCGGTTTATTATCATAAACACTTAAAAACTATGAAAAGTTATTGCAGAAATAACTTAGCAAAAGTCACATCCCCGTCTGCAAATGATGAATGTTGTTAAAAATGATGTTTACTTGTGTGAGGTTAATAGTGAAGCTGTTAAATATCTGCAGATAATGCCATCATCAAGTATCATTTTCTGACCCAGGATGAACATGTCACACACAAGTATAATGGTGTTTTTTTCTACAAATAAAGACAACTGATATATTCGTTCGAACTGACACATTTTATTTTCATAAAAACACGTAAAACCACAATATCTGCACAATAATCAGAGACGAATACGCTTCTGTGATATACAATCCTAAGGAACAGCTTTTCGCTAGACAGTGTTTTGTTGATATTTCTGACAATATGATTTTTTTAACATAATAAAATGCATTTACATCGAGATTGCCAAATGTCAAAGGTGTACAAAAACACATCTTCCAATCATCAAATGAAAAATGGTAATAAACAATAAAGAAATGATATTATACATGAAATGACAAGATGACATCTATATACAATCTAAGAAAAGTGGAAATCAGCAACTCTGAGGAACATGATTTTGTTTTCCCACTTTCCTGATTTCTCTGCTGCGGCATTTGTTCATTTGTTGAAACAAAACTAATGCATGCAAACAGTTAGGTTGTAAATATAGTTACGCCCGCTTTCTTTGACCTGACATAGCCCTTACATATTGTCACCAACTGTCAAAACTGCCAAACCGTAAAACAGCATGAACAAGAGTTGTTACAAAATGTGATGTCCGATTTTTTACTTTTAGGCAGATGCTGTTGGTCGCAAATCATCCCAATTATATCTGTTATTTTTCATAGTCATCGAAGATTTGAATCAAAACAAACACTGCCGTGTCAACAAATGCGGACTTAACGGCATAATAGTGTTTCACGGTTCGTCGCCTGACAAGTTTATATTTATAAATGTTAACACTGACTGGAGCGTCGTAAGAACGCCGACAGTAACTACAGTAGAACACAAACAGGAGAGCCGAGAATATAACAAAAGTTGCAACTAAATAAACTTGTTTTCTCTCACTACCCATTTGTCCTCTTTTCGTATTTACTGACCTAGGTAATGACAAAAACAGGCCGTTACTGCTATAACGACGATATTACTACCCATTAAAATTATAAATAGTAGCGTTTCAATAAATCTGTATATACAGTATTTCGAGCACTAGCGAGTTTTTATCGTTTAAGACATATTACGTAAGATCAAATAATGCACATGTTTAAATACAGACAACTAAGTTGTTGCTTGCATTCCGTAAGCATGGTAAGAAAGGTCGATGAACATTTGTAAGAAAATTAACACAATTTTCAGTCTGCAGGTGAATACATATGCTAATCAGTACAAAGGTGTACACATTCTGCATCTAAATCAGGCTTCATCATTACTATATAACATTCTGCATCTAAATCAGGCTTCATCATTACTATATAATACTGTCTCCTTATTTTACGTCCAACATCAACTGAAATAATCCAGCAAAGAGTGCATCTGCTTTGTACTACCTGTCAGGACTTGTAAAATGAAATCACTGAGCGCGTACATGTATCGATAACGGTTTTGTTTATGAATCATGTAATTACTCGTAGAAATTACAGTTTTAAAATGTAATGCAGTTCAAATTTCAATGGTTAAAATGCAAAAAATGTCAAATCTTTTCTTTGTTCTAATTACCAAATGTATTCGTTCTAAACTAGATGTTTGTTTCTGCAACAAAAAACAGATGTTTCCCCTCTCCCCGTCCAGCCATCCCCTCCCTACTCCAAACCATAATCTCATCAAAAATAGGGTAAAGTTAAGGTTCTTATTCTTTGAAGATCAACTGACAATTTTTACTATTTGTACCAAGTTTCAGAAAAATAGCTGCAAATGTTTTAAAGTTACAGAGTGGACCAGTTTCCATACTTAAAATTATTAAGGGTCCGAATTCTGTAAACCAAGTAAGCGGAGTTAAGATTCTTGTTCTCTGCATATTGTCTGATAGTGCCTTATATTTGTACAAAAGTTTATGAACATATAGATTATGGTTTGAAAGTTATCCAGAGGAGAAGATTTCAGTTCAATTAATTACCAAGGGACACTATCCGTCAGAACTGAAAACGGACGTTTGATTCTTGTTGTCTGCAGATCATCTGATATTGAATTTTTGTACCAAGTTTTGTGAAAATATCTTCAACAGCTTTAACGTTTCAGAGACCACAAGACCTCCATACTGAAATAACAAAGGTACATAATACCGTCAATAAAAGCACCGTAAACGACTATGTAGTACCATGTCAGTGAAAATCCAAAACCCTTTCTTTTACTTTTTATTGTTTTTTTCCATAACTTTAATACATTCTTAGGTCTGGGGCAGGAAGCAGATAACCTCATTGGGATAAATTTTGACCAGCGTATGGAGCTTTTTTGCTTTCACCATGTGTTGCAAGTTTAAAAAAATCCCTTTAATTTTGATTTTAAACAGATGATTTCATACTTGAAAAATGTGTCAGGGCAGATTACCCCTGGCATAAATTTCTGATCACAACACGAAACTTACATGACTTTAACAGATTGTTCTCTGCACATTGACTGATCATGTTTTATATTTGCATCGTTTCAAGAAAGTATCTTTTACGGTTTTAAAGTTATAGAGCGGATACGATTTCCATCCTAAAACTTACAAAGGGGCATAATTCCGTAAAAATGTTGGTGGAGTTATGGTTCTTGTTCTCTGCACATCGTCTAATCTTGCTTTATATTTTGACCAAGTTTCACGAAAGTATCGCAAAAGGTATCAGAGAAATGGAGGAGACACAATGTCCATACTTAAATTTACAAAGGGTCATATTTCCGTAAAAAAGCAGATGGAGTCATGGTACCTGTTCTTTGCACATTGTCTAATGATGATTGTTACTGTAATTAAAAAACATGCCTCTGCTCTTGGCTACAAAGTAAAATTGTAAACCGGAAAATTTCGAAGACTAAAACGTTCTTTGTGTTAATCAACAAACATGATTTAACGTTTTAAAAAAACATTTTTTTTGCACATAATTATTTCACACAGTCTTCAGTAACAAATTCAAGACAAAGCTCGCTCTCTCATTCTCTTCAAGCACATACGTTTATGATACATGTATAATAAGACTAGGAATTTTATGTATCATCATAATGAATAAAAAAATTAAGATTTAACATTACTGTACTAAATTTACTTAAAATTACGTTCAGTTAATTTTCGAGGTATGGCACTGATTTTTTACCTCTGCATCCTGCATCATCGATGCATATAGTTTGCTGAGGATGCAACATTTTGAAAGATGAGCATCCTAAATGTGCATCCTTAGGATGCAAAGAGCTGAAGCAATATAATTAGCCAGTACAGCTAGTCCATTGATATATTAGTTTAATCTGGCTTTTATGATACTTAATGGATTTGGCTGCGTAGTTGTTTTTATTTGGCTGTACACTACAGTTGTATTTTTATCAACATGTCTTCAACATGTTAAGAAGGATTGCAGAAACCTGAGATTGGGATGGCTTTGCGTGTCTTTGGACTCCTTGTAAATTTGAAGAAAAAAAAAATCACTGAGTATCGTAACTCAGTAGCTGTCACAGTGTGGTTAAGTTTACAAACAGGCTTTTTGAATGTGTCTTGAAAATGCACGATTTTGGATGCACAAGTTTAAAATCAAGGAGTCCATGATAGGATGCACAACCTTGAGATACGGATGCAAAGATGTCTGGCCTATTGGGTTCCGGGGTGCAAAAAAAGCAAATTTGTAAAAAAAAAATCACTGTTATGTATCTTGCTGCAATTTCAGCATACAATTAGCTGGGACATAAGACTGGGATACTCGTATTGTGGATGAAGAGTGGCGGGTGTATGAGGCCAACGGAATCATGAGCAAAGTATATGAAAGGCAGAACCCACCCGTGTCCTTTGGCCTCTTTGATCTCCCCTCATTCTAAACCTATTTATTGCTGAGTTGACAGAGAGGCTTCTAAAGTCGTTGGCCTGTTAGGAATTTGAACCTGCGACCTTCTTTCGAAAGCAAAGGCCATAAACCACTCGATCACCACGCTTCTTTTCATTAAATCAGATTCTCCTGGCTCTCCTCTCTCAATTTCTCACACATTTTGTATACAGTCATACAGTATACAGTCATCTGACAACACACATTCAACAAGCAGCCATATTTACACCACTCAAAGTAAGTTTTGCATCATCATATTTAAGGAACGTCCGTGCCTACATACTTCACTAATCAGAGTTGGTCCAAAAAGTACCCTCTTAGAATTCTACGTCTGTCTGCAGGATACCTTTCATGTCTTTCGCTGTTAGAAGATGTCTTCATAACAGCTGGAGTACTAGTAACTTGATCCTGCAATCTGATTTTTTAAAGCTATGCTGTCTGAGACACGTACTGCTTGCTTTTCAACAGAGTTATTTTACTAAAACTATCCCATCGCAAATCAGATCACTGAACGTATTTCACAACTGCTTGCTTTTTAGTGTGGTCTAATTTCACAAAAAGGATCCCATCGAAAACCGAAAACCAATCATTGTAAATATTTCAAAACAAGTCCAATGGCTCAAATGCATGAGACGAATGTTTAACTCAGCCCAAAGTACACTGAGGTTGCAAGCAGTTTCTGAATAATTGATGCACTCTTGTAACAAGTCTAACATTATATGGACAATGTTTATGCAGCACGGAACCTGGCTCAGAGGTTATAAAACTTGAGTACATTCTCAAACTCATATAAAGCACACTGATTGGCTACTTCCGAGCACATCCTCGGAAGCAGCCAATCAGTGTGCTTTCTTTTGAGTTTGAGATTATTCTCAAGTTTTATAACCTCGAACCCTGACATCAAACAATGGCATCAAGGTAAATGGTCTTTCTTTTCAAATGACTGTCGGCTCGATGGGAAAATGTATAAAACATAATATAATGAAGAACTTTAAAAACCCCAGCATTGTAATGACTCCAATTATCTTTAATAAGGCTGTTCTTGCCAAGTAAAAACGACGCTTGCAAAAAAGGCTGATTATTGACACCAAAATTTAAGTAGTTTGGTTTAAATTTTCAATTTAAAGTAACAACCCAAATTTTAAAAGTAATGATATGCATAATGGTGTTTTATTTTGACTGTTCTTTAGTCAATAAAAACGCATCCCAACTAGAAACACCAAACACTTCTGAGTTTAAACAAGTGAGTTGCCCTTGCATTAACAATGTGTGGTCAGCGCTATTAGACCTAATGAACAAGTTTCCATTTAATAAAGGCGTTTTTTTCTTTTCATTTACTTGACATCAGCTGTCAGCTATAGCCGACAATTTTAACTTCGCATCACTGATTCTAAGAAAACAAACTTCATTGAAATCATATGGCTTAGAAAAATTGACGTAGCCAAGGTCTTGACTGGGCCAGTTTTTAGGGAAGACACATCAGACTTTAAAAAATACTGTCAAATGAATATCAATGGTTAGCAGACAGGACGAATAAACTGGATGTCTTTAAAGTTCTTGAATATATCATGAAAAGTTGTCTTCAATACTTTCATCACACTTCATACCGGCAAAGGATCTATGGTAGAGTTGTGGTAACGCTCGAGTTACAGGTTAACTCCCTACTACCAAATCTGTTTTAAAAAGTGGTTTTACCATGGCTCTATCTTAATACGATTTCTGATGATAGAACATATAGTTACAGCTCACTTGCTCAAATTTAACAGTCTGATGCCACTTCTATTTATATCTGTAATATATTTAGAAGTCAACAACATTGGGTTCACCCAAGTTACAACCCTAAATTGATGTTACATAGCTTGGAAATTCCCTCTCCTGCTCGACTTTTATTGTTCTCTGTACAACGTACACAGATGTTTTAGTAAAATATATCCAAAAGCTTCCAGAACAGCACATGAAAGATACAATAATGACAAAGTACTTAATCTATTTAAGTTCAAGAAGAATTACACTTCAATCCTTTACTTTCATAAAATATATCCACTGATATTTCAAGAGCATAAAATGCTATTACCATGATTACATTATCATATCTTTAGTTCTGGAATACCTTGTTCTGGTGTGCATCAACTTCGTCAATGTGAACGAACTCTATTTTTGATGAGAAATGAATTGCTATTTTTCAATCCAGCTGAAAGTTTGAATGTTTTCTCTTCACGTTTCTGCCACCCGAAATCTTGCCACAAGATTAACTGGTGAAAGGTTGTCTTTTACGTAATTGTCACAATAAAATAATATAATTATTCATATCTAGTATCTTCTCATTCTCTTCATATCTCCAAATTGCTCCTCCCTTCTTTGGTCTCCACGCCTACGTTCATTTCCAGGCATATTTGGGTTATTCCCCATATTACCAAACATATTGTTCTGATTTCCCCCCGCCCCACCCATCATATTTCCCATGCCGGGGTTTGGGAAATTACCTCCTTGTCCACGGAACTGGTTGCCTTGACCTTCAAACTGTCCTGGCCGCTGCTGCGAGTAAAATGGAAAGATAAAATAGTACATATACATAAAAATAAATATATACTTCCTCTTGTATCCAGCCCATCAGCAATCCAAAACAAATAGCATGCCTTGCAATGCTTCATTTACAATTCATCTATTTAATACAGTGCTACCCATTATGTATATAGTTCGATATTCTGACGTTACCTAGGCTTGTGACATAATTATACACAACTACCCACCCCATCTCGTTTTCATCAACAATGGCTAAAAATTCGGAATATCATTATTATCAGATTACAGGAAATCTCATGTACAGATTCACTGAATAACTTTCCTCCACTAAGGTTGAAATTAGTTCAATATTTTACAAACTGCCAAGTCCAAGGTATGTGTAGTAAAAAAAAACAATAACATTTTTAAGACAATTTCAATACAACTGTGTTTTTATGTCAATATTTTCATGCGAACGAAATAAATCATATTTACCTTAATTAAATACCTAAAATCACAAAAACTTATACTACTGCTGACTGCTTACAAAATAGGCAATGCTAACTTTTTTAGCCCTAACCCTAAGATATCCGTATTCTTTATACCCGACTCCCCACAACACAACAGGAAGTCAATGGACAACTGGGATAGAGTAAGATTTTCTTTCGCTTAGCTAGAATCAAATTCTTCATGCATAACAAACGGAAGCATTGTTTCTGCCTGAAACGTACAGTTGATAAATAGAAAATTGAATTCGTCATCAAATGGTCATTTCTCAGTGTGTCCTGAAAGATCCCCGTACAACAAATTTTGTCAAAGGCCATGTCGTGGGCGAGATCAATGATGACAGATGAATGGACAAACAGAATAAAAGAGCCTTATAATGCTATGACTTGCCTGTCTATGCACTGTCACAAAACAGAGCTTAACCAGAAAACTCCACAAAAAGTTTATGCCCCAAACACGGCCCCCGGAAAAAAGTCACAGTTTCTGCTTGTCGCAGGCGAGACAAAATCAAGAATATTATATACAAATATAGTTGCACAAAGGCACAACAACTAGAGAAAGTGAGCAGGGGCTCACGTATATCCCCGACCAGTGCCACCGCCAAAGTCCTAATTATTGAACCCTGACCCCACCCAAGAGCTGACCCCAATGCTTCTCTTCAATATCAAAGGTAATGCTATTGAAAAGAATCTGACATGTGGCTATAGAGATATGAGCAAAACGAAATGTGTATAGCAAAACTATGACCTAATGACAGCCGAAATTACTGATCCCTGGCCCTACCCAGAGGCCCGACCCCAATGCTTAAATACGAGATAACATTAACCAAATATGAAAAGAATCTGACATGCTATTACACAAATATGAGCAATGTAAAAGGTTTAAGGCAAAACAATGAAGTATACTAAGTCCTTATTATTTACCCCTGGCCTCACCAAAGGCCTGACCATGCAGCTGAGATATTTCACATCAAAGGCAATGTTGTAGAGATGTTAGGAACCAAATATGAAAAGAGTTTGATTAACAGTTACAGAGACATGAACAGAGCAAAGGTCTAATATAAAACTTTGACATAACTGAAGTCCTATTTATTGACCCCTGGTCCTACTCAGGGGCCTGACCCCAATGCTTAAGCATTTCATATCAACGGTATTGCTACAGAGATATCATTATCCAAATATGAAAAGAATCTAACATGTTGTTTCAGAAATATGGCAATCCAAAAGGTTTAACACAAAACTTTGACGTAAATTTAGTCCTAATTATCAACCCCTGGTCCCACCCAGGGGCCTGACCCAGAGGTTAAGGTATTTCACATCAAAGGCAATGCTAAAGAGATATCATTAACCAAATATGAAAATATGCTGACCAGCAGTTACAGAGATATAAGGTTTAACGCAAAACTTTGAGGTAAAACTTAACTTACGGATGGACGAACGGACAATTGGAAAAACGAACAGACAGCGTGACAAGAACTATAAACCCCGTCATACTTCGTATGTCGGGGGTATAATAAGAAATCCATAAACCACTGCATTAATGGTACAGGGTCATTAAAATCAACAAATTTAAAGAGTAACTACACTTCTGGAACTGACTGAATCAGATCCCAAACCCTATCCCCAACCTTACAATCTAATTGACAAGAACTTATAATTTTGTATGGAAATATATTTACAAAGCTTTGACATTTATTTTTCTTTCGTCCATATATTTCAAAATGTTGTCATATTTAATAATTAGACTTTAGGATGACAGCACTTCATTTCCTGATAAAATACTGAAAACCGGGAGTTAACATTCAAAACAAAAGCTTAACTTTGGTATTTTACATCTGTTTTTTATTGACTGATCTGTTGCTTATCGTCCACTTTAAACAGCCAAGGTCATGTCGGGACGGTCAGTTAACCTAACCACACTATTCCTGGGTAGGTTTAGACATCCTAAGCGGTTAACCAGTACTAAGTGCACTGGTTAACCGAATTACATCTGTTTCCAAAGGTGTTTGCTAAAACGTTCGTTGTACCTCATTCATATGCACCGGTTTGTGATGAAATTGTATGGAGCCCTCCCCCACCCTCTTTCCCCAAAAGCCAATGCAGGTTTCCAATTTTGGCGGTGTAAGGACTGGAAATGGAAAAAATAATTAGGGATGATGACGAAAAAGGGGCATTTTTTTATGAATTTGTCCTTGAGTTATTTTTCAGGAATTTTAGGAAGGCCTCAAAAAATAGCCAAAAATCGGATCATTAAAACTTTATTGGTCGGAAACCAAATATTTACTTTTTTCAGACCTATCAGAGGCCATAACTTCTGTCGAATCGATGAATAACCTTCCTTTTCGAACTCAACCTGTATTTAGTTGATGATCATGTACAACATAAATTTAAAAGAAATCCATTCATTTAAACCTAAGTTATTGGTCAGAGACCAAATATTTTCAATTTTTCAGACCTATCAGGAGCCAAAATTTCTGTTGGAATCGATGCAAATCCTTCCTTTTCGAACTCAACCTGTATTTAGTTGATGGTCATGTACCAATTAAACTTGAAAGAAATCCATTCATTTAAACTGAAGATACTGAGCAGAAACCAAATATTTGCAAATTTTCACATCTATGAGGGGCCATAACTTCTGTACAAATAAAGGCACAACTCCTTTTTTGAACTCAAACTGTATTTTGTTGATGGCCAAGTACCACATAAATTTCAACAAAATCAGATCATTAAAACTTAAGTTATTGGTCGGAAACCAAATAGTTTCTATTTGTCAGACCTATCAGGTGCCATATACTACTGTCAGAATTGATACTCCTGTCAGAAATGATGCATACCCTTCCTTTTCGAACTCAACCTGCATTTTGTTGATGGTCAAGTACCATATAAATTACAACAAAACTGAACCATTAAAACTTAAGCTATTGGCCCGAAACCAAATATTTTCCATTTCTCAGACCTTTTAGGGGCCATATAACTCCTGTTGGAATTGATGCATAATATTACTTTTCGAACTCAACCTGTATTTTGTTGATGGTCATGTACCACAAATTTAAAAGAAATCCATTCATTTAAACTGAAATTATTGAGCAAAACCCAAACATTTGCAAATTTTCACGTCTATGAGGGCAATAACAAAATACAATTTGAGGTACAACCTCCTTTTTCAAACTCATCCTGTATTCTGTTGATGGTCAAGTTCCATATAAATTTCAACAACTGATTGACTTGATCGACTTGTTGCTTTACAGCCATGGTAAACAGCTATGGTCATGTCGGGACGGTCAGTTAACCTAACCACACTATTCCTGGGTAGGCTTAGACATCCTAAGCGGTTAACCAGTACTAAGTGCACATATATTCGCCAGTAACTGACAATTGCCCTTCTTAAATCAGCGGAAAGAGACACGAAAGTATGTAGCCAGACTGAGTATTGACTTATAAGTCCGGTGTCCTAGCAACTGCGGTACGCGGCCTGCCAAATTTCAATAAAATCGAATAATTTAAATTTAAGATATTGGTTGGAAACCAAATATTTTCCATGTTTTAGATCTATCAGGCGCTAAAACTCCTGTCAGAATTGATGCATAACCTTCTTCTTCGAACTCAACCTGTATTTAGTTGATGGTCATGTACCACATAAATTTAAAAGAAATCTATTCATCTAAACTGAAGTTATTGAGCGGAAACAAAAAATTTGCAAATTTTAACGTCTATGAGAGGCCATAACTTTTGTAAAAATTGAGGCACGACCTCCTTTTTGAACTCATCCTGTATTTTGTTGATGGTCAAGTAGCATATAAATCCAACAAAATCGGATTATTAAAACTTAAGTTATTGAGCGGAAAACATGTGCATTTTGGACAGATGGAAAGGCAACGCAAAAACAGTATACCCCCCCCCCCCCCCCCCCCCCCACAAACACAGTTTGCGAGGGGGGGGGGGGATAATTAGCCGTGAATGTCTTTTGTGAACTTTTGTCTATTTTTGTGAGTTCTTCGGCATGTGGGATTTGATTGTATTAGTTCCTGATCATTGCCTATCTTTTTGCTTTTCAGTTGAGAACAATATCATAAAAATATCATTAAAGTTTTTTATTGAAATAGGCTAGAAACTCCAGGAGATGCGGCCATAGAATTGGTGTCGCCGGACAGATCAAAGGACAAAGAAGTCAAATCACCATCCAACTTCAAATGGTGATATTTTTTTTTCTTTAATCTGAAATCTGAAGTAGTTGCGACCACATGATTTGCCTCAAGAGCCGCAACTGAGGCAGTAAGGATCCGATTATTACCCCAATAAAATATGATCCGTTACAGGTGGTAATAACAATGTCCTGAAAGTGTTATGAAACTCTGATGACAACAGAACAATGCATAAGGGCCACAATATTTGTCTACGAAAGGATGGGCGGAACCCATTCCCCCGTCCCCTTCAACTACGTCAGGGGACAATATAATGCTAGTGCATACTTTTGAAATATTAAGAAATCAGTAATGCCCCTCCCTTACAAATCCAAAATATGCATACAGACCCTTTGGAAATGGTGTAACAATAATAAAAGCTGTCCTGCGAACGTCATAAGGTGGAATAGGACAAAACCAAAATTTTCAGTTTTCCTGTAAAAAGAACAATGATCAAGAAGTTTATCATTTCCTAAATTACGAAATGATTTTCTTTTACGTGCGAAACAAATACTTCTTTTTCTATGATATCATGAAAATGTGAGGGTATGACTTCTTTTAATGCAAAGTGAAAAGCGCCTGATTACATATAATTTTCGCATTTGTTTGGTCTCAGTGAAAATATGATAATAAATTTCATACCAAACTGCAAGACGTCAAGAGGCCTTTGAAGATGTGTTATTACTTCTTCCAAATATTTCTGCATTTTGTTTTGTTTTAGGCAAATATGACCTTTCATTACTACTGAATATTGCTTAACTTCTCAAAAAGCTTAGATAGAGAAAAACGTCTATGAAAAATATATATGAAAATAGTATGTGGTAACGAAATATGTTAACATGTCATTTTTTAAATGATTTTAAGTTTACGCCTCGTAAATTTTTCATAAAGTAGATTTGCTTAACTATACCCCCTGTTCTGACGATGTCGTTTCTTTCAACGTCAAAGGGAGATTAATTAAAGAATGTTTTTTAGTAAATTATTTGTTTCTAGTAAAACACTTATGATCTCTTCTAGAGAATGTAAATTCACGAAAAACTAAAGAACTGATTCTTATATCTTATTCTGTCTTGCAGGGATGACAGTTTCAACACGCCAAGGTTTCATTTTTGCCATGACATTTAATTTGCGTAACATGACGTCTCGTCTACTGAACTCTTATGAACCTTGTATATTGCAACGTCAATTACTTCCAAAAAAGCGAAACAAAAAAAATGGACCCCTAACCTATTTCAACTCTTCTGTCTAGAAAACTGAATGAGATGTGTCTTCAATTATATCGCTTTTCATTTTGATATGTTCTCTAGGATAACTCTTTGTTGTTTTATTAGAAGTAAAAGATATGTCGAAACTGCCCTTAGCACCACATTTAGTTTGACGCTAATAAAACCACTGTTAGCTGAAGAGGGGCTATAGTTTAAAAATCTACTTTGAGCAATATTTCATTAATTATTAATATTTCAACTTCACATTTCATTAAAACTTAACAAATTTGAGATATATTTTTCTGAGGCATTTTTTCGCTATTTCAATATTTACGCTAAAAACAGCAAATTTCCATAGCTAATGAAAATTAATGTTTGCATCAATTCACTCGTAAGGTGTAGAGATTGGGCAAAATGTATAGCACATTTTATGAACCTCTTAACGGCACGTAATTTGGTATGAAATTTATTTCCATACCTCAACGGACTGCAGAGCAATGTCGATTAAAGTGGACAGCTGAAAGCGATAAATTTTGCGTAAAACAAGTCAAACCATCACATTTTCACGACGCCATTGGAATAACAATTCTCTCTTTCATGCTCAGATGAAATTCATTTAGTGAGTCACAAATGACTTAAGTTTTTGATATATTGTTTGACTAGAAAACTGAAAATTTTGGTTTTGTCCTATTCCACCTTAAAGATGCAGATGCCAGGGTGGTAATAATTCATGTTCTTTAATAACTTCAGCTGAAATGCTACTTTATTAAATGAGTATTTTATGACTTAAGATGCACGACAACGGAAATTGCTCTGCTGTAATTTGTGTCTCCAAATGACTGAAATACTACTGAGAGACATGCATATTTCATCAACATATTTACCTTACATAAATATTTATACATCTATATTGATCAAGTATCAACTTATTCAAAAGGTCTTGACTTATCCATTTGATGTAATGCAGGGTTCAAATGCTAATGAAGATGCATATGAAGATTCCCCCAACGAGGTGATCACAAGGTCAGACAGGACTTATCCAAAAATAACAACAATGAAGCAAACAAAGACCCTATAGCAAGGCCTATTCACTCGTGAGACTTTTACCCAAATCACCATCAGTCTCTTCTAATATGCCATGGCATTATACTACCATCGCCTATTTCCAGCAATATAACATGTATGTTTTCAAAACATTTCCTAGTAACCACTTTATCATTATACACCATATTTCTTTCAAGTACATGACACATGAATATCGGTTTTCTAATTATTAGCCACTGCTACTAATTTATATGTTAAGTTTTTCTTGCATATGAACATTTTTTTCACAAGCACAAATGAACTCAATCTCATCAACAAACATAGCTGTCTAAAATTCAGCCACACACTGGAAGTCTGGACGTCATTTTGCAGTAACTTTAAATAGTCAGTCATCCGTTCCAAGACCTCTTAGAGTCTTATACACAGAGACGCTAAATAAATGGCAAATGCACCAACTCTACGTGACCTGCCTATTCTATCGCTCAGAAAAAGCAAGAACATTTCTTAAGCAACATTTTAGAAAGGTTTTTGTTACACAACTAATCAATATGAGACCAGCTACTTATGAAGTGAAGCTTAAGCATCAGGCTATTAACATCACTTTATTCTAAGTGCTGCTACCTGCAGTCTGTCACTAAAAATGTCAGTTTTCACTAACATTTATAAGCAAACGCCTGGTGAAAGTAATTTACAAAGTTCTTCATTATCGTCAATGGCCTCATTACTGCATATGACATAACTGCTTTTATATATTTTGTATTATGAAGAAATAAGCAATCACTTCTATGTATTTGTATCAGCATTTGCATGCATCTCTGATGTGTTCCACCATTCAAGTCAATTAATTCCCAATTCCCCAAAATTCAAAAACCCAGAGCTGAGCACAGTGCTCTGTCACAAGCCAATATGGTAACAACAGAATATCAAACACATCCACAAAAATGACATTTACACTATTTTCACAACAAAAACACTTATGTCCAACAACAGCAATTTCATCAACTAACTGCTATGGTTATACTCAGCTAAAAATCTCAACGACTCTTTGTATGGTGTTTCGTTTAAGTTGGTCCAATGCATGTAGCCTACGTCTTCATACGCTGTCTTTGTACAATGTTTTGAAGCTGTATTGTATTGAACAGACTTTCCTGGGTATTTGCACAGCAACTGTTATTTTCTACTTTTCCGCCAAATTATGCAAATCCAGCCCTTAATATAACCTGTTGTGTTCATGCTAGCATGCATTTGTGTGTGTGTGTCAGTGTCCATGCTGCAGGTAAATAAAGTAATTTGCTTATTTGCTATGAAATGCAAAGGTACATCTGGATATAAATCTGTTATGGTAGTATCATGTTTTACACTCATTTACTAACAGCATGGTGTACCATCATCTACAGTAATTCCCAACTCCTCATGCATCAATTGATGTATGTCACTGCTTTGGGTTGTTGGAAATATCCAGTGTAGAATTTACTGTATCTATAAATTTTATCTGTATCAAGATAAACTCGATTTGTTATATTGGTACACTGCACAAGCTGTGAGTGGCATTAACAATGAAGGGTGAGAAAATTCCTTCTTGAATGGTCATCTTTTCTAACCCCTGCTTATACATGAACTAATACTAATTAAGTCCACATTAAAACTGGTTAAAACTATGGAAGTTTTTTTTTATTACAGAGAGTGATTGTTCAGTAAGCTAAGAATTAATGATGAAACCTCACAGAGCCTGTAACTCCTCGTGGCCAGTCACTAATAGATATTGGCATCTATTTGGAGACAGATGTACCATTATGCAAGTTGTGTCAATTTTAGAAGTGATAATATATCATACTATTATTTGAAAGCTTGCTGTATTGCTAGACAAGAACAAAAGCTTGTGCATTTGAGTATCAAGCTTTATTATATCACTACAGTAATGTCTTGATATCATCTGAACTACTCGAACATGAAGATGTATCTCTCTCAAAATACCTATTTGGATCACAATATAATATATAAACAAAAGTATTTCAAACTGTAAAGGCCTTAAGGTATTGCCAGCAAATAATTATGCTGTATTCATTTCAGGATCAACGAAAAATGAAGAAAACAGTTTTAAATCATTTCAAGTAGATTGTAAAACTTGAGAAATGTGAAACAACTCAGAAAGTTGTACTGAGGATATACAGCAGCAATTCAAACAACAGCTATTGTTCTTTATCTTCAAGTACATCTCCTTTTTTATTCATAATACATAGGTTGTTGAACTTAAATCTAGACGTTTACAGTTTGTGAAATAATGGCAAGTCAACCAAGTTCAACGAACTTTTAACTCACTCATTTACCAATCACAGGTAGTCTTTTTCATCTTGTTCAGCATGTATCTGTTTATAATCAAATACCCTCCTATGCATGGTCATAATTGCAACCGTAACCATGTTAGTGTCCCTTGTACAGTAAAATGGCAGTTCCTTACAGATAATAATGATTTTCCAACAAAAACACAATTATCCCTATCATCACCTAGGTATCTCTAAACAAGCAATTATTTTGACAGTATACATGTATATATATTAACAACAAACAAAATTTTAAACATTTCGAAAGAAACCAGTATTTAGTCCTCCTTTTCCAACTGTTTGGCTGGAATGATTTATATCATACTACCATTCCATTTTCCCTTTTTTAAAGGATGTTTAACTGTACTCATGAAAATAATGGGTACAACAAGCTATCTTACATTTTTCATGACACTCAATTGGCTTGTATGTTTCAAATATAGAGATTTTCCATTTTCCACTTTTGTGTTTAAGTCAACGAATACTCATGTTAACAAAGTCTTCAATGTCAAGTAAGGAAACTAGGTCATTAAGAAGCTTGCTCATAAAGGTTTTTTCCAATAATCACAAAAACATTTTGCATAGTTTGTCCAAAATCTAAAGTCACTCAATCTGGATGTTTAATTTATTACACAACTTTTTTTTTCATGTCCAACTGCTCAAAACAGAACAGATTTCTAAGCATTTCAATTAAACTTGTTCTTTCTTAATACACAATTTCTAAAACAGGCATAAACCCAAGGGCATTCTAACACTCTTTAAGACTGCATATCCAGTTATATATCAAAAATCAAAAAGCTGGATAAAAAACTGGTTGAAATTTCGTTTTTAAATCTTGTTGTCGAAATGTTCCCAACCAGATGTGTTTGTTGCTAAAAAGCAATTTTATAAAGCCTATAAATTTTTGGCACCAAAGGTTATATATAGTCTGCTAAGAGGAAAACCATTTTAAAAGGGAAATACTCCTGAGCTTGGGTAAGCACATCACCCATATTTTTGTCTTTTGAGTGATGTTGTGTGATTAACCTTAGGTCTGCCATACATGCAGGCATATTCACTACAAACTGTTTCATTCCTGTTTTCAGAGACATGCACATAACCACAAAAGATTTGCAATTAGTTTTCAAGGTGAGAAGCTATTCTAGTCAACACATTTCTATCTGATTATACTGGCAGCAGCATGACAATAATATATATTGCAACAACCTTGTATGTCCCCAAGTTCATCTATAGACAGAATGTTCTAAGATCTCCAATGTTAATATTCTATGACATTCCATCCATACTGATTGTAAGTCAGGACTGTAAATAATAATTCAATGTGAGTGATAATTCTAGGTTTGATCAAATAATCCTTTCATGTAAGTGTTTCTTTTCTAACCCTTCTTTCCTTGAGTCAATGGAGCCCGGCTCGAATCAGACAGTGAGAGTCCTAGCGATCAAGTGTCAGTGCTCTTAAGCACTAGGCTAAGAGGTTCGCCCAAGATCATTATGACGAACCTGGCATAATTTCATCTAGCACTGATCATTATCCTGCACATACAGACTGACATAAAAGGTAAGAGCATATAGCTCACTTTAGACTTACATACAGTCTGTCAATCAACTTTATTGTGCGACTGCATGTACCCGTATAGATCTCATATGCACAAATAGGAGTACAGGTAAACCTCAGACACAAAAAACGTATATGACCTTTTTCTTTTGAAGTAAACTCAAACAAGCTTATTATTTCGAGGCCAAGGTATGGTTAACTATCATGTTATTGCCATTTCAGTTTGAGCCAAGACCTGCACATACCTTACTCTTTCATATTATGTGGATAAGGGATACTGAAGAAGTTAAACATGAAATACTCATCTGTCACACTAAATTTTGTAAAGGTACATTAATATTTCAGGCATACTGTCATTCGAAATGTGGGAGTTTCAGGCATGTTTGTTAAATAGTATTGGAGACAAAGAACAAACAATATTACCAATGAAATTAAGTCAAAACGTTACACTCCATAGTCAAAGGCATTATGATACCACACCATTATTCAAATTCCTACCAGTGCATCACAACCTGATCAAAAGCATGGTGCAACACACAGCATGTAATACACTGCAAAATCACTGGAGTCTAAAATGTGTGTCCACAAGTTATAGACAGTCAAAGCCACTAATGCGAAACAGTTCTACAGAAGTCAATATAAATAGATGCACCAGTGTAGCAGCCGACTTTCCCACTGGAACACAATGGCAACTAACTTTATGAGTAACGGGTATGAAAAGCATTCAGTTTGTAGAAAAGTCCCCTCAGACCATTTCAAACTTAAGCTTTCTGGCCATACGGCTCCTCGTCCTGAGAAATGAGGACCTTTTTCTTTTTGTTGTTGTTTTGTTTTCATCTCTAATATTTTCCCCTTTTTGAGTTTCCCTTTTTGTTGCCATGATAATCAATTAAGCTAAGCAGTTGGCATCAAAACTAGGTCTGATTGGGGTCTAGCCAGATATACAGCTAACAGTTCTGTTCACGATTTGTCTAACTAACAAACAGTTCTGTTCACGATTTGTCTAATTATCTATACAATCTATTAAACAGTTAGGATAGCAAAGTTGCCTGTCAAAGCAACAAAATTCTGGGTGAACCGCGAAATAGTGTGCTTTCTCAGTCTAAGCACTTTCACCATGCATTCTCATGCTACTAACAGAGCTATACAAGATAACTATAAAAAGTAAACATGGCCAACAATACCAGAAGAGTAATATCAATGTCTTGTTTTCTGATAGTCGTAGCTGAAACATTTGTAGCAGCTTATATCCGAAGGTAATTTCCGCAAAGTTTAAATTTTCCAGGTGACTGGCTGTGGGGAGTGGATTCCTTCAATGCTTTTTCTGTTTTCAGCTTCTATGGCTTCCAAGCTGGCACAAAAACATTAGTTTGCTAGAAGACAACATAAGGTGTGGTAAGATAAGAACCGCTTAAAACATTTGCTGTGCTAATGCCAAAATAGCCAATTTTCTTTTTCACTTTGCAAGTCAAACGGCCACTGTATGCTACCATAGCAGGTAAAGATTTTTTGTTGTTGTTGAGTTGTGGTTTAGCATCCCAGTAAAACAATATAACTGTCATGTTGAGACATTGCCTCCGAATGTGTAGGGCTTTAAACCGACATGAAATAAATGACACTCAGGTCCCGCTACAGCTACTAGCAGCTTTGCTGCAGAGGCACCAGGCAGCCCATGTACTTTGTGAGCCCAAACGGACAACAGCCTTGCAATAAAAGAACTAGACCTTTCTGCACACCATTATTTATTGGTCATCTATCCTCTAGATGCTTTATATGAAAAGCATAAATACATTTTCATTGAAGATGTCGTCAGAAAATATTTTCCTATACTTTCCACACAGCCTTAAACTCGAAGTAACAATCACTTAGCTGATTTACAAACAACATAAAAGAAGGCGTAAAAGGGATAATTTAGGGGTGATTTTCCTTATTTCTAAATGAAAATATACATTATCTCAAATGAAAATATAGATTATCTCAACCTGTTTACGTTTAGAAATAAGAAAATAGTTATCTTAGAATTATCCTCAAAACCCCAGCTTAACTGTAAATCTGACTGTCTGTTTTCCCTCAAATCCAAATGGATTTTCATTTACTTCAGAAAATGCTTAAACAACCAAGAAAATTATATAATACAGCAAAAAATAAGAACACTCCTCCTGGCTTCCAGTGATAAATTTCTGAAATAAAGGTCATTAAACACCATACGTCCATCTGCCTTTGTAACTTTAATTCTACTTTCATAAATCTACATATTCATGGTATCAGCTTGAATGATCCATACTGAAACTGCCATTTCACTATTTACAGATACAAGGAACACTAACTTTTACCAGCTTTATGACAGAAAACTGAACAGTTCTATTTTACACTCAATTCTTTTACAGTGGGAGCTCACTGGTTGATTTTTGATACAGAACCATGGTCTGTGCCATTAGGTATTTTGTCAATAAATGTTTCTTTGCCTTTCTTTCTGACTTGAAGAACTGGAAATCTCTGTTTATTTTAGAACTGCTGTACAAAGACCATGCAAATTAAGCTGTGTCATGAGAAATTAAGCTCAAAAACAGCATAATAAGATAAGGACCTGTGCAGTCTGCTCTGTCTTTGCAGCCTGAACATCAGGTATAGGCCTTGAGAAACCAACACACACAAAAAGAAGGCTCTAGTTAGACTGCACAGATTCACCGACTGGTCTCCGTCTTCACTGTCCAGAGATATTTTAAGCTAAAATCATGAATGAGCAGCTCATAACGGGCTCATTCCAGAGTACTATTTCTGATGCCACAGCTAAAATACACAGTGCTGGTGAAGCTTTTATTATTTTATGGCCAAACAAACCTTTGCTATATGTGTCATTAGTGTTAGTGTTGAGTGTATGCTAAAGAAGAAATATCTTAAGTAAGAAAATTTGTCCTGAATCTGATCTAAGTATCCTTTGATCTTTTTAGGAGGTAAAATTGGCTTAATAGAGCAATGTCATCTGAAAATAGCCCTTAAGGCATATTCCAGCAGCAAATGTTCTAACCAACCTGAGCATCCATGCAGTCTGATAGCCTTTACTGTATGGACTTTCATGAAGCTACATGCAGGAGGTAAAGGCTTTAGCCAGACTTCAAGGATTCACTAACTGGATTTAGTCTTTGCTGTTTGCAAATATATTTAGCACAATTTTGCGTGACAAGGTTCAATATAACATTTAGCATCCCAGTAAAACAATATAACTGTCATGTTGAGACATTGCCTCCGAATGTGTAGGGCTTTAAACCGACATGAAATAAATGACACTCAGGTCCCGCTACAGCTACTAGCAGCTTTGCTGCAGAGGCACCAGGCAGCCCATGTACTTTGTGAGCCCAAACGGACAACAGCCTTGCAATAAAAGAACTAGACCTTTCTGCACACCATTATTTATTGGTCATCTATCCTCTAGATGCTTTATATGAAAAGCATAAATACATTTTCATTGAAGATGTCGTATTTAGCACAATTTTGCGTGACAAGGTTCAATATTACATTGAGCCTTGTCGCGCACAATTGTGTTAAATGAGCAATGCCAATAATAAAGATGCCTTATAGCTTGTGATAAAACTAACAGCTCATATTCATCCTCATTCAAAGTCTTCATATTTGCTAGTTCCTTTGTACCCCCAGTCTGTTATTATCAGTCTGGGTGACCAAAAAGGTCATACAGATGTGCCAACAGATCTAATTCTTTAACAGTCATGCTGTATTGCATCTCTTGTCATGTTATGACATATAAATGTGACCCATGCCATCAAATATAGACCATCTTCACTTAAACCCACTCATCTTTGCTTTTCAATAACTTTCTTTTGTGCTCAAGCACGTTTTATCCACATAAATCCTTCTTTTCAAATACCTGCAAAATCAAATAGAAACATACAATAACAATTGTTACTGCAGGTTAAATGTACATACCATTTCTGTAGGTGGTCGTTCTGCACCAGCTGGATTTTCCCCTGGACCACTGAACCTAGTCTCTATACCGCCAGCCTGAAGACAAACAAAGAACTCTCTGATATATAAAGGCAATTTCAAATAATTTTTCTGTTGTGAACAGAAATTCATTTTATACTAGAGCAAAAAAGTAGGGGCTCAGCTAACCCCAAACCAATGCCACAGCCTATTGACATAAAGCTGAACACAAAGTTTGAATGCCAATGTTATACATGTATAAACTTCAAGGTCTGCGTGTCAACCTTGACCTTATTTCAGTAGCTAGTCATGTATCAATAGGCTACATCCCAGTATATCAGAACTAGAGCAAGTGCCCAATGAGGGAGGAATACCCCCGGCCAGCACCATTTCTTATTATCCAAAGCATCAAATAGTCTTCAAGATATGAGGTAAAATCACTAGACCATGTAATAAAGGTCACTGTGACCTGTTATCTTGAGGTAAAGCACATGGCCATACTTACTCTATCTGCATCCAGATAATTCATTTCATAATTGTTTTATAGAACAAGAGGCCCACAAGATTCTGAATCACTTTCCTGAGTAACAAGGTAAAAGATCAAACTAGGGTCATCATTTGAAAATAACTGATAGTTTAATACTGTAAAACATGAGAGACATTGGTTACAGGTTCAAGAATAACCGTAAGCTCTATTACTCAAAAACGTTCATGTACCCATTTAGTTCGACTGTATTTATCCCATTCTGCACCCAAATCTTCTACAAGTTCCATGAAATCCTATGTTTAATCATTTTCCATATAAAAGCACAAGAAAGCAAATTTGACCTTGCCGCCGATTGGTTCTGGAGAAGATGTTTTTGAAGATTTGAACTATGTGGTGGCCATGTTGGACCTGTAGCTTTTAAGCAGATGTTTGAAATTGTCCAAATATGAGTGACCTTGGTCAAAAGTCAAAGAATGACATAGATCTCTTGTACTCATAAATCTTCATGTACTTATTTAGCTAACTGAAAATACCAACTTTTAGGCCAAAATCTTCTAGAATTTCAATGGAGTCTTATCTTCCAGCATTTTCCAACATAAAAGCACCAAAAAGCAAATCTGACCTTGCCTTAAAAAGGGTCAACCCAAAGGTATCATTTGACAAATCTTGCTAGTACTTGTGTAACTGACGCTACATAACTTTCAAGGCCATCAGCAGTTGGTTCTACAGAATAAGATTAAAAATTTTAAAGGTTTTTACCACCTGTGGGCATCAGGGACAAAGTTAGTGATGTGACCTGGACCGTTTGAACAACTTTTTGTTCCCTCAGCCCCTGGAGGCCCATATGAAGTTTGGTTACTATTTGCCCAATGGCTTTTAAGGAGATGTTTGAAACTGTCATAATAAGACCTGGGTCAAGGGTCAAAGAATGATCTTGACCTCTTGTACTCACAAATCTTCAGGTACTCATTAAGATGACAGTAAATATCAAAGTTTAGCCCAAAATCTTCAATAATTTCTATAAAGTCTTAAGTTCTAGCAATTTCTATATACAACAGCACCAGAAAGCATGACCTTGCAGAAGAAAAGAACAAGATCAACCTAAGTTCATTATTTGAACAATCTTCGTAGTAATTGTGTACCCAATGCTACAAGCCAAGTTTCAATACCATCAGCCTATTGGCTAAGATTAAGATTTTAAACGGTTTTTACCATATATCTATATGGGAGGCCATGCTGGTCATATGACCTAATCATTTGAATAAAATTTCCTTCCCACAAGCCGTGGAGGCCCCATATGAAATATGGTTACTATCTGCCCAGTGTTTTCAAAAGAGAACTCTTTTGAAATTGTGGACAGGCAGACAGATGATGAACCCTGCCTATACTAGATGCTCCCCCAGAACCACTGACTCAGGTGAGCTAAAAACATAAATACAGGGTATATTACATTTAGATGCAAGAGCAAGTAGGTGACCTCTCTTGCATCATATTTTCACAAGAACTGCTAAGGAAGGATGGATAGCTGCTACATTTATATGAATACCATATCTGACCAATTTCCGGCATTGAAACATTAAACGAAGATGGGAAGTGAGTGCCCTACCAGCATTCTTTTTGTCCTTTACCATTTTATCTTGCACTCTTGAACAAAATGATATTGCATAATTCTGCTGTAAAGTGGGTTCTTCTCGAAAACAATAAAAAAAAATATCTAGATCCTTCTTACAAGTTGTATTTGGGATTTGGGGGTGTTCAGAACTGGAAAACATCTTACAACTGAATTAACACAGTTACTGATCTCAAGTTATAGAGCCCTAGATAAGAGGGAATATTCGGTGATAATTAGGAATAATTTTTGTTACTGTAAAACACTTATATTTGGCGGTCACTTTATTTTGGCGATATTGGCGGAAAAGAAGAAAATCGCCAAATTAAAATGCCGCCAATATAAAATGATTGTGAAGAAAACAACTACCATAAAGTCTTTATTTTATTATTCTTCTATATTATCAAAGCCACCACACATCATGTAAATGAGAACAAAAGACAGACCCAAGCATCTAACAAGCGGAAAGAGATTTTAACGGAGTGTGAAAATGTTAATAAGACATTCCTTACAAATTAGTACCTAAGCCCTACATGTAAGCCAAGTTGATTTAATCAGGAGTAACTCTAAAATCTATTTACTTTAAACAGTTTATTGGGCAAAATTTAACATTAGGCTATACCCTATAATAGAAATAATTGTAATTTCTGTATTCAACCTCAAACTCAAGTGGCCCATATGATGTCAGCAGAAAACACTATTTCATCAGAAATCACAAATCCGCCAAAATAAAAATCCGCCAAAAGACCCATCTATTGAAACCGCCAAATTTTGCTGCCGCCAAATATAAGTGTTTTACAGTAATGCTGCATAAAATCATACGCTGTGACCCCTCAACTGAACCGTCTCGATGATATGGTTCAGATGAAGGGTCACAACATATGGTTTAAATGAGAAATAAAAAAAATTATCCCTCAATTATCATCAAATACCCCTCTTATCTAAAGCTCTGTCTCAACATGTCTTGCAATTGAATAAACACATTAACTGACGTCAGGAGAATTAAAGTTATGTATAGGATCTAGGTCAGGAGAATTAAAGTTATGTATAGGATCCGTCATGAAATACTGCATCTTATACAAGCCAGACAATATTTGCTACACAAACCATTAAAATCAAACTTTCAACCAAGCTAACTAGTTTAGTTTAAACATATTTTATTGCCACCAAGTTAATTCTACCTGTTGTTGTTGTTGTCTGTTTTGTTCTACAGTCATGCCAGGAGGAACTGGGGGTGGTGGCATTGGGGGTGTTCCTGGACCACCACTTCGGTTACCACGGCTTCCAGGGCTCATATTCTGAGGCTGCATAACAGAAATACATGTATGTTTTACTTGTGTTTTTCTCCACTGAGTGGGAATAAATTCCTGTTTATATGATTATTTCTCCATAAAACCTGTGAACCCTCACTACAATCATATTGGCAAAACATACTCCTCATCAAAATTTAGCATAACCATATAACAAAAATAACAAGATTATTGGAGATAATAACCAGTATGGGGACTTACGGTTTTCCATCACGCACATTTGTGATGGTCAGCCATAACTCTTACAGTTTTCAGTCCAACTCACAGAAACGGCAATTCAACCCACTCGCAGCATTCAGTATGACCTGTCTATACTTAAAACTGATATTTGGTCCAGCCCTTAACTATTCTGACTGTTTTTTGGTTATATCTGCGCAACTATGGTCAAAATTAGGTAAATATTGGTGTGTATTTGGCTAATTTTATTTCCAAGGAAAATACATGTTAACTTTCTATTTTTTTTCCATTCTGTTACGACCAAAATTGTCTACAATGCTTGCTTTTTCACAACAAATGCTAATTGTACGAGTTACTCAAGGCTTTGCACAAGTTACTTAGTTGACAAGTACTCGAGGGTTTTTGGTTTTGCTTATTTGCTATGGGCTACCATAACACCAGAAGAAACCAACAATTTGGCTTTCCATCACATTTCATCCTTCGGACATGTAGTGACAAAAACGGTAAAAATATCAGTAATTATGTTATGGTAAGCCATCATGTCAGCTCATTTAAAGTGCAAGTTTAACCATCACAAATATTTGTGATGGAAATCCGTAAGTCCCCAGACTGATAAGTTGATAACAATTGAATTCTAACTTTCTGTGGAAGTTAATGTATTCTATCATCAACATCAAAGAATAATTATCCTAAAATTTCAGATTTTGATTTGAATTTGAATAACAACTGCACAAAGTGAGCAAAGACGTATATGTCCAATAAACACATTTTGGGATGAAAAATACTATTGTTGTAATGCACTGTGATTGACTTTTCTTTTACACCAATTTAACGTTTTGTAATGCTAAATGTTTTTAGCATATGAAGTATAAGCTTTTATAATCATTAAAACGAAGCATTGTTTTCTTTCGAAAATGTGAAATTTTTGGGCATTTATTTCTGAGCTCGATTTGTGCAGTGCTAACACAAATCAATTTAAATTTGTTGTTTTTACAATGCTTAAGCATTGGTGTTGATGCAGGAATGCATTTACCTTCATACTGAAACTTAGAACTAAAGTATCATGATTTCTAATAATCCTGGTAAATTTACTATATAAAAATATGCTCAAGTTTTGGCAAGGAGTATAGTTCTAATAAGGGGTCATAATATCATCTTGACAGGAAAAATCTTAGAATTATCTTCAACTACTCACCTTATCTGAGCCTTAGACTTTAATTCAATCTTGGTAAGATATAGCTAGTCTTAGTTTCGTTTAAAAAAAAAAACCCTCTATATATACAGCTCCAGTAGCCCAGAAACAGAGATATTTTGTTTATTCTCCTTAAAAACATATGCTGTGACCCATAACTAGAACCGCCATTTCGAGACATGATAACACATTTCTCAGAATTACCATAAACTATCCTTTAACTTTTAAGGGTGTATGCCTGTATGGTACACCTTCATATTTTTCTGTCACTTTTACAAAGGGGTCCAACTTTTGTGATTTTCTGTCTGCTTCTCTGGACGATGAAACCCTTCCAAAAAGATTTTTACTCTTAAAAAAAAAAAATGTGTATTAAGAGTAATTTTTTCTTGAAGAGTTGGTCTCTATTGAAAAGTGGGGCAGAATTGAAAATAGCAAAATTGACTTCACTGAAAGAGTATTCATTTACCCTAAGCTTATCTAGAGGTATGACGCTGGTAGAAATATGTAAAACAGGCTTACCTGCCCTCTCATCATCATTTCTTCCCTTTCTCTGTTACCACCAGGCATACCTTGAGCCCCAGCACCCTCTCTCATACCCATAGCTCCATCTCTTGCCATCTGCTGTTCTCTACCAGGCCCAACGTTGCCTTCTCTCCCCATAGCCCCATCTCGATTCATTGGCCCATCTCTATTCATAGGCCCATCTCTATTCATTGGCCCATCTCTACCCATAGCCATGCCCATGCCACCTGCATTCCTCATCATCATTTCTTGCCTTCGTCTGTCATTTTCAACAATTTTCATCCTCTCTTCTTGCCTCCTGTAACAAGATACTTAATCCTATACTATATCTTATTTCAAAAATAGCCCTCAGAGGAGATGGCAAATCCCCCGACCTTTGGTAAACAGGGTGCACTTCAAAAAAACATTTGTCATATATTGTCATTCTTTTATGCTTCTGATTGACATTATCTGTTTAACAGATGCATGAATGGTACAATCTTCACCATATGCATGAATAAACAGATGCGCTCAGGACAGATGAATTTGTAAATCATGAGGCATCATCTGTGTTTTGGGGAAAATCTGTCCCTAGCAGAGTCTATATTTACTTCTAGGGTTGGTTTAACCTTTAAGCCCTCAACCTTTAAATCTACTAATTCCTTTTTTTTTTGCCATATTGTACAAATTCCCCTGTATCCATAGACTGTTGCTAATACAGGTGCCTCCCATCATGCTGCATTTCTAAGCAGGCTGATTTTTTCTACAGAATTTGCATCCTCTCTTCTATATTCTCAACTCTTGCCATTTATATATATTTTTTTCTGTAAAATATTATTTACCTCATATCCATTTCTTGTCGTCGTCTGATTTGCTCATTCTTCATTTCTTCTAATCGTTTAAGCTCTTCCTGTTGTCTCATTAGATCTGTTTAAAAAAAAACAGAATTATCTTGGTAATCAGGGCCCACTTTGTTCAAAGCATTGTTAGCACAGAGAGGGAGAAAGAAAAGAGATATGAGCGAGGAAAGAAAATGTGTCCACTCTCACCAACTGCAACATCTGAAAGTTTTTAACTAAGGCTGTTTTTAGTTTTGAACAACTATGCCCTGGGGGTTCGCTTTTTAAGTGTCTTCTCAAACAAGAACTTACATGTACTTCATAATTACTGAGGAGTAAAACTGGGTTGTTGGGAACTCCAGTTACCTTTACACAGTATAGCATGTGAATAGTGAGAGCAAGTTCTTATGAAATCAATATAACCATCTTCAATGCAGCGAGTTAGGGCCACATTCTTATACCAGCTTAAGATATGAGCCCAGCTTATATGGCAATACAGTTTATACAAAACAGTGGTTATTGCCAATACCATAATGATAACTGAGCCGAGACATGACAAAACCAACAAAACCTGATCAGAGTCTTCGCTGTCTGCATGGAGGTAGCTTAGATCCTCAGCTACACTATTAAGCGCTCAGCAGAGAGTCTGATCAGCATGGGCGGGTACCGACTGATCTGAATCTGCTCTGGGTGCAAAACCACTTTGTTGGTTTTCTTGCGTCTTATTCTAAACTATACCTTGTCTTATCTGCTCTGCTTGATAATCAAACGCTGCTGTTTCCATTTCTTCTGCAAGCCTTTTTCTTTCCATTTCCATCTCTGCCTTTACTCTTTCTATACCCTCTCTCTCCATTTCATCAATTCTGCGATGTTTCAAACCAAACTCAAACTCAAATGTGCCATGCTGCGCAAATCTTGGTTCTTTTTCTCTGTCCATTCTGAAGCCATCATTTCTCTGAACAAACTTCTCTGTCAAACCATCTTCCTCATCTTTTTGATCTAATGTTTCCACACGGATTGGTCGATGAGATCTAAAACAAAATCCAGTTTACTTTTCTGGTTATTTGATTTATTTTTGTTGACCTTATTACCTTAAAAATAGAATTGTAAGTCACGCGTTTTAAACAAACAATTTGACAAGCTTGTTTGCAAAGATCAAGTGGAGCTTATTTTTTCTTTATTATTCACAGTGTCTACTGGTACATAATTTTCCCATTTTTGAGAATATTTTCCAAGAAATAAAGAACAAGAATTCCGCGGAATGCTATGTCGCATCTGCTGTCTGCCTTCACATGAAGAACTCAAAGAATATACCAAGTGGTTCTGGAGAAAAAAGTTGATTTTATTGGTTTTGCTAATTTTAGTAATGACGGCCATCTTGGAATCTCAACCCGCCCGAATTTTATCATTCTGAAGCTCTGCAGTCTGATCATGCTGCATGTGAAATTTGGGAACCATGGTTGCAGTGGTTTCAAAGAATAAGTCATCTGAATGGACTAAAATGCTTGGGTCGACGTAAATTTTTCTAGGGTCGACGTAAGGTCACTGTGACCTAATTCCGCTACAGATTTTTTTCGTTCTGATAATTCTGAATACCAAGGTCCCACTTATGCCTCATACAAAAATTTCAGCCAAATATACAAAGTGGTTCTGGAGAAAAAGTTGATTTTATTGGTTTTGCTATTTTTAGTAATGACAGCCATCTTGGATTCTCAACCCACCTGAATTTTACCATTCTGAAGCCCTGCTGTCTGATCATGCTGCATGTGACATTTGAGAACCATGGATGCAGTGGTTTCAGAGAATGTCATTTGAATGGACTAAAACGCTAGGGTCGACGTAAATTGTGAACAGACGGACGGACAACCGGACGCCTATATCGCACCTTGCTAAAGCAGGTGCGACAAAAACACTTGAAAATTTTCCCAATTATAAAGGGACAGGCAGCTTCACTAAATATTAGATAATAACACTTCAGTGAATCTTTCTCTGAATAATGCATGCATTTTGATGAACCTGTATTCATAAAGAACTCACGCTGACATTAGAAATACGCCATCATTTATTCTTTTAAGTGCTGCTGATGCTCCAGGTTTGCGGGCAAATTCCACAATTCCTTCGGTACTTGACCTGCCCCTGTCATCTACAATAACCACAGCACGCTCAACTTCTCCAAACTGTGAAAACGCATTCTCCAACAGCTCATTTGAAACAAATGGTGACAAATTGAAGACCTTCAGGGCTGCACCATGTGTAGCAAATCTAACTCTCAGCACACGGTTATTGCGCATCTGCCCATCCAGTTCCACTTTTGCTTTTTCAGCATTTATTCTGTAATCCTGGAAAAAATGCAAACAAAGCTCACCAGTCATAAAATTGACTAGATTCTAGTCAATTTTATGACTGGTGAGCTTTGTAGTAGATGTTTGTTTTTGAAACAAAAACAGATGTCTCCCCCAATCAAAAAGAACTCTGCAAAGCGGTGCTAAATAAGCCCACTATAATGCTGCAGTGGCAGCAAAGATTAAAAACTTAGGGAGCAAAAACGAATAGGGGAGGAAACATTTTTAGTTGTGAGCAAAAATTTAAGGATCAAAATGAAAAATTTCAGAGGAAAAATGTGTGAGGGGGTGGGGGTGGGCGCAAAAAGTTTGGAATTAAAAGATTTTTGAGCGAAAAAATTTAGAGATAAAAAATTTTGGGACGCAAAAGTTTTGAAAGCAAAAATTTGTTGGGAGGAACTTTGGGGAGCAAAAATGCACCCTGATATGTATCAAATCAGTGGCCAGGCCACATAGCACAGTCAGTAGCATATCTGACTGAAGAGCCAGAGGTTGCCACAAATGATCTTATAGCAAAATCTGCTATTTCCAATTCTCAAAGGGCCACAACTTCAAAAAGATGTCATCCTGAGTTATGGTTCTTGGGCTCTGCACATCATCTAATATAGCTTTGCATTACTGTATACTTCCATGTAAATATCTGAAATGACTTTTGAGTGAAGAGCAGACTCAACTATATGCACGCCTGGTAAACTATCACAGGTACCTCCGGCGGAGGTACCGATAAAAAGTTGTGACAGGCACCTGGAGCTGCCTGTGACTGTCCAAACCAGAGGACCATTGGTCCTGTAGCTCACCTGAGTCCATTCATCCTCAGCACTCAAGGGTAGGTAACTCTAAAGTAAATTGCACAATGTGGCCTAATTTCAACGTTGACTGAGTTGTTAGTCTATGGAAACTTTAAAATGCCATAGCAATAAAACCACGTGCGCAACAATAATAGAAAACAATATTTATGTAGTGGCTAATGTCATGAACATGTATGCAAAGAATCCGCTTCATCCCCCTATATAGTTTTTGAGGAAAAGATTTTTGAATATTTTTTCAATTTTTTTTCCTTTATGTTGCCATCATGGCAACTAATCAAATTCGGTGATTTGGACAAAATTAATATGAATATGAATCATCGAGGACTACTCAAGAAACATTTCTGTAGGAAAAAAATCCAAACAACTACAGTGAGATAGCAAAAATTGCGGATTTCCATTTTTCCCATTATAAGCCAATGGCAACTTTAAGTTGCCATAGCAACCAAACTGCTGGGACAATTGCCAAGAAAAACAGTATTTTTATAGAAGGTAGTACCAAGATCCTTTCTGTGAAGTTTGAGCTTTATTGGTTCTATAGTTTCTGAGGAGATGATTTTTGAACATCTTTTCTATTTTTAACCTTTCGGTTGCCATGGCAACCAGCCTAATTGTGCAATTTACATAAATTTCATGTGGTTGATAGAGAACTACTAAAGGAACATTTCTATGAAAGTTTTGTCAAAATATCTGCAGTGACATAGCAATAAATGCAAATTTTCCATGTTCCCATTATAAGTCAATGGCAACTTTAAGTTGCCATTACAACCAAATTGCTGGAGCAATTGCCAAGAAAAACAGTATTTTTATAGAGGGTAGTACCAAGATCCTTTCTGTGAAGTTTGAGCTTTATTGGTTGCATAGTTTCTGAGGAGATGATTTTTGAATATTTTTTCTATTTTTAACCATTCGGTTGCCATGGCAACCAACCAAATTGTGCAATTGACATAAATTTCATGTGGCTGATAGAGAGCTACTCAAGGAACATTTCTATAAAAGATTTATCAAATTATCTGCAAAGAAATTGCAATAAATGCAAATTTTCAATTTTTCCCGTACAAGTCAATGGAAACTTTAAGTTGCCATAGCAACCAAAGTTCTGAAGCGATTATTGGTTCCCCCTGCCTATAGATGCTGTATATGAAATTTGGTAACAATGGGCCTTGTAGTTTCAGAGGAGATGTCGTTTGAAAATATTTACAGACGGACGACGGACAACAGATGCCTGCCTATACTATAAGCTCACCTGTGAGCCTTCGGCTCAGGTGAGCTAAAAATGACAACAAACGGTAGGTTTTCCTCTTTTTTGGCAAAATATAAAATAGCCAGGGAGGTTATTAAAAATCGAAAAGTACTATTCGACCCTAATAGACATAAAGTTTTGTTACACATTATATCCCCCTGAACTTTCCATATTTACCAAAGATACGACTTTTGAAGTGGGGTTGATGTCAGCCCACAGTACCCAAAAACATAAAGAATTTGGCCGTTTTTGGTCTTAAATGCAGTGATATTGCATACGAATCTGTTTTTCTCGGCATACTGGTGTTAAGGTAACCTCCTTGCTCAAATGTAAATGTCGATTGACTACAAATAAGGCTTGATTTTTTCAAAACAACAGCTGGAGGCGCCCGCAATGGTGTGGAGGTGCCTGTGATGTAAGCAAATATAGTGAAAATCTGAAAAGTTATTGCAGCTGGAAATATTGACATCTTCTCTAAACCACTGCCTGGAAAGAAACATTCCTTCAACGTCCCATTAAGCTATCATAATGCGTATATCATGAAATTCCTTCAACGGTTAAAATTTCTAAAACACCATCTCAATGAGTTATTGCCCAATTTGTTTCCGCTTCTGTTAGTCAAACATGGACGAATTTCACATAGTTGCTGAAAATTAACTGCCTAATTCAGTGTTAGAATCGTTATGAAATGTGCGCTTAAATAAGAGTCAACATTTTGTGACTGGTGAGGACTGTGATCGGGATGTGCTGGCTATGAGTCGTTCCAACTTGTCAGAAATTATTGTCGAGGTCACACGTCATGCCAGCTACACGTATGGTGTGTCAAATTGTCAAAATTGCCGATACCTGTCAACAGGCATACACGCACAGGTATCTATAGTGTTGATCCTTTTGGTACCTCACATGTGTCGCTCGCATGTGTCGTATGACGCTCGCTGTATGTGTTAACTTTGTGGTAACTGGAGTGAAAGGTGCTACAAGTGATTCAGTCTGGGTAGTTTTGAATTGTTGGCGCTAATCCAAATAGATCCGTAAGGCCTACAGATTACATCATCGGCAGGTGACATGTTCTCAAAATTATTTGTATTCTAACACTGATTTAGGCAGTAAAATTTCAACAGCTACGTACAACTCGTCAATGTTTGACTAACAGATACGGAAACTAAACGGACAATAACTCTTTGAGATGATCTGTTTTGGATTTTGGATTTCTGTTGTGAAGCATCAATGTTATGTGTTCTTATGTCCGCTTGTCTGTAGTCTTCTGGCAGTAAGGTCCTGTACAGCTGCCCACTTTGCTTTCTGGTTACTTTTGTAGTTTAAAATATAAAATAGGTAAAACAGAAGTTAGCGTTGTTTTCATTTGGGGTAGGTGAATTTCCACCTGTCTGGGAAAGAGCTCTTTATTCGGTTTACCATGCGTGTCTTTTATGAACTATTGTCAACGTATACTTACTTCCATCTTGGTTTTGAGAGCAGGATGTATAATCTGATTGTACAAATTTAAATTTGATTGTATAAGTTCATGACCATTGACTGTCGTTTTAACAAAACTATGCTTGATATTCGCATTATGATAGGTTAAATTGCGACGTTGAATGAACGATTCTTTCAAGGCAGTGGTCTAGAGATGAAGAAAATCAATATTTGCAACCGCTATAAATCTTTAGATTTTCGCTATATTTTCTTACATCACAGGCACCTCCATTACATCACAGGCACCTCCAGTTGTATTTTTACCGATCCAGCCTTATTTGGAGTTTATCGGCATTTATATTTGGGCAAGGAGGTTTACTTTACGTCAGTGTATCCAGCTCAACAAATTCTTATGCAAGAAACGTGCATTTAGGACCTGAAACAACCGATTTGTTCTTGTTTTGAGTACTTTCGCCTGACTTTAAAGCCACTTCAAAAGTCATATCTTCTGTATATATGTAAAGTTCCCGGGGATATACTGTGTAACAAAACTTAATGTATATAAGGGTCGAATAGCATTCTTTGATTTTCAATAAACCCCCTGGTTATAATGTATTTTATCAAAAAAGACGAATACCTACCGTTTTTTTGTTTATTTTTGGTTCGTCACAGGTAGCTCCGGATGCCTGTCACAACATTTTATCGGTACCTCCGCGGAGGTACCTGTGATAGTTTACCAGGCGTGATATGGCAAAATCTACTATTTTCAATTGTTAAAGGGCACCATTCCAAAATTATGTAACCCAGTGTTACAGTTCTTGCGCTGTGCATGGCGTCTGATGATGCTTTACAGTCTTCGCGAAACCTTCTGAAGAGTTGCAGGACAGCTGTCAGACAGTCAAAAAAAATTTGCAGGACAGAACAGAAATCTGCAGGACAGAAAAAAAAATTCACATTCGAGCCAACAAAAAAATTTTAGTCATAAAAATGGGAACCATTTTTTAATTACTTAAATACTGGGTTCATTTTAACTTTAATTCCCATTTAATCATTCATTCTCTACTTCATTTTAATTCAATTCCCATTCTTGAAAGCATCTGCTATATCTTGTATTCATCTTCGCATAGGTTGGGGATAAACTCCAATGCTTTTTCTAAAGCTAAACTTGTTACAGGAAAAAAAATGTTTTGATTATTTCCCTTGGTTCGGCCTTGTACCATTCACAAAGTTCGGCCATATTAAATTCGCTACCAGAAGCACCAAAAATACAGTTACAGTAAGCAGAAAATAACCTGGCGCAGCAGTCATTAAACAAATAATATGGAAAAATAGTTTAAAGTTCATTTCCTTTTAGCCCAGTCATCGAAATTAATAAAAAAAAAAAAAAAAAAAAAATGAAGATGAGATTGTTACACATTCCGAGACCGAAACCAACCGTTGTGAGCACTCTTTGGGCCGAAAACTATAACGCTCGAAATGATTGGTTGTACATAAATAGTAAGGCATATATTGACCAATCAGATGTCGTCGCATAAGCGCTTTTGTAAATATGAAATGGGGAAACTTTCGTTTTTGTTTCGGCCAAAAGAGGACTTTTCCAACGATAAATTTGATTTTACCGAGTTGAAAAATGTCAACTTTTATCAGTGTCGGACAGTGCGACCGGCGCCCTGGCAAAAATCGCCGGACATTTTCTGAATTTGCCGGTTTTGTCCGACAGACCGACGGTTTTCGTGAAGACTGGCTTTACACGTTTGTTAAGTTTTAACAGAAATACTTGAAATGATTTTGATATACAGTGGACATTATCTAATAGCAAAATCTACTATTTCAACGGTCAAAGGGTCAAAAGGTCAAAAAGACGTAATCCAGAGTTATGGTTCTGCATGCTGTCTAATAATGCTTTACATTACTGTAAAGTTTCATGTAAATATATGAAATGGTTTTTGAGTTAAATTCAGTAATTTAACTAAAAAATCTTAAAACTTTTTTTTTTTTTCTCAAGATTATAGATACGGACATGACTGTAGGATCTCATGCCACACCACATTTCCCTTCCCTATACAACACATTTTCATCCACTCAGGCTGTAATGTTTCAGTTATATGGTTTTATCTCTACAGTGTTTGCGCTAGCTATTTCTACTTTGTGTCCTGTGAATGCAGAGGTTTGAATTTTTTGTCCAAGACTCATTACTTTGCGTCCTTGTTAAACTGGGTCGGAAAAACATGCCCACAACCGACATTACGATGGACATTATTTTTTCTCTTTTCCTTTATAAAAGACAAAACCAATTGATATCAGATGCAATCTGAACCAGCCGCAACAGTTACCGGGTACAATATTTATTAATTATTACCAACCTTTTATATGCAGAAATAAACCATATACAAATAAATGAAACAAAGTTTTTACATCCTGACGTGTTTTCTCCAGACACTACACAGTCAGTACACATTAGTAATGGCTATAAATAGAGCTGCGTGTTCGATTATATCTACTTATAGACTAGTGTATGGCACTTTATATAAAATTTAATTTCGGACACAAAAATCATTAAAAATATCGGGAGAAAGTTGAAATTCATTTCTCCATGAGTGAGAATCCGAAGTGGCCTGCATGCGGTGCATACATAATCACACCATTTCATCTCAAGATTGAAGATAAAATTAGCACTCTAGCAAGCTATAGAGATGTCTTGTTGGCGTCTTTGAACTTAAAAGCAGCTTGACTGGCGGTGCATTATAAAAGATACTTTGGGTCCTACGTTCGCAGACCATAATTTTTGCATCCGGCACCAGTTAAATCACGTACCAGACCCTTTTTTTTACGCTAACGCTGTCTCTAGCTTTGGAACATTATGCTACTTGTAATTCCTTACCAGTCTAATGAATCCAAAACCTTTGGCTGCATTTACAAAAACTTCTGAGACTTCTCCATATGGGGTGAACATTTCTTTGAACTGTTCTTCGGTTGTGTCTGGGGTTATATTACCAACAAAAAGCCTACATCTGCCTGTGAATTTCTTTGGTTCTTTTGGGGTATCATCAACAGTAAACATTGGAGGGCCTTCTTCTTGAAAGCCTTGCTGGAAACCCTGCTGGTGTTGGAACCCTCCTTCACGCTGCTGACTCGATGCATCTCCTCTGTTACCCCTGTAACCACCTCTTCCCTGGCCCCCATATGGATGACCTCTTCCACCTCTACGACCCTGAAATCGATCTCCTTGTCTGCCTTCGCTTTGCCTTTCTCGACGACCATGTTGTTCACTTCTCTCTTCATGTCGACCGCCGCTGTGGTTCGCCGATTCTTTGCCTTCGCGTTTAACCTCTTTTACTGGGGTACTCTCTTTCTTTGATTCTTTTTTTACCATTTCTGCTGGCGGTTTTGGTGGTGCTTTATTGCTCGCTGTAGCCATTTTTTAGATTTAAATTGAAAATCAGAGATACTTTCAAATAATTTATGCTGCTGCGAGTGCTTGAACAAAGAGTTATTCAAAATGGCGTCTGAATCGATAATGAGATACTCTTGGGTAAAACCCGATACTCAAAGTCCCAGAGCGCCTAAACACCGGAGTGACTACCTCCTCCATGGTCGCACCCTATTACTGTAGTGGTCCATTACGTCTTTTTTAGGCCACCATCCTACATCTATATGGTACACGCTTCTGCCACACTTAACTACTATAGCGCGAGGGGGGGGGGGGTGCGGCTTTAAGACCAAGAATAGAAATGATAGGATAGCCAGAAGTGAAAACCATAAAAATATGGTTTGACAGGAAAGCTAGAAGGAAAAAGAACAGTTTGACCAAATGCATTTCAACCCTTCATTCTTAGTCCAATCTGGCTACCGTAGCGGTCCCTGGGAATTCACACAACCAGCACAGCACAAGGAGATCAGTAATGCCTACTTACATTTGGCCGACCCTACCTAAATTTAGAATGTTAATTGAGACAGCTCCCGTTTGAAGAGTACCAAACCAGGAGCCTCAGCCACGAGCTAAAGATGTGTTTCAAATGATTACTCCCCTAAGAGTAGCGTGACGGAATTATGAGTAACATAGAATGGCGATCTCTTGAGAATCGACGGACGCGTCGTACATGCTTTACAAGGTAGTTTATGGCCTGGTGGCCTCACCAGTTCAGTCATACTTGGAAAACTCCACCAGATATACTCGTCACATGCATCCTCTTTCATACAGACAGATCCATACAGCTGTCTGTTATTATCAATACTCGTTCTTCCCCATGGCTATTGTTCTTTGAAAAGATTACCAGCTTACCTCTCCAGTTTTCAGCTATTGACTCCTTTGAATTAGGAGTCATAAAGATTAGCCACACATATTGTTTTTATCCTGATTTCAAACTCGTCTTACCAATACTGACCCTATCATCTTTATTGCACATTGCCTTAAAACTTTTACTCTGCACTATTTCACTTTTTACTTCTGTTACTAACAGAATGGATGCCTACGCGGTCAAAATCCAAATAACACTCGAGAGTGGGTTTTGCATCATCATGTCAAGATAGATGATGCAAAACCCTTCTTTTGTCGTACTATCAGATCTATCATGTCAAGATAGCTAGATCTTATAGTCCGAAAAAAGAAGCTAAAATTAACAATGATTATTATTATTATTATTAGAGACCAAGAAAATTCCACAATCACAAAACAAAATCCACCCTAATCAGGTGAAATCAAACGACAATTATTGAAGTCGGATCATTACAGAAACTTGAATAACATAAAATCCTGGGGTCTTTCTCTTCAGTTTTGTACAAGAAGAGTACCCTGAACAGAGTTTCCGCGAGGGGACAATGCAGTATCAGTGGGTGAAAATGTTCAGCATAATTACTTGGGTAAAACCGAGCAACACCCGGATTTTTCCAGAGTTCCAGTGTGTTTTTCTTCATGACGACATAAAAAAAATGAATAAAAATAAAAAAAAAGTGAGGCAGCAAAATGATAAGCTTAGTCAATTAAATACAAAATATGTGACTCACAATGCTTTTTTACGCGTTCAACAGATAAACTTAAGATAAGTATTGCTGAAACATCCATGTTTTATCTTCTTCTTTTTCAAATATGACGGCGAGGAAAACCTATTATCTGTATATAAACAGATCTTAGCAATCTTTTGACACAGTGTGACATTTAGACAGTTTTATAGTCCCGACCTTTGCCCCCTGCAAGTCCAGAATTTGCTCTTACAACAGATTTTGGGCGTTTTTTTCTTTTCTTTCTGTTCACTTTCGTAACAGTATGAACAGCATATGATATTTTATTGCACACGATTTAAACAGCGAGAGTGCGACATGTTATAAAGTTTAGTTATGGCGCATACAGGAAAAGAAGGGTGTAGCTGCCTATACGCAGGGTGGTATTGAAATTTTGTCAAACCGATAAAATTCAAACATGCACCTGCGTAACTGCCTGCTTAAATTTGGTAAATTAGACAACGTTTCAATAAAAGCTACCAAAGGACACAACCATCTGTAATATCTTAGGGCTTAACCCCTACATTTCCTCTCAAAGAGATAATAAATAGAGGATCTTACATGAGTGCTCATGTATTATTGAATTTATTAAACGAGTTGGAGAAAAAGATAGGATGCGAGGCTCTGCCGAGCATCTTATCGTTTTCACCACCGAGTTTAATAAATTCAATAATACAGGAGCACGAATGCAAGATTCTATTTATCATGTGACACTAAAATCGCATTTTATCAGCAAAATTTGCACTAAAACGTCACGATTTTGCCATTAGAAAACGCGACGTTTTATGGACGTCAACGCATAACGTTACGACGTAATTTGCATATTTAATCCACTAGTGGATTATCGTTTTTAATGCATGGCTTTATTACACTCTCAGATGCGACGTCATATGATAAAAAAGGCTGTGCGTATCCTTCAAGAGTCCCTAGCTACGCTCCCTGGTTCAAAGATCAAATGATTGGTGTCAGTGAAAATGGGTCTTACCCCATGTGCATGTTGTTAATAGTGAAATCAATCTGTGCATCAGCCTAGACTGATCAGAGACTTCTCTTTCCATTTTTAGATTTCCAACGACTCATAGATTGTATTAACAAGAAGAGAAGACTCTGATCAGACTGTGCGAGTGCGCAGGCTGATCTGAGTCTTTCATGTAAGATACATTTTATCCTCTAGTTTTCAGTCGTCATAACAGCAAACTTTTCATGAGCTCGAGATAATATAAAAAATTTACAATAAAACATTATACAGTCAGACGATGAGAAATCTGCGTAAGGGTTTGAAAACTGAACAGTGTGTCCGAACATGAAGTAGCCAATGAGCAATATGCAACACAATATACGGTCAGCAATTATGAAAATTCTTACACTTTTTTCCAAAGCTGATATTGCCATAGGCAGTATACAATCAAACATATACAGAGGGCGTGTTCGGCATTGACTTGTATATATACGACTGCTCCTGTCTACTATTTTGCTGCATCCTGTCTAATGCAACATTACATTTTCACTTATTTTTGTTTGGCGGCTTTTTGCTAAAAGCCGCCAATCAAAAACATCAAAAGGGTTTTGTTAGTCAGAGAAGGCTCTGGTTACATTTTCACATGTACAAGACCTAGAGCATATGATGGCTGTATACTGTGTACTGTTTAATGCATCCTATCTGCTGGCAACTGTTTACTATTACTGTACTATGAACTGCGTGTGCAACAAAGGTTTTACCCATGCATCAGAACATGCGTACATGCAGCTAGCCGTTTTGTTTCAATAGATCTTTGGCAGTGAACAGCAGACAGATGCAATAGACAGTACACAGTAAAAGTAAACAGTTTACACACAGTAAGCAGCCGTTTTGTTCCAATAGATCTTTCGCAGTAAATAGCAGACATGATGCAATAGACAGTACACAGTATAAGTAAACAGTATACACACAGTAAGCAGCCGTTTTGTTCCATTAGAACTTTCGCAGTAAATAGCCACCAGGATGAAATAAACAGTACACAGACAGTACACAACACACAGTATACAGTCAGAATATTCACAGGTTCTTGAGCCTTAACAGCTCGAGGCATGTTTATTTCATTAGGCAGTACACAATGATCAGGAGAAGTCGTTTATGGATTTTCAAAGCTGGAACCTGACCGAATCCATGCTTAAGGATTCCCAAAATAGATTATATGTACTTTCAGATCCTATGCACACTACACTACTACGCGTTAATGGTCTCACTTAACCTGGGATTTTCATTTATTTTATGCTTAGCAGTGAAATCCCACAGATTTTCAATAAAAGGAAAGAGTTATCACTCACTAGTGATTGATACAACAGCAGAACTGCTATTGTATCAATTCACTAGTGACTGATATCAGTTTTATCATTTCACTGTTTTGTTGAAGGCTTCTGCCTTCTCCATGCGCTCCTATGTTGATCTCACTTCAAAACAATACTGTAATTGTTTTATTCGTGAATAAAAACATCAAGCGTGGGTATGGGTTTTCTTAGTAAGATCGAGACAGACATTTTGATTCCGAATTTTATTTACTTTTTTCTTTTTTCTTTTTTTTTTACAGCTCATATGCGTCAAGTGGTGAGGTACCTTAAAGTGCCGACGTCACAGCGACGTAAGAAACATGAGGTCAGATAATTTAAAATAGACAGTTAAATCTGTAGTCTTCACAACAGCTTGGCCTACGGTTGAGTTGGATGGATGAATGGATGGATGGATGGATGGGTAGACGGACGGACGGACGGGATGGGATTCAATGGATGGATGGATGGATTATATTCTTTTCAGCAATATTTAAGTCATATCAGGGCGATGTAAGGTTGATTATGACAGACTCTGTAAAATAAAGCGCAGTTGAGGTTCGGGCAGCAACTCGCCTCCAGCGGGACTCGAACCGCATGATCCAAAGTCGGAGGTGCTAATCTCTTGGGTACGCGGACGCTTCTCTATACGGTTGGGAAAGTTTTGATACGGACTGATTTATTACCGCCTCTCTTCAGTTTGTAGTAATTGTTTTCTGGCCAAAACCAAACATTGTCCAGCAGCGAACCCCCCCCCCCCCCCCCCTTATCATGGTCAGGTCCCTAAATATGGCCGAATTTTAATCAAACTGGATGTGTTGGTGGAAAATCTAGCAAAGTAGAACTTATGTACTTGGATTATGTGCATCTCTCTCTCTCTCTCTCTCTGACTTCCTTCTCTGACTTCCTTTACTTCCTTTTGCAGTCTCTCACTCTCTCTCCGTATCAAAGTTCACTCAGTTTTGGCACAACTTAAGGGTTTGACGAGGCTTTACAACCTGGTGACTGATCTCTCATTCATCCGAGTTAAGTCATGCTGAAAGTCATCTTGAACAGGCTCAAGCCCCAAGCTGAATAGATTATTGCTGAAGAACAGGCTGGGTTCGGAGCTGGAAGAAGCACCACAGAACAGATCTTCTACCTCAGAATCCTATGTGAAAAGTACCTTCAACATCAGCAGAATCTGTATCATGTCTTCATATGCGGAAGTACAATATCAATGCAAATCTTGTTCGCGCCTTTGAGCACCTGTATGATAAGGCTAAAAGAGCAGTTCAGATGAATGGTAGCATAGGAGAATGGTTCAGAACAACAGTTGGAGTTAGGCAAGGATGCCTTCTCTCACACATCCTCTTCAACACTTTTCTCGAACGGATCATGTCTGGTGCTCTGGAAGAACATGGTGGACAGGTTAGCATACGTGGCAGAAATATTACCAATCTGCGGTTTGCCGATGACATTGATGCTCTTGCTGAGGAAGAGCAGAAACTAGAAGCCCTAGTCGAAAGTCTTGACAAAACCTGCACAAGGTATTAAATGGAGATAAGTGCTGAGAAGACCAAGCCAATGACGAACAGCGCCAGCAGCACCCAGAGGAGACCAAGGTTAAAAGACAGAAGCTTGGAACAGTTACAAGCTTCAAGTATCTTGGAGCAATTGTCTCAGATGAAGGCTCAAAACCGGAAGTTCTCTCAAGGATTGCACAAGCCACTGCAGCTCTGACAAAGCTGAAGCCAGTATGGAGAGCTAGCAACATATCGCTTGGATCAAAGGTAAAACTGATGCGCTCCCTTGTCATATCCATTTTCTGTATGCCTGTGAGTTATGGACATTGGCAACAGAGTTAGAGAAAAGAGCGCAGGCCTTTGAGATGAGACGCTACCGAAGGTTAATGAGCATTTCGTACAAGAACCATGTAACCAATGAGGAGGTTCGCATGAAGATCCAAGCAGGCACCGGAGATTATGGCGAACTCCTGACATTGGTCAAGAAACGGAAACTGAGATGGTTTGGCCACGTCTGAAAGTCTTCTGGTTTAGCAAAGACAATTCTGCAGAGCTCAGTGAAAGGAAAGAGAAAGAGAGGTAGACAGAAGAAGAGGTGAGAAGACAATATTAAGGAATGGACAGGGATGGATTTTTTGCTAGCTCAACAAGGGCAGCTGAAGACAGGACTAGGTGGAAAGGGATTGTTGTAGAGTCATCTGTGGTGCCCAACGACCTCACAAGGTTATGGGATAGACTAGACTGATCTTTCAGGTATAATTTACTGTCGGTATAACAACGAGCTCAAAACATTGTTTTGGTTAAGAACTGAATTCAAGCTTACCGTCAAATCAGATTCAACAACATAATCTTATATTTCTTCAAACAGTGTATTCACTTTGTGGTTGAAACTACCGTCATTGGGCCTGTCAACATGTTAACATCGAGAAACCATCCACAGTCCGAGTTTTGGACTCATAAATGCAGTGCAAAATGTAGGAAAAACCCATGATCCTGTAGGAGAAAAAACATTGGCCCGAAATCGGTTGTATGGAAACATCGTTGGCATTTTGCTATTATTTCGACCTTGGTTCACAGAAGCTGTGCATATGTGTTACGCAGCATTTTTGTGCAAAATGACTAAATGTGTTCCTGAAAAACCGCAGGAATCAATCTTATTGTGGAAAATTTGAAAGCACAATGAACTCAGTTTGTTTATTTACCCTATACATTTAGCACGATGACCAGCTATAAATACTCAGGGAAAGCCCTAAACAACCGTCAGAAAAAAACTCTTCCTATCAGGACTACGCAACCACCCTGTGAAGCTTCCCGAAACTGCAGCTGTCAAACTTGGTGGGAACCGACCATTTTATAAAAATGTCCCGTGTAGTGATATGCCCACGTGGTGCGGTATACTTATACGGCAAAATGCTTCGCATGTTGCAGTAAAAATGGTTCATTTCATTAATTAATCAGTTAATAATTTTTTATAGAACAGAACAGAATAGACGTTAAAACAATAATTGCGGGTAAAATGATGATGCGACTCAGGGTCAGAACTAAGAAGGATACACCTTGTCATTTCATGGTTACCACCCACAAAGTTGCCATTCAGAGTTTCACACTTTCGGCCCGGGGACAAAAATGCTGATATGTATCTTGGGCTATAAATTCTTTTTGCCTCCTGATATGCAGGAAACTTTTTCACCTTTTGAGTAATCATGCATCAGAAAAGTAAAAACTGTATTTATTTCTAACCTCGAAAACCATCCAATCGCAGCGTGGCATGGATGCGAAACTATGGCTGCATAAAAAACTCGACATTTAAGCGTTAAATACCAGTGCAAATTTTCAAGAAAGAATAGCAGAAAATCTAAACGACTGGCAGGTATTCAGTAGCAGCTGACAGTGATCATCTACTTGTAAGCCCTTTAGATAAATCAGTTAAGCTTTAGGTGTCAACAATTGTCCCGCTCTTGAGTAGAGCATGGATGAGTATGCCATTTTTAAGACACTTTTCAAAGTGGGTGGGTGTCATTTCCTCTGCAACAGTGTTTATATGAGGGCCTTGTAGGGGTTATAAATGGCTAAAGTGTATTTCAGTGTATGTACAACCACAGGGTATAATCGATTCCGCTAATTTTCGCTTCCTGCAGAGACTGTACATCATATTTGGCTTCCGCCGAGACTGTCCGCGAACTCTTGCTTCCTGCCGAGACTTCTGTACATGATAAATGGCTTCCTGCAGAGACTGTCCGCGTGATTCTGCTTCCTGCCGAGGCTCTCGGCAGGAAGCAGAATCACGCGGACAGTCTCGGCAGGAAGCCTTTTTTCGAGGACAGTAGTCTCTGCAGGAAGCAAGACTTCGCGGACAGTCTCGGCGGAAGCCAAATATGATGTACAGTCTCTGCAGGAAGCGAAAATTGGCGGAATCGATTATACCCTGTGACAACACATTCAAGCAGAAGAAATGATGATTTATTCATTCAAACAGGCTGGATTGTCACTTTGTTTAGCTGATCCCTGCGGGGCCATACCAAACGATAAAAAAGAATAAATAAATAAAACTGTGGAGTGCAAACCAAGCAGCATAGTCAGCAAATTGTCTTCAGGTATCTATGAACTGGGCATGTTCAGAGCAAACGGCGCATGTGTGCACATATGCGCAGTTGCTCTGAGCATCCATAGTGACCTGTAAATTTAAATACATACATACATACATACAGAAGCTCAGATAACATAATACAGTTACATATGAGCAAATGTTTGGGTAATAATTAACAGAGTATCATGGCGGCTATACATGAATTTGTGTCAGATAAGAAGAGATATTTATAAACTAAAGAAGATCAGGAACCAGACTAACACACCAACATATACACATGCACGCATGCCCTTTCTCACTCATAACATACACAAAAGCATACGCACGCATGCTCACAGACACACACACACACACAGACACACACACAAACCCGTTTTAAGGAGAGGCTTCATCATGGATGAATACAGTGCAGATGGAGGAGACACGGCGTTAGAGATAGCATGAAATAGTACTTATAACAAAAGTATGCATTTAAAGAGAGAGTTAGTTCCTTTACAAAGATAACCTCCCTCGCCTGCGTCCCTTACCGAAACGAAATGCAAAAATGCAAGGACCACGGGCAAGAACGAGGAATAGGGGAATTCTATAGCCTTCTATTGTCTTATTGCAATCCTTGTTGCAATCCTTGCTAAACTAAAGGTAATCGGATACACTCTAAGGTAAGCAACTCTGTTAATTTTGTTTCAGTGCTTGATGCTCTTAAATGCTTTTTGATCCTTTAGAGTAAACTCCTTTTCAGAAGAATTCGGTCGCTCAAGGAAGCCAATAGGAAATCACAAAAGTTGTTGCCCTTAGTAAAATGTTAAAAAAAAATATGGTGGTGTACTCATACTCCTTTAACAGCGAACGGTACATATCTTTAACAGGGTGCACCCGTGCGCAGGCTGATGTAGATATACATTTACGATAAAATTTCTAAGGGCGTGCCTCGTACGGTATTTATTGGCCCACGCTGCCACCACTTATGCCTGTCCCGATATTAGAAAGAACAGAATTTGTTAGATAAACAATCTGACACGTAACAATTATACAATTAGCTAAAAAGAACAGGGTACGTACAACTTTGACCATTAAATTTGAACTACCAGTGTTTTTTTGTTAATGAAATTATATGAATGAGTAATGCCTTATTTGTCGATAAGAAGAATGTCTGTACATAACTCCCTTTCTTCCTGATATAATAACAGGTTACATTAGGTTGAAAAGTAACGTCCTTTATTTACAGGTGTTATACTTTGTAATTTTAATTGCGAAATTAGCGGATGTTTGATTTTTGACTCAAGCAGCGGTTTATCAAATAATACCATCGCAAAAGGGAGCTTCGTTACATGCGCAAATAGTGAAGGCTGGAATAGCATGCGCGTATGCAGAAGCAAGAGCGTAGCTGTATATTCGCAAATACGCAGGTGTGTATCGAAATTTTGTCAAACTGACAAAATTTCAACACGCACCAGCGTATTTGCATTCTGAAATGTTGTAAATTGGGCAAATGCCAAATTACATTTCAATATGAAATACCTCTGGGGCTAAACCACTTGGTTTCCTCTCAGGGGGGTGGTCGGGTAGGGCAATGGTGTTGGGTAACTTGCAGTGCCGGGGCGTCTTACTAGACTAATTTGGATAATCATAGGGCTTACAGTGTGCTTACAGTAGGTGCGGGTGGTGGTTGTTTGGATATTTTTTCTCTCGTCTATCATTTCTCTTCATTTTTTTTGGAGACTGCCCGATAGACACTGAAATGACACAAACCAAGCAACCAACCAGCCTCTAAAGAAGTATAAAAACCAGATTGTGTGCATCATGAAAATGCCTCTAGCTACGCTGCTGACAGGTAAAAGTATTCAATATTTCAACCAACAAGTAATATTATATAGCGCACAGCGAAAACAAAAATAAGGGTGCACGAATGTGCAGGCTGATCTGAATATTCGCTGTTTCTGTACACTGTAAGACTTTTTTTCGTGGCACATCTCATTTGAAAATGATGAACACTAGGAGCGAGTTAAGCGCTGGCCTGCTGATCTAGCGGTCCAGGTTCTTTTCCGTACTGCACACAGCCTTTCATTATCATCCGCCCATCGTTCTGATATGACTTAAATACTGTTAAAAAGGACGTAAAATCGCAAGTTATCCATCCATCTACACGTTTAACACACACGTCCGTGTTTTTCTGTCATTTTTACAAGGGAGGAACAACTTTCGTGACCCCTCCCCCTTTGCTTTCGAAGACGACGTTGCTCCTAAGGAAGCAAATTCTTTCCCCCAGGAGCTGACCCCATTTCGAAGAAAGGCACAGCAGAAAACCGCAGATTTGCTTCCCATTCACACTTGAGCCGCGACACGAGAAAACCAACAAAGTGCTTGTGCGCCCAACGCAGACTCAGATCAGCCTGGGCATTCGCCAAGTCTGATCAGAGTCTTCGCTGTCCGCATGGAGGTAGCTTAGACCCCTAGCTACCCTTTAAGCGCTTAGCAAAGAGTCTGATCACACTGGGCGGATGCCCAGGCTGATCTGAGGCTGCGCTGGCTCGTGTCAGGCTCAATTTTGTCAACATGGTTGGAACATTTAGTTAAGTTCTGATTGAGGTTTAAAGTACAGTAAAGTAAATGTTTTACAAGGTAACGTTTAGTAGTTTTGCATCTAAGGAGCATAGATACACATCCATGGGTTTTCCCAATTATCACAAAGGAAAACATCTCTTATGACTTCCTGATTGCTTCCCTGGAAGACCAAGCCCTTCAAAAAGGAGGTCTACTCTTAAAGAAAAAATCACAGTAATGTTCCTAGAGCAGCAAATTATTACCTTTGGTAGTTGACCCCCTTTGAGAAAGGAGGCAAAACTGAACATTGAAGAGTTGCCTCCCCTGAAGGCATTGCACCTTGAATTAGTCTAAATCGGCATTAACATAATTTTACGCACCGAGAATAATCAAAATTGCGGCTACATGTCGAAATATACGTCCCTCACTGTCTTCTGTTAAGTGGCACGATGGGTAATTGAATTTGTCTCAACCCTTCAGTTGGGACAAAGTAAAAAGTGGGTGTACAGTAGGTATAATTTAACATAACCGTTGGGGTATATTTACCCCCGTGGAGTGAACTTTTGCATAAATAAAAGGGGTTTAAGGTACATTTTCATGTCACACTCCTCATAGTCACATAACATCCATATAAAATATTTTGAAACAGGAGTGCTATTGTTTTTGACTTATGACTCAGACAGGAGCCCTAGTCACGTTAGTGATATCTAAATTCCGAGCCCTTCCTTTGTAACCTTGCGCACAGAGCGTATTTATCAATATTGGAAGAAAAAGCAACTCAGAATATTGACAATTCTACGGAACTTTAAGATCAATCTTTGCCCAAGGTCCCAATTGAACAAAACATGTTTTTTATTTGTTTCGTTGAATCTACCCAGCAGGCACATGACGTCTAAATTACGTCGTACGTCAGCAGGCACATGACGTCTAAATGACATCATACTGACGTGCGACGTCATTTCGACGCCATGTGCCTGCTGGGTAAATGCATGGTATGCTATCGATAAGGAGACTCTTATAATGTCTACTTTCGACATGACGCCGTAATGACGTCGCACTGACGTCGATGTGACGTCCTCACGTCATTTAGACGTCATGTGCCCGCTGGGGATGGGCACGCTGTGTGAGAATACACTTCATGACACATGCTAACAACAAAAGTTCACAAGCTGTTCATAGTCTTTCCTACTTCGCTAGTTGTTTACGGCCCGTCATGTCAACGTGTATCAAAGGGATTGTGCAAACAACGAAGAGACAGTTTCAGCCTGCCCATCCGCGCATCTGATCCGAGTCTTCGCTGTTTTCATAAACAATATATAACTCCTGGAGAACCTGTAAAGAAAAAAAATGATGTCTCATTGGATTGCTTGCTGTTTGCCAATGGTTTCCTTTTAAAATTTCTAAATATTGGGACAGATAGGTCTTAGCAAACAATGCAGGCCCTGATCAGACTGCTCCTAAGGAGCAGTCTGATCAGGATCTACACAGTTTGCCATTGCAACTTCATCTTTTGAACGCATTACCGCATTGAAAAAGCAAATTCTTACATGTTAGGACACTTAGTTATCCCAACGTGACGCCAGTTAATGCTACAGCTTATTGATCCTTATTTATGGATAGACTTGGGCCGCGCCCGGGGAGGATGCTAGCCCTGATCAGCATACATGACCTATTTTACTATCGTTCGTACGTACATGTACAACAGGATACATGCGGGGATCCAGGCTACGCACCTGGGGACTGGCCTTTACGCACTGACAATCAGTGCGGCCCAACCATTTCATTTATTATGACTACGGTGCATGCCGACCCTCTATCCCACCCAATTTAAATAAAAGGTTACATTGTACTCGATCTTGGGACGCACAGTATAAAGATGGCCTGTTTTCAGACACATTTGTAAAGTGCCCATGACGGGCCAGTCGAGGACAAGAGCATTTTTGACAGATATTGCGCACTTTGTCAGAACAATTAATTAGAAAACTTTAAGCTGCGAATGCCCTGAACAAAGTGTGCACGCGCGCAGGATTGCCTGAACAGTGGCCTAAGATACCTTTACTCATCACACATTCTCCTATCAATATTAAACTGTATTGTTCTTCTCCATCTAATGTAACGTTTATTGTGACTGCATCCCAGATTGAGCTGCTTCATGTAAAAAAAAGTATCTTATATTATATGCGAGCTGGTAATATTCAGATCAGCCTGCGCGTCTGCGCAGTCTGATCAGAATCTTCCCTGCGCGCTTGAACAATCTATGACCTTTGGGGAATATTAAAGTAAAAAAGTGAAGACTTATACTTGATAGAACATATGCACAGGCAGATTTGGTTGCTTTCTGTTCTCGCATGTTTTAGTTCCTTTTTGAAATGGCGCAGATCAAAAATAGTTTAACCGCTTATTATACGGAGTTTAATTTCTTTTTGTTTGTGGCTATGTAAATAATTAATAAACAAACATCTCACGTAAATTGTTAGAGTATTTGTTACGACCATGACAATTGTTCCATACTTTAGGAAAATAGTTTTGCCATTTGAGCCGCGACGTGACAAAACCAACAATGTGGTCGTGCGTCCAGCGCAGACTCGGATCAGCCTGGGCATCCGCCCAGTCTGATCAGAGTCTTCGCTGTCCGCATGAAGGTAGCTTAGTCCCTTAGCTACCCTTTAAGCGCTAAGCGAAGAGTCTGATCAGACTTGGTGGATGCCCAGGCTGGTCTGAGTCTGCACTGGGCGCACAACCACATTGTTGGTTTTGTCGTGTCGCGGCTCATTTATTGAAATATTCCATTTACACGCATTTTGAAAATTATTTTGACTGTTTTTGTTTAATTGCGAATTTAATATGTCTAATGTCACACTCCGAGATTATATTGCAAGAGTCATGTAAAAGGGCATTTATTTAACCATAAAACTGGACCAGTACTATTTATTCGGTTCTGTTAGTTCAAACCATTTTTGTTGCCTAGTATTCGGATTGTTTTAAGTAGTGGTGTAGCAGAATTTTGTGAAACGGATTTTTATTCATATTGATTAAAATTTGGATAAATAAGTAAAAAATGTGCAATTTTATGAGCGTAAAATAAAATTCAAGTTATCATTATCATCATCTACTATTATTATTATTATTATTATTATTTTATAAGACTTAGATCAGCATGCAAATTCTCACGTGATGTTAAGCTAATGAACAGATTCAGTAAAATCGAGTCTATTAAATTCGTTTCTTTCGCGTGAAAAGCCAGCCTTTCAGAATTTATTTATCCTCATTGCAGCTGCCTGGTGGCTCGCAATCCACGAGAGTCCTTCTGCTCATGCGCACTAACAATTTGAAAAAAGTCTATTTGTATTTTTGTCCTTTGAGATCAATTAGCAATGAATATGAAAATAGAGTCTGGTTAATGCCAGTGCAGTTTGTCCGCATGACTACATACGTAGTGTGTTAGAATAAATGAAGGGGCGACAATGTTGTGAAACTTTTGTCACTGGGGCAAAGTATGGCAAGGGCCTACTGTGCTTGCAGTAGGTGCGGGTGCATATTTAGATTATTTAATTTCTCTCGTCTATCCTGGCCTCCCTATCTCTATTCTATCTCCCTCTCTCTGGGTGACGCCGCGAAATAGACTATAATACTGTCTAAAAGGGCCTAAAACAACTAACGAGCCAAAATCGAACAGTGAAGGCTCTGATTAGCATTATGGAATCTCGTAACGTATATCTTTCCCATAACCTTGGCCCCTTTCGCGTAATCTAAAAAAAATAAATAAAAGGAAAAGTTACGATAATTACAGTTTGAGCAGTGTTAGGAGAAAATGTGCCTTATTTGATGTGCTAATAGCGAATGCTAGAACAACATGAAAGTCAATGCAGTCAGATCAGAGTCATTACATTTACTGTATTCATACATATCGACTGAGACTAAAAAAGTCTGATTAAACTGTAAGGGCGCAAGGCTTATCTGAGCGTTTGTTGAACGGATATTTCTATCAAGTCCCGTTTTGCATGATTCGTCTATAACTAGGACTAGAAAAATATCCCGTCAATTGACTTTAAACAATAATAAAATATGTTTATTGCATTAATTTTTGAAAATTATTTAAAATTAGTTTTTCGCCATTGTTGAATAATAGTTGTAAATACTGGTAACACCTGAAGCTATTGTTTGTATGTTTTGGGCGGGTAACGCGATATTTGAGCTGCGACACAAGAAAACCAACAAAGTGGTTGTGCGCCCAGCGCAGACTCAGATCAACCTGGGCATCCGCCCAGTCAGATCAGACTTTTCGATAAGAACTTAAGGGGTAGCTAAGAGTCTAAGCTACTTCCATGCGTACAGCGAAGACTCTGATCAGACTGGGCGGATGCCCAGGCTGATCTGAGTCTGCGCTGGGCGCACAACCACATTGTTGATTTTCTCGCGTCGCGGCTCATTTATTCATCAGAATGATGCATCATAACCGAATTTCAAATTTTTCAATGTCACTTCCACCAATGCGATCTGTTCGATTAGTAGTTACGTTGGTATGGCTTCACAATAAGTTCTAATATGTTAACACACAAAATATTTGGGACAGTAAATACCTGCGCAAACAGTGTAGACCCTGAGCAGTCTGATCAGAGTCTACACCTTTTGCCATTCAACAAGAAAATTTCAGACAAAAAACAAACATAAAATAAAATTCTTCAGGTTTTATTAAGATGAACGGATACACTATCAGGGAAAACAACTCTGCCATTTAGTTTTTCCCGCCTTTCTCAATGGTGTCAACTATTAAAGGAGAGAATTTGCTCCTCTAGGAGCAAATTCTTTTCTTTAAGAGTGGACCCAATTCTGGAAGGGCTTCCAGGGAAGCAAATATTAATTTACGAAAATTGTTCCCCTTTGTAAAATGTCCGAAAAACATGGAAGTGTATCCATACACCTTAATTGGTTAAAATGTCCCAATATTCCGATTATTGACAAAGACTAAATTATTATCCTTTCAGCTCCTTTACTTCTGTCTTATTTTCGTGTTTCGTAAACATTTTTGAATTGAAAATTTTACATTTTTAAATTGAAAATTTTCGAACTCTTAAGGCGGACTATCAGAAGGATATATTGCATTGTGATCATAATAATGAAAACTTTAGGGATGGAAACTAATGTACTGTTGTCTGTGCATCTGGATAATATCTATGTATTTTGATTCGACGTTTCGAAGTAGTGATAAAACATGTTTTTAAAAGAATTTTCGAAATTGAAGACGGCGGAGAATAAAGATACAGTGTTGAGTAAAAGCCGGCTTTTTCAGAGAGGGAAAAACATGAACCACAAAAACACAAGAAACATTTATGTGCTAGTATTTATTCTTTTCACGTGCTGGAATATCAGGGCCACCGCTGCAGGTATTTGTCAAATCCTGTCTTTCTTAATCCAAGCCGCCGCATATATGATATATAGTTGTCAAAGTAATACAATGCTATTGGCCTACTATGTCTGTAAAGTTATTAGAAAACTGTAGCCTTTGTAAAAGATAGCCCAGCCCCGGATCCAGGGGGTGGGCTTTGGGGCTTCAGCCCCGCCAGCTTGGCTTCTGTTTTGTGTAGGTCTCCAGATAATACGGAATTTCTGATGATAGTTTGAGCTAATTCATCCATATAGCTAAGTTAAACTATATGTTGTGACATCTCATCAGAATCGCCTCGCGCCGAGGCGATTCTAATGAGATGTCACAACATATATTTCAAGGCAAAGAAGACATTATCAAAAATTCTCATCAAACTGATCCTTAATGATATGATATATTTTTAAGCCCCCCCACTCCCCTATACGCCACACACACATCTCGGCACCTCCTAGCCCCACCAGTCATCCAGAGCCCCACCAGTACGTGGTGGACTGGATCCGGGCATGTAGCCTGATGGAGTTCTCAAAAAAAAAAATGCTGGAAGAGCCAAACTGAATTTTTAGATTTGGCCACATTCAGAAATTTTGTGATAGGCCGCAACTGTCTTCTACTTCAAAGCAAATAATGAGCCGGGACACGACAAAACCATCAAAGTGGCATATGGGCCGAGCGAAGACTCAGATTAGACTGGGCGCTGTCCGGTCTGATCAGAGTCTTCAGCTATCATCATGAAGGTAACTTAGAAACTGAGCTAACCTTTAAGCGCACAGCAAAGACTCTGATCAGACTGGGCGGATGCCCAGGCTGATCATGAGTCTTTCGCTAGGTGCACATGCCACTTTGTTGGCTTTGTCGTGTCGCCGCTCAATTTTAATTGTGCACAAGTATACTTCACACACATTTGCGGCGAATGGCATTCTTACATTTTGGTGTACTATTATATTATACTATTGCAGAAGCTTGGCTTTTCAATTTTGCGGATGAGACTCGAATTTCGCGTTTACCATCCGTGTTATAAGCTACAGCTAAACCATATAACATTATCCAAAAATTTGGATAAAATCATAGTTTAAACCAAAATCTGTATTCAGATATTGGTGAAATGCCCATACCCAGACCAGACTGCACAGCCTTATCAGGGCTTGCGCAGACAAAGTCTTTGGACAAGTACAGTTGCCGAAGAAACACTATTTCCTGAGCACATAATATAAAAGGCAGATCACTTACCCATTTGTTGGGTGGTCAGAGATAGTTTTTAGTCGTTAACATATGTAGATTCGAACCTGCTACATGTACCTAACACTCCGAAACCACTAGACACTCGACAACGGCGCCTCTGTTTGTTAAAGCGCCATAAACGAATGTAGTTATATAAATTTGAAAATAGCGTAAGTCTAAATGAGGTGGCTCATAATGAGCCGCATTATCTGAATCTACAGTGTTTGCCTACTAATCTTTGAATTTCTTGTGAAGCAGACGTAGTTTTTCCGCTGGGTGCGGATCTTGAGGGGTAAACTGGTTTCCTGGTCTTTCCTAGATATAGGATACAATGAGATGCGTCACTAGTAAAGGTGCGTTAAGCACGTGGGAACAACGAAACCTCACACTCGGCCACGCAGTCTGATCAGAGTATTGCCTCTTCAGTATAGTAGCACACATGAAGACTCTGATCAGCCTACTTGGATGCAGGCTTCTTGGAATGCCCTGAGGAAAAACTTCTAGATGTCATCGGATTAAATTAAATCAGTTTAGGTGAATAGGCACACTTTCAGGGGAGGCAACTCTGCCATTTTCATTTGTGCGCCCTTTGTCAATGGGGCCAGTTCTGAAAGGAAAAAAATGCGCATTTAGGAGCAAATTCTTGCCTTAAAGAGAAGACTCCTTTACAAAAGGATTCCGTTGCCCAGGAAAGCCACTAGAAAGGCACAAGAAGTGTTACTCTTTGTAAAAATGTCGGAAACCAAGTGGAGCCCCGTAGTTCAGTAGGTAAAGCGCTGGCCTGCTGATCTAGCAGTCCGGGGTTGCAGACCCGCTGGAGGCGGAAATCTTTTCAACCGTAAACGGAGTTCCATTGCACACAACCTTTCATTATCACCCTCGCGTCGTCCTGATATGACTGGTTCTATTCTATTCTATCCCGTAACATTACTAGGTCGTTGGGGTGCCACAGATGACTTCGCAACAATCCTTTTCCACCCTGTCCTGTTTTCAGCTGCCCTAGCTGAGCTGGCATAATCCATCCCTGTGCACTCTTTAATATTGTCTTCCCACCTCTTCTTGTGTCTACCTCCTCTTCTTTTTCATTTCACTGTGCCCTGTAGAGTCGTCTTTACTAAACCAGAAGACCTGGAGCCGTGGCCAAATCACCTTAGCTTCCGTTTCTTGACCAGCGTAAGGAGTTCATCATATTCTCCAATGGCTGCTTGGATCTTTCTGCGAACCTCCTCATTGGTTATATGGTCCTTGTACGTAATGTTCAGTAACCTTCGGTAGCCTCTCATCTCAAAGGCCTGCGTTCTTTTTTCTAACTCTTCTGTCAAGGTCCACGATTCACAGGCAAACAGAAATATGGAAATGACAAGGAAGTGCATAAGTTTCACCTTTGATCCAAGAGATATGTTGTTATCTCTCCAAATTGGCTTCAGCTTGGAAAGAGCTGAAGTGGCTTGTGCAATCCTGTTTTGAGCCATCATCTAAGACAACTGCTCCAAGGTATTTGAAGCTTCTGCCCTTTTACCTTGATCTTCATCTGGATGCCATCTACGCTGTTTGTCATCAGCTGGGTCTTCTCAGCACTGATTTCCATCTTCTACCTTGTGCAGGTTTGATTGAAATACTGTTAAATCCATCTATTAAGTCGTAGTGAATCCCGCAGTGGCTTGCGTTGACATAAAACGAACCAATGTGTTCTATGGCATAAATGGAGCTCAAATAGTGATTTTAATACTTTTATAAAATTTTACATTTCATCTTGTCATATTAACGTGAATAGGTATACTTTCAGAGGAAGCAAGTATAGCGTTCTCATGTTTGCCTCTTTTCTCATTTCTGAAGGGTTTTTATCCAGAGAAGGAAACAGTCTTGAATTGGGTTCCTTTTTAAAAAAAAAAATGACAGAAAAACATAGGGTGTACCTATATACCATAAGTCTTTTTTTTTCTTCTTTTTTTCCTAAATTCACATTAGCATGGGTTTCTTCATTGAAAGCATTGCAAGAAATATGTAATGGAGCACTGTCGCGGTTAAGGGTGCCTTATGGCGTGTGCGGGCAGCAACCTCTAAGACAGCTCAGTCTGCGCTTCCGTGTTCGTGTGAATAGGATAGACTCTGATCAGACTGCACAGATGCGCAGGCTAATCCAAGTATTCATTATTTGGTCATGCCATAAGGTATTGTTGTATTTGAAGAGCCTAAAATGCAGTTCTACAGGTTAAATGTTAATTGCACAATACAGTTCGCACAGTTTATCAATTTTAGTCTTACGCGCATTAATTATGGAAAAAAATCACATAATTAGAACCACTGCCACAAACAATTTCACATAAAAGAATAACTTCAATCTTTTTAAAAGTCAAATATGAACAGAAAAAAGAAACTTCAATCTTAATGTCAGATTTGAACAGAAAAATATAAAGATAAGGGCTAGGAACATTAATCATTCAAGCTGGCGGTGGGCATCCCTCACGTAATGCCGGTAGATATTTTCACCAGTCACCCTGTATTCTGCTTAGCTATGTCCTATAACCTAAATTCAGGCTTACGAAATGTGTTCACTGCTCTCTTCCCAGCCGGCATATAACGTCGAAATGACGTCTAACTGAGATCGATGCGACGTCATTACGACGTCATTTCAACGTCATGTGCCTGCTGGGTTAGAGCATATTGATAAATACGAGTATCAGAAGTTTCCAGTCGTGTTGGCCAAAAGGCTAGCGCAGGGTCTCGAAACAGGTCACAAACTAGCAGCAAAGCACCGTACCAGTGTTTAAATTATACATAATCATTTGCCGTTCAAAGACCACTGGGGTAATACCAATTTCCCTATCTGTGCTGTCGATCAAGCCAGTCAATTACCATGCATGCAAAAGTGGTAGTCGACCGAGACAGTCTACAGCAGTAACAGCTCGGTCGACATCCATTAACAAGAGTATCTTTTACAGTTATTGATAATGTTTGCGACCGAATATTCGGTCGAATTCCACTTAATATAGTACCGGATCGGTCGACAGCACAGGTAAGCAAATTCATATTACCCCCGTGAAGACTGCGGTCTATGTCACATTTTTTTGCAGCGTGAGTGCCAAGCGATTCCACTGTGTGAGGCTCAAGCGTCATGGGTTCCCGGAAAAGAATTGATGTTGGTATGAGGGTACCTAGGGGAGGTTGTTATCGTTTGCCTGCTCTCCCTCCCCCGCCCACCCCCAATCAAGATGCGATTTGTGCCAATCCTATTTGGGTTCTTTACAAATGTATATAATCTATTAATCAATAAATACGAAACTGTGAACACAAATTGAATATGGCTGCCACTGGTACGCGGCCGCCACCGGTCTCCAGCCAGTAGTGCTCGCGGGTTCGATCAAGGTCGTACGGTAAAGGTCGTGTTTTTTCTGTGGCCCCTGGGTTATTTCATTCTCATCATCTTTTAACTACCCAAACTCCATCCCTTTACACACCGTCGGCGTGACACGATTTTAGAATGCGATATGATATGACTACTTGCGACATCAATATCAACCCGATGAAGCAGTATTATATCGCATTCTGAAATGATGCATGCACACGAAAAAGCTGAACGATTTTTTTTGCAGAGCAGTAGCAGTTATATTTCAAGCAAGAATACAAGCCCTTTAATACGAATTTTCGACCTACGTACGGAGGCAACCTGCAAATCTTCACACTTTTCATGATTCAGACCCCTCAGAACTCATAAATTCTTTATGCGAAAAGGGATTCAAGTCTGTGATCGGACTGCACGGATGCACAGGCCGATCTGAGTCTTCACTATAAGGCGAAACTACAATATATCTTTTCACATGACGCTTTTCAATTGTTTTTGTTATTTTCACAGACTGCCCAGCGCTGCTTGACCCAGTCGACGGCTCTCTCTCTACCAACAACGCTACAGTAGGAACCACTGTCTACATACTGTGTGATAATGGCTTCGAAGTGGTGGGGGATGACAGCATTATTTGCCAGTCAAATAGTACCTGGGACAAAGTCCAGCCTTCTTGCACTAAAAAAGGTAAAGATAAGCCTTTCCTTTTTAAGTCCTAAACGGGCCTCTATGGTCTAGTGAAGAAGATCGCTAACCCTTAAACATAAGGTCTCTAATTGTTGTGGGTTCGAGCCTCGATGGAAGCCACGCTCTGACTTCGAAAGGTCAGTTGCTTTTTCACCAGCAATCAGACGGGAGCTCCAATTTTCGCCCTTGATTGGCTCGATATAAGTGAAATATTTTGGAAAAAAAAGCGCCCCGTTACTGCGGCTATGGATCCGTTCCGCTGAGCTGCGGGTGTGTGTGTGTGATTTGATTTGATTTGATTTGATTTGATGCTTAACGTCCACGGTAAACAGCTATGGTCATGTCGGGACGGTCATTTGACCTAACAACACTATTCCTGGGCAGGCTTAGACCTCCTAAGCGGTTAACCAGTACTAAGTGCACATACTTTCGCCAGTAACTGACAACTGCCCTTCTTGAATCAGCGGAAGAAGAAACGAAAGTATGTGGCCAGACCGGGTTTCGAACCCAAGACCTCTGACTTATGAGTCAGGTGCCCTACCGATTGCGCTACGCGACCCGGCGTGTGTGTGTGTGGGGGGGGGGGGGGGGGGGAGGGGGGCTGGGGGATGTCGATAGGAGAATTGATATACAAAAAAGCGCATATCGAAAAAAATCTAAGACAGATAAAAGACATATATATAACAAGAGCTGTCGCCTGACAGCACAGCTCGCCTGAATTGGTGCTTGCCCATCACACAGCCGCTATGGTGGTGTGGACTGCTATGCATAAAACTTCAGGCAAACATGCCCATAATGAAAACACATTTATAAACAAAAGCTATCTCAGAAATAAGTCTTAAAATAAAATCAAAATACATAAAATGAAATGAAATTTCAAAGTGCATGAGCTTGAGGTAAAAAAATGAGGGGTAGTGGGTGGGGGGGGGGGGGGCTAGGATGTAACAAAACCCTGAACCAATATCTAACATCAGTCCAAGTATTAGTATCAACTGAGTCCATCATCGTGGCACTGTGAAATTATGTCTTCATAAATATAAAACTTCAACCAAAATCTTTAAGACAAAATTCTGAGTGGATGACCTTGACTTCAAGGTCATCCAGTGGGGTATGTATAAGGTGTTTTGTAAAAACTCAAAAAAGTGTCTAACATCAGTTCAAGTATAAACTAAATCTCTGCAAAGAATTATGAATCAGTATGCAATTACAAAACTTTAATAAAGACCAAAATTTCCCTGACACCAAGGTCATTGAGTGGGGTTGGGGTAGTACTCAGTAGATCTAACTACAGTGCAAAGATAAAAAGAATTCATCTATGGGTTCAGGAGATATGTGTCTTTAAAAAACTTAAACCAAAACATCCAATCAATAAAAAGACAATTTTCTAAGTCCATGACCTTGACATCAAGGTCACTGAGGGGTGTGTGGGTAGTACCTTCAAAAACTTTAGACCAATATCTAACTTCAGTGAAAGTATCAAAGGAATCCATCCGTGGGTTAAGGAGATATTGGGCTTTATAAAACTTTAACCAAAACATCCAGTCCAAAAAAACTCCGAATTTTCTAAGTCCATGACCTTGACATCAAGGTCACTGAGTGGGGTGGGGGTGGTACCCTGTTAAACCTTAGACCACTATCTAACTACAGTGCAAGTATCAAAAGAATCCATCCATGGGTTAAGGAGATATAGGTCTTTAAAAAACTTTAACCAAAACATCCAATCCGAACGCCGACGCGGACGCTGACGCGGACGCGGACGCGGACGCCGACGCCGTGGTGACAACAATAGCTCTTCCTGAACTTTTGTTCAGGCGAGCTAAAAAGGAATAAAAATTATCAACATTTTAAGGTTTAACGTTTACCTTTTCTCAGCCAAACTGTCAAGCGCGTTACAAGTCGGCCTGTATTACTAGCAGTGCGCTGGCCTGGTAATCTCATCGGTCGTGAGTCTGTTATTCCGTTTCTCAAAATAATCTTGGATTTGCCTTTCGGATTACATCAGTGCTTTACACTGAGCAAATTGAAGATAAAAAGTGACAGAGCTTAATCTTTATTGTTTAAGCGAAGCAATTGACCTGTTGGACTGAGCGTTCGCCTTTCACGCACCTGACGGTAGGTTCGACTCCCACCAGCGGCACTTATCCGATTAACCCATTAATGCCTAGTGTCCCATAAATGCATAAATGGGACACAGGCAAGCGGCGCAGAACCAGATCAGACGCCGCATTACAAGGCGTCTGATCAGGGTCTACACTGTTGCATAAAATTAACAATTTCTACAAAATGATAAGAAAATCAGTAAACCAGCCACCACTAAAATTATGAATGGACCCATCCATTTTGTAAGGATGGAATATGCCATTTGGTATAAATGGGTTAATTCCTTCCCAGCAGGCACATAACGTCAAAATGACGTCACATTGACGTCGATGCGACGTCACCACGTCGCATCGACGTCAGTACGACGTCACTTCGACGTCACGTGCCTGCTGGGTTCATTCCAATCAACCAGGATATCCTCACCCAGTGTGTCCTGAGCTGTATTAAGTGGTATCTGAGTGGGATGGGTGATTGCAGTGACCCTGAACATCGGCGGTGGCGTCCGACTTTATCAAACCTGTAAAACTGTACCGTACCTGTGCACGCAAAACACAACGCATACGGAGGTATTGTGCCTGTTATGATTTCGTACTCAGGGACTAGTCTCGCTAAACAGGCACGACTGGACAGAACAAAGCAATCCTTTTTGTTCGTTTTAAGCCTCGTTCACACGACCAAAGTTTCGAAAACAATTGCTTAAAATAATACTGTATGTCTCAAGAGATGTACAAGGGTTGATCCAGAAGTAATGTCACTGTGATCATTGTGCGCTTATTTATCGAAGCATTCTTATAAAAAATATATCAATCTACAACTCTAATTTACAGAATGAATATAAAGTTTGAATCTTTTTCCGTTCCAATTATATAGACGTTCAAAGTATGCCACCGACGCTATCGCGCCGCACGTTAGAATAACGTTAATTACATGAACATAATTTTCAAGGTCAATCACAAATCAAAATCAAACTAACGCGCCAAATCAGATGAATTTTTGATACAATGACGAAATTTATTTCTGTCACCCACTGTTGAAACTTTGATATTGTCACTGCAGTTTGAAATTGAATAGCTAGTGCTAATGCTTGTTGCTGTCGAGTAAAATAATGTTGATTTCTGACAAACGCGTCAGCGGATATATATGCGGTTTGGCCTCACCATAAGAGTCTCTAGAGCTCTTTAGTCATGGCCAACTTTCCAATAACTGAGTCTCGCCAATACCTGGGCGACACGATACACAAAAATGAATTGATTTAGATAGGAGATGACTTTTTAACAACCAATTATGAAATAATTATAAAAGATAGAAACTCTGTGCTGGCGGCATAGAAAACTACATTATTTCCAGATTACGCTGATATGTTTTTCATGACTTTATAGTAAGAACATTTACGTCTATTTTCGGATTATTTGTTATGACCAGTAAAATGATTAAATATATAGCAAAAAATCATAAATTTGATAGATTGATACATTTTAAATTAAGATAAGTCCACGATTTGAGATCTAATTGACTCTGTGCTGGCGGCTCCAGTTCCTTTAATATTAGACCTTTATACTGATATAAAATTTATTTAACTAAGCGTTGGACATTTTAGTCTATTTTGCGATTTAAATTAGAAACCATAATTTTAAATTTAGTTAGAATCACATTCCGGAGGTGTACGGTTAATGCCGACGGTTTACGAACGGTTGAGAAACTTAAGAACAGCTGAAGTATTGGATCATCGCATGCTATGGGGGCGTATATTAACTGTATTTATTTATATATTGCCGTAAAATCCAATTCAGACGATACGTTTTGCACATCAAATTATCAAATCTGCAATGTAAGACAAATTAGTTGATTCCTATTCTTTCTTTCTTTTCATCACATTATTAATAATAATAATAATAATAATTATTATTATTATTATTATTATCATCATCATTTGCTTAAAATGAGAATACAGTATTGTGATTGCAATTATCTTCGGTACTTTAATCTTAGTAACACTTACTACCAATTATGAATTTGATCCTTTTTGCTAATTATGGCTTCAATATTTGCTGCATCGGTAAAGACTTAGTTGGTATTGTAGACGACAGTTTGAAACGTAGAGAACTAATGTTGATAGTAAAGGTGTTAATGCCAATTAATGGCAATTATTGTTCTCTTTACTCAGCTTTAACTCAAACTAGGTAAGTTAATTGTGCACAAAAAGTGTGCAAGCATAGATTAAGATCTCACCACAATGTTAACTACAAAGCGCTAAATGATGGAGAGGTATTTATTTTTATGATCTGTTAGACTAAACTAGAAAGTGAAAGACTGCGCGGTCTGATCGGGTATTCAGAGAGTGTGTTGCAGAAAAAGCAGAAATAATAATAATAAATAATAAAATGCAAAAATTTGCAGGCTGATCTGAGATGCACTATTTTCATTGATATTTATTGGTGATCTTAGGGAAAAATGAGCCGCGACACGAGAAAACCAACAACGTGGTTCTGATTCCAGCGCACACTCAGATCAGCCAGTCCTCCTCCCAGTCTGAGCAGAGTCTACTCTAAGCGCTAACAGGGTAGCAAAGGGTTTCCAGGCTGAACTGAGTCTGCACCGGGCGCACAACCACTTTGTTGTTTTTCTCATGTCGCGGTCCAAATAGTTCTACAGCTTGTCTCCCGACAGTTGCCCTAAGAATCGCCCGCAAACACACAATAGATTTCCCAAATTAGTGTGCGCACATGCACAGGCTGATTTGGGCACACGCATTAAAACGGTTTGAAAAAAAAATCTGTTTTATTTTTTGTTTTATTTTTTGCAAGCAGCACACACATACTTAATTATTCTGCAAAATAAATTATCTTTATTTTAAAATTATCTATCTATTTTATTTATTTCCCCCCCGATTTATCGTTTGTTTATTTCACGAATAATGATGGATATCTTTGTCCAGGTAATCTCCGATTTTACGATCGATAATCGATATATTCATGTGCAATAAACACGCTTGACATTTACCCTTCGCTATCAACAGATGATTCAACACTGACAACTTCAGCAAACGAAATTACCATATTGCCATTAAAACTCCGATTTATTTAATTTTTGAAAATAATTTTGGTTATATATTGGAATATGCAATATGGGAACAGAAAAAAGTAAATAAAAACAATCAGTATGCACATTTGAAACCTCATCATCTGCGCATCAGCTTTAGTTAAATGTTCAACCTTTTTATAAGCTATTCAGATTAGCCTGCGCAAACTGATCAAGACGGGAACAGGGTTTCTGGTAAGTTTGCGCAGATGCGCAGTCTTATTTTAAGTAACTACATTGGAATCAGAATTGTTTACGAGTGATACCCCAAAGGTATATCAATCGCCAGAACCCGTGACCATTCATTAGTCTGTGCTGATGCGCAGCCTGATCAGTCGCATATGCGCAAACTAAGCAAAGAACCAGAAAAGGGCGTTTAATTCTTATGACACTTCCCACAGTCAAATAATCGATATTGTACCTGTTTTAATCATTACCTGTTGCCAAGTAGACCGCTACGCTAGGTAACTCAAGAGACCTGCTGGTATTATCGATACCTGTATTTTTCACTCGATAGCGATTATGAAAATAGTTGCGTATGTAGACATGTGATGATATAACAGTGATTGTGAGGCTTGTGTAAAGGTGCAATCAGTGCTGTAAGGGTGCAGTTAAGTCTCTCGAGAATCGTCCGACAACCGAAAGACCTTTCTGTGCAATCTCTGACAATAACTTCACTCTTGATTGGACCCTATATATGAAGATCGATTTTCTAAATTCGAATATGGTGTAAATTCTTGAAGATGAGCTGCGGTTCTCTCCAAATAATATTGAAAGATGAGATAGACATTAGTGTTATGCTGGATCAATGAATATGCTACTTTGGACACGACACAGTATCGAAACTTCGTCTGGAACGTCAACATCAATGACGTGCGGCGCATGTCATTACCATGCCTTCTGTCTATCTCGGTTTCTCGATTCCTGTGTACTATATTTTTATAATACTTTCAGATCATAATGCAAATAGGTTAAGGTACTTTGATAAAAAATTTTATTGCTTTATCTTTATTCTGCACGATTTTATAGCTGCAGTGGCATGACTTCTGGATCAACCCTCGTATAAGACTAGATTTCGAAAGGAAATAAACCTCTCAACATCTTGGGCTTCGCAAAGAACTTTACCCTGACACTGCTCCGAACCTTAGTACAATTATCCCCGAGAGTCCTATTAACATGGCATAAAACGATGATCGCCGAATGAAACGAACGCACACTAGCACTGACTTCCTCATTTCATATACAATCAGATAATTATATCATTTAAGAAACTGTTTCAGTGAAGCATAAAATAAAATGTGTACATGCTAATAAACATACCCCAAAGACCACTGCCATCCACCAGCCGCCAACGATACTTTAGTCTTAATTTCGTACCAAGGTTAAAATAGAACAACTTCCGGCAGTCTAGATTGGTTCTCTCCCCTTATAGCTACCGCATAAAGGGATCGGTAAAGACTAATCCAAACGGACAGAATTCTGCCCGTGAGACTTGAGGGAGAATTAACGAGATCAGGGGAAGTAACTCAAAGAAACTAAAAAAAAGCGGATGTTGTTTTTATGATGACGTGTTTTCGAGTTTTAATTATTTCTCTGAGAATGCAGGAATTAAGTTTATTCCCATAGATATTGATGTGTCTGGAGTGATGGCATGTTTTTTTTTTCAGTTTTCTGTGTTCCATCTTGAAACCATCGCCGAATTTCCTTTGTTACTGACTAGTTGATTGGCTAATGCATTATCCAATGAAAGCCGTCGTAACAGTAGTCTTTACCAGTTGCCACACACTGTAGTGGACAACAGCGGAACCAGTTTACCGACAGTCTTGTTTGTATGATTGTCTCTAAATCCAGCCTTGGTGGAATCACCCTTCATAATAGGCTTGCCAAAATAAAATATGGTGTGCAGTAAATATTCTGAATTAAAATCTTTGACAACACTGAACTAAACTGAAACTTGAAACACTATTTACAAGGATTTTTTCAGATAACTATTCCATTCTTCTGTGTTTGGGGAGCAGTGCATATAAAATGGCATCCCCGTTCTAACAACCCTCTTCTCTGAACAAAAGATCAGATGTACCCAATGTGAACAAAGTGTACATTCAGCCCATTTAACAAATATGACTTCTGATTTTTTCGTGCTGAACTTTTTTATTCTCAGACTTAACAGATGTAAATTCTATAGCAAAATTTATCATTTTAGACTGAATAGCACTTTCAGTAATGACTTTGTCTGCTATTATTTTAATGATATTTCTTCTCTTTTTGACACTATCTTTATGCTTCTGTTCAAATAATTTCTTTACCTTAGAATCAAGCAAATCACTAGCTGCTTTCTGACTACCTATCTGATCATGTCCGTCCACCTCACCGCACGTAACTTCCATCGGCTGCACACTGACATTTTTGTTTGTGTTCACGTCGTTGGTTATATTACTAGTCTCTGTAGTCTGACGTGTCAATTCACTATTATATCAATAGGTTCAAGTACGTCACAGCTGTCATCACTGAAAAAGACTTCAGAAGGTATTAAGTTGTCCGGATTAATGACAGTGCTGTCAAGAGGTTATATTCCACTGCTCCTAAAAGCTGAAAGTAGATTTTCTGCTGAAAGGGCCTTTGAATGGACTTTACACGACAACTCACATATGTTATATCTAGTAATTGTTGCAGAGGTCGGTCTCCCTTTTGAATTTGTGACAAGTAGAGTTAAACATCCTTTTGAAAGGTTCATAGTATCCAATATTCAGTGGTTGAAGTATATGCGATGTGTGGACAGGTAAGATAAAGACAACGATGTTTTGGTGTTTAGCCCAATCCATAAGATTAAGAGAAATGTCGGACTTATGACCGTCAAAGATTATCAAAATGTGCTGATCTGCATCCCGGTTTGGAAGAAATTTAGTCAGATGGTCCTTCATATTATGTCTAAATACAGCAGCATTCACCTACCTTGACTCCGACGTCATTCCATTAGCGAGGCGAGGCACCCTTCAAAAGTTCAGGAAGAAGTCTTTCCCCCGCAAAAAACAACAAAGAATGGAAGGACTGTAACGCCACTTGCGCTTCCACATCCCATTATTGTAATAGTCTGGCCTTTTTGAGAGACAACTGCTGGCGGGTGGAAGTCAGTCCCAGCTACAAGGAGGCGTCTGATTTTGCTTTACTCCATTCTCATCAACATTGAATACTTGGTGTGGTTTATACCTAAGTCCATACTTGTCAATGGTCTGCTCAAGTTCCTGGAAATAATTTGCAACAACCGATGATGGTGCAGATTTAGCACGAACTTCATATTATGTCTAAATACAGCAGCATTCACCTACCCTGACTCCGACATCATTCCATTAGCACCAGGCGAGGTACCCTTCAAAAGTTCAGGAAAAAGTCTTTCCCCCGCAAAAAACAACAAAGAATGGAAGGACTGTAACGCCACTTGCGCTTCCACATCCCATTATTGTAATAGTCTGGTCTTTTTGAGAGACAACTGCTGGCGGGTGGAAGTCAGTCCCAGCTACAACAGCAGGAGGCGTCTGATTTTGCTTTACTCCATTCTCATCAAAATTGAATACTTGGTGTGGTTTATACCTAAGTCCATACTTGTCAATGGTCTGCTCAAGTTCCTGGAAATAATTTGCAACAACCGATGATGATGCAGACTTAGCACGAACTTGCTTTAGTCCTCTTAACTGTGGCCAACTTTTTACGAACTTCCGAAACCAGTTCAACGTGAATGGATCATCACAAGACCACTTCCCTAATTGAACAGCATAATCAGTTGCTATATCACAAACTTCCTGTCTTGTATACCCGTATCCATATTTGGCCATAACCTGCAATTGTTAGACTAACATCTCTTCTTCAGGCATTGATAGAAAAGGATTAAGGCCTGAAGAAGTAGTGTCAATGTCAACTTTCCCAATGACACGATCTTTGAGGGTTTGCTGTGGTACTTTATAAACTTTGGCTGCTTTGTAGATACTCATATCATTTTCCTAAATTGCCAAAAATGCATTGGTGAGTGATAAAGGGGAGTACTGTCTTCTAGACAACAGCTGTCGGGGGTTCAATTGAAAGAATATGTGCAAAACCTTTTTCTCTTCATATCAGCTAAAGGAAAATTAGTTATAGACAAAATATTTTGCAAGTTTCTGTGAAATATAAATGGATCAGACAGCTCATGCAAAAGAGTCTATACAAAAATTTTGAATACTGTCCTGCCATGTAACAGTATACAAAAAACACTGCCCATTTGGATTCAAAATCGTTTAAATTTTCTCAAAATGTGAATAAAATTTTTCATTTCAACCCAATATTGAAAAAACACTTGGCCTAAAAACTTTGACTGGTCAGATATTGGTGACCCTAGAAAGGTAGTTTGGTCTGCTTTCTATACACAAGAAAATTGACTGGTGTGTAAAATTTTGCGGGAATTTTTTATCTTGCATTCAAAAGGGATTAATGAAAGTGGATGTTTTGAGGGTTTGTATGACTTTTTTAGAATTTCTTACCAGTTTGAAGCGCATTTTTGAAAAACTTCTGTCAACAATGTAAACAAACCGCTATCACGGTTTGACGTAATGGCGCGCGCGACCGTTTATCCGCGTGCTATAGTTAACAAGATCAATGGCTCTCAGGTTATTAGAACCCTCACGGTTAAGGAACCTCCAAAGATGCGTTAAGAATCATTATGGCGTTACGTACCTACTACTGGCGTTTGTATAATGTACTATACGAATTTAAAGAGTAACTACACTTCAGGAACTGACTGAATCAGATCCCAAACCCTATCACCAACATCAAACGGAAAGATTGACAAAGACATCCCAACAAACAATAAATTACAAGTGATAAGCCAAATAAGTGGCAACTCAGCTATCTTTACTGAACTAAATCATTTAGACCAACAGAAGGGTTACAACAGACTAAGCAAATTATACGAAAAACATTTAACAACTTTTTTTACCTATTTTCTATCTTTATTATAGAAGGGTTAAAACGAGAACACAATTAATTAAACAGCACCGAACATAAAAACAAATGCAACTGCAACGAAAGTACCGCCTTGGGACGGTCAGTAATAACTACTGTGGGGTTTAAACCGGTTTTACTGGGCCCAACCTTCACCCTCACCCTCCGCCGCGGTGCACACAATTAATTGGTAGTTCGGTTCGTATGGAGGTACCTCATCAGAGAGTCATCACGGCCAACAATTAAAATCAAAAAAAGACTGTGATGAAGCAGTGATGATGACTCGACAGCCAAAACGTGTTGGGACACTTGGAGATCCTGGGGCGTTAGCAACACCACTGGAACACTGGAGCAAAAGAAGACCACCAGTTGAGCCCCGGTGGGCCAAGAAACAGACAAACATCCGGCCTACTAGACTAATAGACTAATGCACTGTATTCTAATCCTAATGGACTAATACACTGTATTAGTTCGGCACTTGGTGATTAGAATATTTGTTTTACAATTTTATAAATTCTTTGGACAAAATCGCACTTGGGAACCCGTCTTTTTTGCAAGGTCCATAATATTCGAAAACGTAATCTTATATTGCTCTGGGCCCTTCGTCATCTATGCCGAAACTGTGCCCTGTGCTCTAGGGGACTATAAGTGATGAGTCATGGTATAATCTTTCGTTTAAGGTGAGGTGGGAGTAATTGACAAAACACATGATTTTATTCATACTTGCTTATACTGTACATTTTCAGTCCCTCTTTCAGAAAATGTAATAAAAAAGGGGGGTCGCCGATGTCGTTTTCAAGATATCTGACCTCGAAAACGTCAATTTTTCCACCTTTTCGACCCGACGTTATAATGGCGTTCTATGGAAAACGCACTTTTTTGCTCGACACTCTTGGATAAAAACCATCATTCTGAGAAAACAAAACACATTTTTTTTCTTCAAAAACTAACACAGTTTGGCCCAATGATGGAAGTTTACATTAAAGCAATAAAAATAGTAGGTCGCCGACTTAACTTTCGAGCTAATGTGCATAGAATGCCAGGCTTACCGTCTCTTTAGACTGAAACGTCAACGTTGTGCATGGTGACGTTAACGATACTTAACTTTTCGCGCCACATATCAGCTATCGCGTTTTGTAGGCTACCGGCAAAATTTGTCTGGGACTTCCATCACTCATGATTTTCATCGTCGGGAAAGTGCAGGATGAAGGCAGATGTAATTATTTTCTCTCAATCTCTGCATAAGCCGCCTTAACTAATTATTTTATAATTAAAAAGAAAAGTCGAAAAGTGCTATGACATTTGAACAATTTCTTTGTCAACTTGTCCTTTGTACAGTGTAAGCGAGTCATGTTTTCCAGTTCCTGACCCGACCCAAGAAAGAACCTATATTCTGCACTATAATCTAGCGTTCCAACGACTGGACTTCGGCGACTCACTCTCTCGCTCTCTTTCTCTCTCTCTGTAAAAACGATAGGCAGATTGGATTCACTTTAGTGTCTAGGAGATACAATAAAACGACTTTTTGATATACACTGGAAACAGAAAGAAGAAACGAAAGACAGAAAAGTTAAAAAGGCAAAGAAAAAGAAACGTCATGTTGTTTTTAGCTTATTGACTTACCAGATCGTTTGAATTATCTTATCAGTGTTGATGATAAATTATGACGAAAGTATGTGCACTTAGTACTGGTTAACCGCTTAGGAGGTCTAAGCCTGCCCAGGAATAGTGTGGTTAGGTTAACTGACCGTCCCGACATGACCTTAGCTGTTTACCGTGGACGTTAAGCATCAAATCAACCAATTTTCCCCAGAACCACAAATCCTATGATCTTGAAACTTAGCATGTCGCATCAAGGACTCAAAAGCTCAACAAATTTTATATAAATGATGACCCTGGGATGACCTTGATCTGTTTTACGGCAAGGTCAACTTTTGAGTCACTAAGGTTTTTCTATAGGAAAAAGTGAAAAAAGTTGATTTTTTTAAGAAACAATGCAGTCTGCTACCTGAAAGTTTGTAGATGCAGACAACTAATTAGGTAAATGAAGCTTTAGTGAGTATTCATGGTAAAGGTCATATCTTCACCTGGGCTAAGGCCATTTACACTGAAAAATTAAAACTCGCTTTTTAATATAAACTTGACCATCATGAAATATTTCCGCGCTTGCGCGGGCTCTTTTCTAGTTTATGATAAATTATTGAAACTCAACGGCTATGAACTCCGTCTAATAAACTGATGAGAAATTGTCAGAGAACAGCTTTCTTCCCCCGGAAAACTAGCTATACTTTTTTCAGTTTCTTCTCTACGGCAGTTCCTATTTCTTTTTCTTTTTTTTCTTTTCTTTTGTATGATATCTGTAATAAAATTATTTCAACTCAACAGCTGCGAATTCCGTCTAATAAACTGATAGGAAACTGTCAGCTATTCCGCAAATAGACTTCTGCACGGAAAACTAACTATACTTTTGTTCAGTTTCTTTTCTAAGGCACTTTCTATTTCCTTTAAATGTCACACCGCACTCAGCCTGTTTGCATATTGTGAGCAGACCCTGTTGTGATCACAGAAGCGGCTAACGTTGACGCCATCTTGTTTTTATCAAACGGCACGTTTGACGTCATTACATAACGTAGCGACAGGAACTGCCGCACGGCGGCGCTGAATTACTCCCACCTCACCTTAAATTTAGGTTCCAAAAATCACCCCACCCCCTTTCCAGCACTTTTCTTGAAACGCTCGGCCTTCGAAAGGGTAATAATTGACCTAATATGATCTTATTTGAATTTCGTTGTTTATCATTCTATGTAGATTGTGGGAGCAAGTGTCACAAACGGGATTCATTACATGATATTGTTTAAAATGTCGATACATGTATACCTGTATATTTGGACGCTGTCACAACAATTTTGACATTTTATAATCTAAAACGGTTTGCAACGGAAACTTAATCTGAAATTTACTAAACTTTCCATTTATAGAAAAGTAAATATGACTTAGCTTGTTATTTATTCCAAACCATATCTGTTTTCAGTACGGGGGCAAATTAAATAAATTTCCCAGCAATGGACTTAATGACGTTACAACAGTTTTACATGCGTTATTCAAAAATTAATTAAAAGTTATTGAGTTTTCTGACTATATATTATCATCTATTACCCAAGGTTAATTAAAGTGAAATGTGATAAGTGACAAGTGTTCCACAGCAACAATAGATCTGAAGAAAAGGGTGATGAAATGTTTATTACGAAATATATATAGCATTTGATATTCTTTCCACAGCCGTAACGTCATTTTGCATAGCTGCTAACAATGACTTTTGAACGACACTTACGACCTCATATGTTCCAGCTTTCTATTAATGTTGATTTCGTTGTATATACCAGTACCATGTCCTTGCATTCTTTTAGTATCTGTCCTGAATTGAATACCGGGAGGGCACGAGAAGCTTTCAAATGGCGTAAAAAGCTTGAAAAATTAATTTCTGAAACTGAAGTTGTCCTTGTCTTTTTTCAAACACCTTACTCAGCGTATCAAACAAGCAGGACCAAAATAAAAATATGGGATAACTTCGCAATAAAACGGCAAAAAAGAAGATAGAAAGAGAGTGAGAAAAGTGGAAAACATATCTGGAGAAAAATCGAAAAAAAAAAAGCAAAAAACAAAAAAAAACCATCTCCATGCGCATACTTTTTGGTAGCATGACCCCTGCGCAGTGACATCTGACGTTATAAGAAAAATAAGTGTCATATATTGAATGGCTAATTCTATATCCTATTGATTACACTTTCGGTTTGAATCATCAAGTAAGTAAGGCTAAATTTAGGTTCCAATAATCTACCCTACCTTTTTCTAGCGCTTTTCTTGAAACGTACGGCTTTCGAAAGTATAATAATTGACCTAATGTGATCTTATTTGAATTGTGTTGTTTATCATTCTATGTAGATTGTGGGAGCCCTGCAAATGTCACTAACGGGATTGTTGATTTTACAAATAAGGACACAACATATGGACAAGTGATTTCTGTTACTTGCGAAACCGGATACGAGATAGTGGGTATAGGCTTTATAGAATGTCAGAGCGATGGAAACTGGAGTACCACTACAACTTGTGAAGCCATAGGTTTGACCTTTTAATGTTATTGTTTATTGGGAAATTGCTATGGATTTATATATTGATGTACAAGTTTTGTCTTTACTCAGAATCAGTTTTCCAATGTCTTAAAATTGTATTTTATAAGGAGAATCTTTAATATCGGCCTTCGTTTATAATCATTTATGACTCATTTGATACAGTTGGAAAGGCAGATGCATCAGACATTCATTACATGATATTGTTTAAGATGTCGATACATGTATACCTGTATATTTGGACGCTGTCACAAAGATTTTGACATTTTATAATCTAATGATGGTTTGCAACGGAAACTTAATCTGAAATTCACTAAACTTTCCATTTATAGACTGTCCACCTACCAACGTTGAAAATGGAGACATAGACTTTTCAGCGGGAAAGAAATATGGAGACAATGCAACGGTAACCTGCCACGATGGTTACGATTTAAATGGATCAGGAATCATTACTTGTACACATGAACAAGAATGGAGCTCAGACACAGAATGTGTCTTGAAAAGTAAATATGACTTAGCTTGTTATTTATTCCAAACCATATCCAAGCTATGGACTTTAATGACGTTACAATAGTTTTACATGCGTTATTCAAAAATTAATTAAAGTTATTGAGTTTTCTGACTATATATTATCATCTATTACCCAAGGTTAATTAAAGTGAAATGTGATAAGTGACAAGTGTTCCACAGCAACAATAGATCTGAAGAAAAGGGTGATGAAATATTTATTACGAAATATATATAGCATTTGATATTCTTTCCACAGCCGTAACGCCATTTTGCATAGCTGCTAACAATGACTTTTGAACGACCCTTACGACCTCATATGTTCCAGCTTTCTATTAATGTTGATTTCTTTGTATATGCCAGTACCATGTCCTTGCATTCTTTTAGTAACTGTCCTGATTTGAATACCGGGAGGGCACGAGAAGCTTTCAAATGGCTCAAAAAGCTTAAAAAATTAGTTTCTGAAACCGAAGTTGTCCTTGTCTTTTTTCAAACACCTTGCTCAGCGTATCAAACAAGCAGGACCAAAATAAAAATATGGGATAACTGCGCAATAAAACGGCAAAAAAGAAGAGAGAAAGAGAGTGAGAAAAGTGGAAAACATATCTGGAGAAAAATAAAAAAAAAAAAACAAAAAAAAAATGTCCATGCGCATACTTTTCGGTAGCGTGACCCCTGCGCAGTGACATCTGACGTTATAAGAAAAATAAGTGTCATATATTGAATGGCTAATTCTATATCCTATTGATTGCACTTTCGGTTTGAATCATCAAGTAAGTAAGTCTAAATTTAGGTTCCACTAATCTACCTACCCTTTTCTAGCGCTTTTCTTGAAACGTACGGCTTTCGAAAGGATAATAATTGACCTAATGTGATCTTATTTGAATTGTGTTGTTTATCATTCTATGTAGATTGTGGGAGCCCTGCAAATGTCACTAACGGGATTGTTGATTTTACAAATAAGGACACAACATATGGACAAGTGATTTCTGTTACTTGCGATACCGGATACGAGATAGTGGGTAGAGGCTTTATAGAATGTCAGAGCGACGGAAACTGGAGTACCACTACAACTTGTGAAGCCATAGGTTTGACCTTTTAATGTTATTGTTTGTACAATTCTTAAATTGGGAAATTGCTATGGATTTATATATTGATGTACAAGTTTTGTCTTTACTCAGAAACAGTTTTCCAATGTCTTAAAATTGTATTTTATAAGGAGAATGTTTAATATCGGTCTTCGTTTATAATCATTTATGACTCATTTGATACAGTTGGAAAGGCAGATGCATCAGACATTCATTACATGATATTGTTTAAGATGTCGATACATGTATAGCTGTATATTTGGACGCTGTCACAAAGATTTTGACATTTTATAATATAATGATGGTTTGCAACGGAAACTTTATCTGAAATTCACTAAACTTTCCATTTATAGACTGTCCACCTACCAACGTTGCAAATGGAGACGTAGACTTTTCAGCGGGCAAGAAATATGGAGACAATGCAACGGTAACCTGCCACGATGGTTATGATTTAAATGGATCAGGAATCATTACTTGTACACATGAACAAGAATGGAGCTCAGACACAGAATGTGTCTTGAAAAGTAAATATGACTTAGCTTGTTATTTATTCCAAACCATATCTGTTTTCAGAACGGGGGCATTTTATATAAATTTCCAAGCTATGGACTTTAATGACGTTACAATAGTTTTACATGCGTTATTCAAAAATTAATTAAAGTTATTGAGTTCTCTGACTATATATTATCATCTATTACACAAGGTTGATTAAAGTGAAATGTGATAAGTGACAAGTGTTCCACAGCAACAATAGATCTGAAGAAAAGGGTGATGAAATATTTATTACGAAATATATATAGCATCTGATATTCTTTCCACAGCCGTAACGTCATTTTGCATAGCTGCTAACAATGACTTTTGAACGACCCTTACGACCTCATATGTTCCAGCTTTCTATTAATGTTGATTTCGTTGTATATGCCAGTACCATGTCCTTGCATTCTTTTAGTATCTTACCTGATTTGAATACCGGGAGGGCATGAGAAGCTTTCAAATGGCTCAAAAAGCTTAAAAAATTAATTTCTGAAACCGAAGTTGTCCTTGTCTTTTTTCAAACACCTTACTCAGCGTATCAAACAAGCAGGACCAAAATAAAAATATGGGATAACTGCGCAATAAAACGGCAAAAAAGAAGAGAGAAAGAGAGTGAGAAATGTAGAAAACAAATCTGGAGAAAACTCGAAAAAAAAACAAAAAAAAAAACATCTCCATTCGCATACTTTTTGGTAGCGTGACCCCTGCGCAGTGACATCTGACGTTATAAGAAAAATAAGTGTCATATATTGAATGGCTAATTCTATATCCTATTGATTGCACTTTCGGTTTGAATCATCAAGTAAGTAAGTCTAAATTTAGGTTCCAATAATCTACCCTACCCTTTTCTAGCGCTTTTCTTGAAACGTACGGCTTTCGAAAGGATAATAATTGACCTAATGTGATCTTATTTGAATTGTGTTGTTTATCATTCTATGTAGATTGTGGGAGCCCTGCAAATGTCACTAACGGGATTGTTGATTTTACAAATAAGGACACAACATATGGACAAGTGATTTCTGTTACTTGCGATACCGGATACGGGATGGTGGGTAGAGGCTTTATAGAATGTCAGAGCGATGGAAACTGGAGTACCACTACAACTTGTGAAGCCATAGGTTTGACCTTTTAATGTTATTGTTTGTACAATTCTTAAATTGGGAAATTGCTATGGATTTATATATAGATGTACAAGTTTTGTCTTTACTCAGAATCAGTTTTCCAATGTCCTAAAATTGTATTTTATAAGGAGAATCTGTAATATCGGTCTTCGTTTATAATCATTTATGACTCATTTGATACAGTTGGAAAGGCAGATGCATAAGACATTCATTACATGATATTGTTTAAGATGTCGATACATGTATAGCTGTATATTTGGATGCTGTCACAAAGATTTTGACATTTTATAATATAATGATGGTTTGCAACGGAAACTTTATCTGAAATTCACTAAACTTTCCATTTATAGACTGTCCACCTACCAACGTTGCAAATGGAGACGTAGACTTTTCAGCGGGCAAGAAATATGGAGACAATGCAACGGTAACCTGCCACGATGGTTACGATTTAAATGGATCAGGAATCATTACTTGTACACATGAACAAGAATGGAGCTCAGACACAGAATGTGTCTTGAAAAGTAAATATGACTTAGCTTGTTATTTATTCCAAACCATATCTGTTTTCAGAACGGGGGCATTTTATATAAATTTCCAAGCTATGGACTTTAATGACGTTACAATAGTTTTACATGCGTTATTCAAAAATTAATTAAAGTTATTGAGTTTTCTGACTATATATTATCATCTATTACCCAAGGTTAATTAAAGTGAAATGTGATAAGTGACAAGTGTTCCACAGCAACAATAGATCTGAAGAAAAGGGTGATGAAATATTTATTACGAAATATATATAGCATTTGATATTCTTTCCACAGCCGTAACGTCATTTTGCATAGCTGCTTACAATGACTTTTGAACGACCCTTACGACCTCATATGTTCCAGCTTTCTATTAATGTTGATTTCTTTGTATATGCCAGTACCATGTCCTTGCATTCTTTTAGTATCTGTCCTTAATTGAATACCGGGAGGGCAGGAGAAGCTTTCAAATGGCTCAAAAAGCTTGAAAAATTAATTTCTGAAACCGAAGTTGTCCTTGTCTTTTTTCAAACACCTTACTCAGCGTATCAAACAAGCAGGACCAAAATAAAAATATGGGATAACTGCGCAATAAAACGGCAAAAAAGAAGAGAGAAAGAGAGTGAGAAAAGTGGAAAACAAATCTGGAGAAAAATCGAAATAAAAAAAAAAATCTCCATGCGCATACTTTTTGGTAGCGTGACCCCTGCGCAGTGACATCTGACGTTATAAGAAAAATAAGTGTCATATATTGAATGGCTAATTCTATATCCTATTGATTGCACTTTCGGTTTGAATCATCAAGTAAGTAAGTCTAAATTCAGGTTCCAATAATCTACCCTACCCTTTTCTAGCACTTTTCTTGAAACGTACGGCTTTCGAAAGGATAATGATTGACCTAATGTGATCTTATTTGAAATGTGTTGTTTATCATTCTATGTAGATTGTGGGAGCCCTGCAAATGTCACTAACGGGATTGTTGATTTTACAAATAAGGACACAACATATGGACAAGTGATTTCTGTTACTTGTGATACCGGATACGAGATAGTGGGTAGAGGCTTTATAGAATGTCAGAGCGATGGAAACTGGAGTACCACTACAACTTGTGAAGCCATAGGTTTGACCTTTTAATGTTATTGTTTGTACAATTCTTAAATTGGGAAATTGCTATGGATTTATATATTGATGTACAAGTTTTGTCTTTACTCAGAATCAGTTTTTCAATGTCTAAAATTTTTTTTTATAAGGAGAATCTTTAATATCGGTCTTCGTTTATAATCATTTATGACTCATTTGATACAGTTGGAAAGGCAGATGCATCAGACATTCATTACATGATATTGTTTAAGATGTCGATACATGTATAGTTGTATATTTGGATGCTGTCACAAAGATGTTGACATTTTATAATATAATGATGGTTTGCAACGGAAACTTTATCTGAAATTCACTAACCTTTCCATTTATAGACTGTCCACCTACCAACGTTGCAAATGGAGACATAGACTTTTCAGCGGGCAAGAAATATGGAGACAATGCAACGGTAACCTGCCACGATGGTTACGATTTAAATGGATCAGGAATCATTACTTGTACACATGAACAAGAATGGAGCTCAGACACAGAATGTGTCTTGAAAAGTAAATATGACTTAGCTTGTTATTTATTACAAACCATATCTGTTTTCAGAACGGGGGCATTTAATATAAATTTCCAAGCTATGGACTTTAATGACGTTACAATAGTTTTACATGCGTTATTCAAAAATTAATTAAAGTTATTGAGTTTTCTGACTATATATTCATCTATTACCCAAGGTTAATTAAAGTGAAATGTGATAAGTGACAAGTGTTCCACAGCAACAATAGATCTGAAGAAAAGGGTGATGAAATATTTATTACGAAATATATATAGCATTTGATATTCTTTCCACAGCCGTAACGTCATTTTGCATAGCTGCTAACAATGACTTTTGAACGACCCTTACGACCTCATATGTTCCAGCTTTCTATTAATGTTGATTTCTTTGTATATGCCAGTACCATGTCCTTGCATTCTTTTAGTATCTGTCCTTAATTGAATACCGGGAGGGCACGGGAAGCTTTCAAATGGCGTAAAAGGCTTGAAAAATTAATTTCTGAAACCGAAGTTGTCCTTGTCTTTTTTCAAACACCTTACTCAGCGTATCAAGCATGCAGGACCAAAATAAAAATATGGGATAATTGCGCAATAAAACGGCAAAAAAGAAGAGAGAAAGAGAGTGAGAAAAGTGGAAAACAAATCTGGGGAAAACTAGAAAAAAAAAATATCTCCATTCGCATACTTTTTGGTAGCGTGACCCCTGCGCAGTGACATCTGACGTTATAAGAAAAATAAGTGTCATATATTGAATGGCTAATTCTATATCCTATTGATTGCACTTTCGGTTTGAATCATCAAGTAAGTAAGTCTAAATTTAGGTTCCAATAATCTACCCTACCCTTTTCTAGCGCTTTTCTTGAAACGTACTGCTTTCGAAAGGATAATAATTGACCTAATGTGATCTTATTTGAATTGTGTTGTTTATCATTCTATGTAGATTGTGGGAGCCCTGCAAATGTCACTAACGGGATTGTTGATTTTACAAATAAGGACACAACATATGGACAAGTGATTTCTGTTACTTGCGATACCGGATACGAGATAGTGGGTAGAGGCTTTATAGAATGTCAGAGCGATGGAAACTGGAGTACCACTACAACTTGTGAAGCCATAGGTTTGACCTTTTAATGTTATTGTTTGTACAATTCTTAAATTGGGAAATTGCTATGGATTTATATATTGATGTACAAGTTTTGTCTTTACTCAGAATCAGTTTTCCAATGTCTTAAAATTGTATTTTATATGAAGAATCTTTAATATCGGTCTCCGTTTATAATCATTTATGACTCATTTGATACAGTTGGAAAGGCAGATGCATCAGACATTCATTACATGATATTGTTTAAGATGTCGATACATGTATAGCTGTATATTTGGATGCTGTCACAAAGATTTTGACATTTTATAATATAATGATGGTTTGCAACGGAAACTTTATCTGAAATTCACTAACCTTTCCTTTTATAGACTGTCCACCTACCAACGTTGCAAATGGAGACGTAGACTTTTCAGCGGGCAAGAAATATGGAGACAATGCAACGGTAACCTGCCACGATGGTTACGATTTAAATGGATCAGGAATCATTACTTGTACACATGAACAAGAATGGAGCTCAGACACAGAATGTGTCTTGAAAAGTAAATATGACTTAGCTTGTTATTTAATCCAAACCATATCTGTTTTCAGAACGGGGGCATTTTATATAAATTTCCAAGCTATGGTTGGTTGGTTGATTTGATGCTTAACGTCCACGGTAAACAACTAAGGTCATGTCGGGACGGTTAGTTAACCTAACCACACTATTCCTGGGCAGGCTTAGACCTTCTAAGCGGTTAACCAGTACTAAGTGCACATACTTTCGCCAGTAACTGCACTTTAATGACGTTACAATAGTTTTACATGCTTTATTCAAAAATTAATTAAAGTTATTGAGTTTTCTGACTATATATTATCATCTATTACCCAAGGTTAATTAAAGTGAAATGTGATAAGTGACAAGTGTTCCACAGCAACAATAGATCTGAAGAAAAGGGTGATGAAATATTTATTACGAAATATACATAGCATTTGATATTCTTTCCACAGCCGTAACGTCATTTTGCATAGCTGCTAACAATGACTTTTGAACGACCCTTACGACCTCATATGTTCCAGCTTTCTATTAATGTTGATTTCTTTGTATATGCCAGTACCATGTCCTTGCATTCTTTTAGTATCTGTCCTGAATTGAATACCGGGAGGGCACGAGAAGCTTTCAAATGGCGTAAAAAGCTTGAAAAATTAATTTCTGAAACCGAAGTTGTCCTTGTCGTTTTTCAAACACCTTACTCAGCGTATCAAACAAGCAGGACCAAAATAAAAATATGGGATAACTGCGCAATAAAACGGCAAAAAGAAGAGAGAAAGAGAGTGAGAAAAGTGGAAAACATATCTGGAGAAAAATCCAAAAAAAAAAAAAAAAACATCTCCATGCGCATACATTTTGGTAGCGTGACCCCTGCGCAGTGACATCTGACGTTATAAGAAAAATAAATGTCATATATTGAATGGCTAATTCTATATCCTATTGATTGCACTTTCGGTTTGAATCATCAAGTAAGTAAGTCTAAATTTAGGTTCCAATAATCTACCCTACCCTTTTCTAGCGCTTTTCTTGAAACGCACGGCTTTCGAAAGGATAATGATTGACCTAATGTGATCTTATTTGAATTGTGTTGTTTATCATTCTATGTAGATTGTGGGAGCCCTGCAAATGTCACTAACGGGATTGTTGATTTTACAAATAAGGACACAACATATGGACAAGTGATTTCTGTTACTTGCGATACCGGATACGAGATAGTGGGTAGAGGCTTTATAGAATGTCAGAGCGATGGAAACTGGAGTACCACTACAACTTGTGAAGCCATAGGTTTGACCTTTTAATGTTATTGTTTGTACAATTCTTAAATTGGGAAATTGCTATGGATTTATATATTGATGTACAAGTTTTGTCTTTACTCAGAATCAGTTTTCCAATGTCTTAAAATTGTATTTTATAAGGATAATCTTTAATATCGGTCTTCGTTTATAATCATTTATGACTCATTTGATACAGTTGGAAAGGCAGATGCATAAGACATTCATTACATGATATTGTTTAAGATGTCGATACATGTATAGCTGTATATTTGGATGCTGTCACAAAGATTTTGACATTTCATAATATAATGATGGTTTGCAACGGAAACTTTATCTGAAATTCACTAAACTTTCCATTTATAGACTGTCCACCTACCAACGTTGCAAATGGAGACGTAGACTTTTCAGCGGGCAAGAAATATGGAGACAATGCAACGGTAACCTGCCACGATGGTTACGATTTAAATGGATCAGGAATCATTACTTGTACACATGAACAAGAATGGAGCTCAGACACAGAATGTGTCTTGAAAAGTAAATATGACTTAGCTTGTTATTTAATCCAAACCATATCTGTTTTCAGAACGGGGGCATTTTATATAAATTTCCAAGCTATGGACTTTAATGACGTTACAATAGTTTTACATGCGTTATAAAAAATTAATTAAAGTTATTGAGTTTTCTGACTATATATTATCATCTATTACCCAAGGTTAATTAAAGTGAAATGTGATAAGTGACAAGTGTTCCACAGCAACAATAGATCTGAAGAAAAGGGTGATGAAATATTTATTACGAAATATACATAGCATTTGATATTCTTTCCACAGCCGTAACGTCATTTTGCATAGCTGCCAACAATGACTTTTGAACGACCCTTACGACCTCATATGTTCCAGCTTTCTATTAATGTTGATTTCTTTGTATATGCCAGTACCATGTCCTTGCATTCTTTTAGTATCTGTCCTGAATTGAATACCGGGAGGGCACGAGAAGCTTTCAAATGGCGTAAAAAGCTTGAAAAATTAATTTCTGAAACCGAAATTGTCCTTGTCGTTTTTCAAACACCTTTCTCAGCGTATCAAACAAGCAGGACCAAAATAAAAATATGGGATAACTGCACAATAAAACGGCAAAAAAGAAGAGAGAAAGAGAGTGAGAAAAGTGGAAAACATATCTGGAGAAAAATCCAAAAAAAAAAAAAAAAACAACATCTCCATGCGCATACATTTTGGTAGCGTGACCCCTGCGCAGTGACACCTGACGTTATAAGAAAAATAAATGTCATATATTGAATGGCTAATTCTATATCCCATTGATTGCACTTTCGGTTTGAATCATCAAGTAAGTAAGTCTAAATTTAGGTTCCAATAATCTACCCTACCCTTTTCTCGAGCGTTCTTGAAACGTACGGCTTTCGAAAGGATAATAATTGACCTAATGTGATCTTATTTAAATTGTGTTGTTTATCATTCTATGTAGATTGTGGGAGCCCTGCAAATGTCACTAACGGGATTGTTGATTTTACAAATAAGGACACAACATATGGACAAGTGATTTCTGTTACTTGCGATACCGGATACGAGATAGTGGGTAGAGGCTTTATAGAATGTCAGAGCGATGGAAACTGGAGTACCACTACAACTTGTGAAGCCATAGGTTTGACCTTTTAATGTTATTGTTTGTACAATTCTTAAATTGGGAAATTGCTATGGATTTATATATTGATGTACAAGTTTTGTCTTTACTCAGAATCAGTTTTCCAATGTCTTAAAATTGTATTTTATAAGGATAATCTTTAATATCGGTCTTCGTTTATAATCATTTATGACTCATTTGATACAGTTGGAAAGGCAGATGCATCAGACATTCATTACATGATATTGTTTAAGATGTCGATACATGTATAGCTGTATATTTGGATGCTGTCACAAAGATTTTGACATTTTATAATATAATGATGGTTTGCAACGGAAACTTTATCTGAAATTCACTAACCTTTCCATTTATAGACTGTCCACCTACCAACGTTGCAAATGGAGACGTAGACTTTTCAGCGGGCAAGAAATATGGAGACAATGCAACGGTAACCTGCCACGATGGTTACGATTTAAATGGATCAGGAATCATTACTTGTACACATGAACAAGAATGGAGCTCAGACACAGAATGTGTCTTGAAAAGTAAACATGACTTAGCTTGTTATTTATTCCAAACCATATCTGTTTTCAGAACGGGGGCATTTTATATAAATTTCCAAGCTATGGACTTTAATGACGTTACAATAGTTTTACATGCGTTATTCAAAAATTAATTAAAGTTATTGAGTTCTCTGACTATATATTATCATCTATTACCCAAGGTTGATTAAAGTGAAATGTGATAAGTGACAAGTGTTCCAAGCAACAATAGATCTGAAGAAAAGGGTGATGAAATATTTATTACGAAATATATATAGCATTTGATATTCTTTCCACAGCCGTAACGTCATTTTGCATAGCTGCTAACAATGACTTTTGAACGACCCTTACGACTTCATATGTTCCAGCTTTCTATTAATGTTGATTTCGTTGTATATGCCAGTACCATGTCCTTCCATTCTTTTAGTATCTGTCCTGATTTGAATACCGGGAGGGCACGAGAAGCTTTCAAATGGCTCAAAAAGCTTAAAAAATTAATTTCTGAAACCGAAGTTGTCCTTGTCTTTTTTCAAACACCTTACTCAGCGTATCAAACAAGCAGGACCAAAATAAAAATATGGGATAATTGCGCAATAAAACGGCAAAAAAGAAGAGAGAAAGAGAGTGAGAAAAGTGGAAAACATATCTGGAGAAAAATAAAAAAAAAAAACAAAAAAAAAACATGTCCATGCGCATACTTTTCGGTAGCGTGACCCCTGCGCAGTGACATCTGACGTTATAAGAAAAATAAGTGTCATATATTGAATGGCTAATTCTATATCCTATTGATTGCACTTTCGGTTTGAATCATCAAGTAAGTAAGTCTAAATTTAGGTTCCAATAATCTACCCTACCCTTTTCTAGCGCTTTTCTTGAAACGTACGGCTTTCGAAAGGATAATAATTGACCTAATGTGATCTTATTTGAATTGTGTTGTTTATCATTCTATGTAGATTGTGGGAGCCCTGCAAATGTCACTAACGGGATTGTTGATTTTACAAATAAGGACACAACATATGGACAAGTGATTTCTGTTACTTGCGATACCGGATACGAGATAGTGGGTAGAGGCTTTATAGAATGTCAGAGCGATGGAAACTGGAGTACCACTACAACTTGTGAAGCCATAGGTTTGACCTTTTAATGTTATTGTTTGTACAATTCTTAAATTGGGAAATTGCTATGGATTTATATATTGATGTACAAGTTTTGTCTTTACTCAGAATCAGTTTTCCAATGTCTTAAAATTGTATTTTATAAGGAGAATCTTTAATATCGGTCTTCGTTTATAATCATTTATGACTCATTTGATACAGTTGGAAAGGCAGATGCATCAGACATTCATTACATGATATTGTTTAAGATGTCGATACATGTATAGCTGTATATTTGGATGCTGTCACAAAGATTTTGACATTTTATAATATAATGATGGTTTGCAACGGAAACTTTATCTGAAATTCACTAAACTTTCCATTTATAGACTGTCCACCTACCAACGTTGCAAATGGAGACGTAGACTTTTCAGCGGGCAAGAAATATGGAGACAATGCAACGGTAACCTGCCACGATGGTTACGATTTAAATGGTTCAGGAATCATTACTTGTACACATGAACAAGAATGGAGCTCAGACACAGAATGTGTCTTGAAAAGTAAATATGACTTAGCTTGTTATTTAATACAAACCATATCTGTTGACAGAACGGGGGCATTTTATATAAATTTCCAAGCTATGGACTTTAATGACGTTACAATAGTTTTACATGCGTTATTCAAAAATTAATTAAAGTTATTGAGTTTTCTGACTATATATTATCATCTATTACCCAAGGTTAATTAAAGTGAAATGTGATAAGTGACAAGTGTTCCACAGCAACAATAGATCTGAAGAAAAGGGTGATGAAATATTTATTACGAAATATATATAGCATTTGATATTCTTTCCACAGCCGTAACGTCATTTTGCATAGCTGCTCACAATGACTTTTGAACGACCCTTACGACCTCATATGTTCCAGCTTTCTATTAATGTTGATTTCTTTGTATATGCCAGTACCATGTCCTTGCATTCTTTTAGTATCTGTCCTTAATTGAATACCGGGAGGGCACGGGAAGCTTTCAAATGGCGTAAAAGGCTTGAAAAATTAATTTCTGAAAACGAAGTTGTCCTTGTCTTTTTTCAAACACCTTAATCAGCGTATCAAACATGCAGGACCAAAATCAAAAATATGGGATAATTGCGCAATAAAACGGCAAAAAAGAAGAGAGAAAGAGAGTGAGAAAAGTGGAAAACATATCTGGAAAAAAAAACAAAAAAAAAACATGTCCATGCGCATACTTTTTGGCAGCGTGACCCCTGCGCAGTGACATCTGACGTTATAAGAAAAATAAGTGTCATATATTGAATGGCTAATTCTATATCCTATTGATTGCACTTTCGGTTTGAATCATCAAGTAAGTAAGTCTTAATTTAGGTTCCAATAATCTACCCTACCCTTTTCTAGCGCTTTTCTTGAAACGTACGGCTTTCGAAAGGATAATAATTGACATAATGTGATCTTATTTGAATTGTGTTGTTTATCATTCTATGTAGATTGTGGGAGCCCTGCAAATGTCACTAACGGGATTGTTGATTTTACAAATAAGGACACAACATATGGACAAGTGATTTCTGTTACTTGCGATACCGGATACGAGATATTGGGTAGAGGCTTTATAGAATGTCAGAGCGATGGAAACTGGAGTACCACTACAACTTGTGAAGCCATAGGTTTGACCTTTTAATGTTATTGTTTGTACAATTCTTAAATTGGGAAATTGCTATGGATTTATATATTGATGTACAAGTTTTGTCTTTACTCAGAATCAGTTTTCCAATGTCTTAAAGTTGTATTTTATAAGGAGAATCTTTAATATCGGTCTTCGTTTATAATCATTTATGATTCATTTGATACAGTTGGAAAGGCAGATGCATCAGACATTCATTACATGATATTGTTTAAGATGTCGATACATGTATAGCTGTATATTTGGATGCTGTCACAAAGATTTTGACATTTTATAATATAATGATGGTTTGCAACGGAAACTTTATCTGAAATTCACTAAACTTTCCATTTATAGACTGTCCACCTACCAACGTTGCAAATGGAGACGTAGACTTTTCAGCGGGCAAGAAATATGGAGACAATGCAACGGTAACCTGCCACGATGGTTACGATTTAAATGGATCAGGAATCATTACTTGTACACATGAACAAGAATGGAGCTCAGACACAGAATGTGTCTTGAAAAGTAAATATGACTTAGCTTGTTATTTAATCCAAACCATATCTGTTTTCAGAACGGGGGCATTTTATATAAATTTCCAAGCTATGGACTTTAATGACGTTACAATAGTTTTACATGCGTTATTCAAAAATTAATTAAAGTTATTGAGTTTTCTGACTATATATTATCATCTATTACCCAAGGTTAATTAAAGTGAAATGTGATAAGTGACAAGTGTTCCACAGCAACAATAGATCTGAAGAAAAGGGTGATGAAATATTTATTACGAAATATATATAGCATTTGATATTCTTTCCACAGCCGTAACGTAATTTTGCATAGCTGCTAACAATGACTTTTGAACGACCCTTACGACCTCATATGTTCCAGCTTTCTATTAATGTTGATTTCTTTGTATATGCCAGTACCATGTCCTTGCATTCTTTTAGTATCTGTCCTGAATTGAATACGGGAGGGCACGAGAAGCTTTCAAATGGCGTAAAAAGCTTGAAAAATTAATTTCTGAAACCGAAGTTGTCCTTGTCTTTTTTCAAACACCTTACTCAGCGTATCAAACAAGCAGGACCAAAATAAAAATATGGGATAACTGCGCAATAAAACGGTAGAAAAGAAGAGAGAAAGAGAGTGAGAAAAGTGGAAAACAAATCTGGGGAAAACTAGAAAAAAAAAAAAATATCTCCATTCGCATACTTTTTGGTAGCGTGACCCCTGCGCAGTGACATCTGACGTTATAAGAAAAATAAGTGTCATATATTGAATGGCTAATTCTATATCCTATTGATTGCACTTTCGGTTTGAATCATCAAGTAAGTAAGTCTAAATTTAGGTTCCAATAATCTACCCTACCCTTTTCTAGCGCTTTTCTTGAAACGCACGGCTTTCGAAAGGATAATAATTGACCTAATGTGATCTTATTTGAATTGTGTTGTTTATCATTCTATGTAGATTGTGGGAGCCCTGCAAATGTCACTAACGGGATTGTTGATTTTACAAATAAGGACACAACATATGGACAAGTGATTTCTGTTACTTGCGATACCGGATACGAGATAGTGGGTAGAGGCTTTATAGAATGTCAGAGCGATGGAAACTGGAGTACCACTACAACTTGTGAAGCCATAGGTTTGACCTTTTAATGTTATTGTTTGTACAATTCTTAAATTGGGAAATTGCTATGGATTTATATATTGATGTACAAGTTTTGTCTTTACTCAGAATCAGTTTTCCAATGTCTTAAAATTGTATTTTATAAGGAGAATCTTTAATATCGGTCTCCGTTTATAATCATTTATGACTCATTTGATACAGTTGGAAAGGCAGATGCATCAGACATTCATTACATGATATTGTTTAAGATGTCGATACATGTATAGCTGTATATTTGGATGCTGTCACAAAGATTTTGACATTTTATAATATAATGATGGTTTGCAACGGAAACGTTATCTGAAATTCACTAACCTTTCCTTTTATAGACTGTCCACCTACCAACGTTGCAAATGGAGACGTAGACTTTTCAGCGGGCAAGAAATATGGAGACAATGCAACGGTAACCTGCCACGATGGTTACGATTTAAATGGATCAGGAATCATTACTTGTACACATGAACAAGAATGGAGCTCAGACACAGAATGTGTCTTGAAAAGTAAATATGACTTAGCTTGTTATTTAATCCAAACCATATCTGTTTTCAGAACGGGGGCATTTTATATAAATTTCCAAGCTATGGACTTTAATGACGTTACAATAGTTTTACATGCTTTATTCAAAAATTAATTACAGTTATTGAGTTTTCTGACTATATATTATTATCTATTACCCAAGGTTAATTAAAGTGAAATGTGATAAGTGACAAGTGTTCCACAGCAACAATAGATCTGAAGAAAAGGGTGATGAAATATTTATTACGAAATATACATAGCATTTGATATTCTTTCCACAGCCGTAACGTCATTTTGCATAGCTGCTAACAATGACTTTTGAACGACCCTTACGACCTCATATGTTCCAGCTTTCTATTAATGTTGATTTCTTTGTATATGCCAGTACCATGTCCTTGCATTCTTTTAGTATCTGTCCTGAATTGAATACCGGGAGGGCACGAGAAGCTTTCAAATGGCGTAAAAAGCTTGAAAAATTAATTTCTGAAACCGAAGTTGTCCTTGTCGTTTTTCAAACACCTTACTCAGCGTATCAAACAAGCAGGACCAAAATAAAAATATGGGATAACTGCGCAATAAAACGGCAAAAAGAAAAGAGAAAGAGAGTGAGAAAAGTGGAAAACATATCTGGAGAAAAATCCAAAAAAAAAAAAAAAAACATCTCCATGCGCATACATTTTGGTAGCGTGACCCCTGCGCAGTGACATCTGACGTTATAAGAAAAATAAATGTCATATATTGAATGGCTAATTCTATATCCTATTGATTGCACTTTCGGTTTGAATCATCAAGTAAGTAAGTCTAAATTTAGGTTCCAATAATCTACCCTACCCTTTTCTAGCGCTTTTCTTGAAACGCACGGCTTTCGAAAGGATAATGATTGACCTAATGTGATCTTATTTGAATTGTGTTGTTTATCATTCTATGTAGATTGTGGGAGCCCTGCAAATGTCACTAACGGGATTGTTGATTTTACAAATAAGGACACAACATATGGACAAGTGATTTCTGTTACTTGCGATACCGGATACGAGATAGTGGGTAGAGGCTTTATAGAATGTCAGAGCGATGGAAACTGGAGTACCACTACAACTTGTGAAGCCATAGGTTTGACCTTTTAATGTTATTGTTTGTACAATTCTTAAATTGGGAAATTGCTATGGATTTATATATTGATGTACAAGTTTTGTCTTTACTCAGAATCAGTTTTCCAATGTCTTAAAATTGTATTTTATAAGGATAATCTTTAATATCGGTCTTCGTGTATAATCATTTATGACTCATTTGATACAGTTGGAAAGGCAGATGCATCAGACATTCATTACATGATATTGTTTAAGATGTCGATACATGTATAGCTGTATATTTGGATGCTGTCACAAAGATTTTGACATTTTATAATATAATGATGGTTTGCAACGGAAACTTTATCTGAAATTTACTAAACTTTCCATTAATAGACTGTCCACCTAGCAACGTTGCAAATGGAGACATAGACTTTTCAGCGGGCAAGAAATATGGAGACAATGCAACGGTAACCTGCCACGATGGTTACGATTTAAATGGATCAGGAATCATTACTTGTACACATGAACAAGAATGGAGCTCAGACACAGAATGTGTCTTGAAAAGTAAATATGACTTAGCTTGTTATTTAATCCAAACCATATCTGTTTTCAGAACGGGGGCATTTTATATAAATTTCCAAGCTATGGACTTTAATGACGTTACAATAGTTTTACATGCGTTATAAAAAATTAATTAAAGTTATTGAGTTTTCTGACTATATATTATCATCTATTACCCAAGGTTAATTAAATTGAAATGTGATAAGTGACAAGTGTTCCACAGCAACAATAGATCTGAAGAAAAGGGTGATGAAATATTTATTACGAAATATATATAGCATTTGATATTCTTTCCACAGCCGTAACGTAATTTTGCATAGCTGCTAACAATGACTTTTGAACGACCCTTACGACCTCATATGTTCCAGCTTTCTATTAATGTTGATTTCTTTGTATATGCCAGTACCATGTCCTTGCATTCTTTTAGTATCTGTCCTGAATTGAATACGGGAGGGCACGAGAAGCTTTCAAATGGCGTAAAAAGCTTGAAAAATTAATTTCTGAAACCGAAGTTGTCCTTGTCTTTTTTCAAACACCTTACTCAGCGTATCAAACATGCAGGACCAAAATAAAAATATGGGATAACTGCGCAATAAAACGGCAAAAAAGAAGAGAGAAAGAGAGTGAGAAAAGTGGTAAATATATCTGGAGAAAATTGAAAAAAAAAAAAAAAAAAAAAAAAAATCTCCATGCGCATACATTTTGGTAGCGTGACGCCTGCGCAGTGACATCTGACGTTATAAGAAAAATAAGTGTCATATATTGAATGGCTAATTCTATATCCTATTGATTGCACTTTCGATTTGAATCATCAAGTAAGTAAGTAAGTCTAAATTTAGGTTCCAATAATCTACCCTTCCCTTTTCTAGCGCTTTTCTTGAAACGTACGGCTTTCGAAAGGATAATAATTGACCTAATGTGATCTTATTTGAATTGTGTTGTTTATCATTCTATGTAGATTGTGGGAGCCCTGCAAATGTCACTAACGGGATTGTTGATTTTACAAATAAGGACACAACATATGGACAAGTGATTTCTGTTACTTGCGATACCGGATACGAGATAGTGGGTAGAGGCTTTATAGAATGTCAGAGCGATGGAAACTGGAGTACCACTACAACTTGTGAAGCCATAGGTTTGACATTTTAATGTTATTGTTTGTACAATTCTTAAATTGGGAAATTGCTATGGATTTATATATTGATGAACAAGTTTTGTCTTTACTCAGAATCAGTTTTCCAATGTCTTAAAATTGTATTTTATAAGGAGAATCTTTAATATCGGTCTTCGTGTATAATCATTTATGACTCATTTGATACAGTTGGAAAGGCAGATGCATCAGACATTCATTACATGATATTGTTTAAGATGTCGATACATGTATAGCTGTATATTTGGATGCTGTCACAAAGAGTTTGACATTTTATAATATAATGATGGTTTGCAACGGAAACTTTATCTGAAATTCACTAAACTTTCCATTTATAGACTGTCCACCTACCAACGTTGCAAATGGAGACATAGACTTTTCAGCGGGCAAGAAATATGGAGACAGTGCAACGGTAACCTGCCACGATGGTTACGATTTAAATGGATCAGGAATCATTACTTGTACACATGAACAAGAATGGAGCTCAGACACAGAATGTGTCTTGAAAAGTAAATATGACTTAGCTTGTTATTTATTCCAAACCATATCTGTTTTCAGAACGGGGGCATTTTATATAAATTTCCAAGCTGTGGACTTTAATGACGTTACAATAGTTTTACATGCGTTATAAAAAATTAATTAAAGTTCTTGAGTTTTCTGACTATATATTATCATCTATTACCCAAGGTTAATTAAAGTGAAATGTGATAAGTGACAAGTGTTCCACAGCAACAATAGATCTGAAGAAAAGGGTGATGAAATATTTATTACGAAATATATATAGCATTTGATATTCTTTCCACAGCCGTAACGTCATTTTGCATAGCTGCTAACAATGACTTTTGAACGACCCTTACGACCTCATATGTTCCAGCTTTCTATTAATGTTGATTTCTTTGTATATGCCAGTACCATGTCCTTGCATTCTTTTAGTATCTGTCCTGAATTGAATATCGGGAGGGCACGAGAAGCTTTCAAATGGCGTAAAAAGCTTGAAAAATTAATTTCTGAAACCGAAGTTGTCCTTGTCGTTTTTCAAACACCTTACTCAGCGTATCAAACAAGCAGGACCAAAATAAAAATATGGGATAACTGCGCAATAAAACGGCAAAAAAGAAGAGAGAAAGAGAGTGAGAAAGTGGAAAACATATCTAAAGAAACAACAAACAAACAAAAAAAAAAAACATCTCCATGCGCATACATTTTGGTAGCGTGACCCCTGTGCAGTGACATCTGACGTTATAAGAAAAATAAGTGTTATATATTGAATGGCTAATTCTATATCCTATTGATTGCACTTTCGGTTTGAATCATCAAGTAAGTAAGTCTAAATTTAGGTTCCAATAATCTACCCTACCCTTTTCTAGCGCTTTTCTTGAAACGTACGGCTTTCGAAAGGATAATAATTGACCTAATGTGATCTTATTTGAATTGTGTTGTTTATCATTCTATGTAGATTGTGGGAGCCCTGCAAATGTCACTAACGGGATTGTTGATTTTACAAATAAGGACACAACATATGGACAAGTGATTTCTGTTACTTGCGATACCGGATACGAGATAGTGGGTAGAGGCTTTATAGAATGTCAGAGCGATGGAAACTGGAGTACCACTACAACTTGTGAAGCCATAGGTTTGACCTTTTAATGTTATTGTTTGTACAATTCTTAAATTGGGAAATTGCTATGGATTTATATATTGATGTACAAGTTTTGCCTTACTCAGAATCAGTTTTGCAATGTCTTAAAATTGTATTTTATAAGGAGAATCTTTAATATCGGTCTTCGTTTATAATCATTTATGACTCATTTGATACAGTTGGAAAGGCAGATGCATCAGACATTCATTACATGATATTGTTTAAGATGTCGATACATGTATAGCTGTATATTTGGATGCTGTCACAAAGATTTTGACATTTTATAATATAATGATGGTTTGCAACGGAAACTTTATCTGAAATTCACTAAACTTTCCATTTATAGACTGTCCACCTACCAACGTTGCAAATGGAGACATAGACTTTTCAGCGGGCAAGAAATATGGAGACAATGCAACGGTAACCTGCCACGATGGTTACGATTTAAATGGATCAGGAATCATTACTTGTACACATGAACAAGAATGGAGCTCAGACACAGAATGTGTCTTGAAAAGTAAATATGACTTAGCTTGTTATTTAATTCAAACCATATCTGTTTTCAGAACGGGGGCATTTTATATAAATTTCCAAGCTATGGACTTTAATGACGTTACAATAGTTTTACATGCGTTATTCAAAAATTAATTAAAGTTATTGAGTTTTCTGACTATATATTATCATCTATTGCCCAAGGTTAATTAAAGTGAAATGTGATGTGACAAGTGTTCCACAGCAACAATAGATCTGAAGAAAAGGGAGATGAAATATTTATTACGAAATATATATAGCATTTGATATTCTTTCCACAGCCGTAACGTCATTTTGCATAGCTGCTAACAATGACTTTTGAACGACTCTTACGACCTCATATGTTCCAGCTTTCTATTAATGTTGATTTCTTTGTATATGCCAGTACCATGTCCTTGCATTCTTTTAGTATCTGTCCTGAATTGAATACGGGAGGGCACGAGAAGCTTTCAAATGGCGTAAAAAGCTAGAAAAATTAATTTCTGAAACCGAAGTTGTCCTTGTCTTTTTTCAAACACCTTACTCAGCGTATCAAACAAGCAGGACCAAAATAAAAATATGGGATAACTGCGCAATAAAACGGCAAAAAAGAAGAGAGAAAGAGAGTGAGAAAAGTGGAAAACATATCTGGAGAAAAATAAAAAAAAAAAAAATATCTCCATGCGCATACATTTTGGTAGCGTGACCACTGCGCAGTGACACCTGACGTTATAAGAAAAATAAATGTCATATATTGAATGGCTAATTCTATATCCACTTGATTGCACTTTCGGTTTGAATCATCAAGTAAGTAAGTCTAAATTTTAGGTTCCAATAATCTACCCTACCCTTTTCTAGCGCTTTTCTTGAAACGTACGGCTTTCGAAAGGATAATAATTGACCTAATGTGATCTTATTTGAATTGTGTTGTTTATCATTCTCTGTAGATTGTGGGAGCCCTGCAAATGTCACTAACGGGATTGTTGATTTTACAAATAAGGACACAACATATGGACAAGTGATTTCTGTTACTTGCGATACCGGATACGAGATAGTGGGTAGAGGCTTTATAGAATGTCAGAGCGATGGAAACTGGAGTACCACTACAACTTGTGAAGCCATAGGTTTGACCTTTTAATGTTATTGTTTGTACAATTCTTAAATTGGGAAATTGCTATGGATTTATATATTGATGTACAAGTTTTGTCTTTACTCAGAATCAGTTTTCCAATGTCTTAAAATTGTATTTTATAAGGAGAATCTTTAATATCGGTCTTCGTTTATAATCATTTATGACTCATTTGATACAGTTGGAAAGGCAGATGCATCAGACATTCATTACATGATATTGTTTAAGATGTCGATACATGTATAGCTGTATATTTGGATGCTGTCACAAAGATTTTGACATTTTATAATATAATGATGGTTTGCAACGGAAACTTTATCTGAAATTCACTAAACTTTCCATTAATAGACTGTCCACCTACCAACGTTGCAAATGGAGACATAGACTTTTCAGCGGGCAAGAAATATGGAGACAATGCAACGGTAACCTGCCACGATGGTTACGATTTAAATGGATCAGGAATCATTACTTGTACACATGAACAAGAATGGAGCTCAGACACAGAATGTGTCTTGAAAAGTAAATATGACTTAGCTTGTTATTTATTCCAAACCATATCTGTTTTCAGAACGGGGGCATTTTATATAAATTTCCAAGCTGTGGACTTTAATGACGTTACAATAGTTTTACATGCGTTATTCAAAAATTAATTAAAGTTATTGAGTTTTCTGACTATATATTATCATCTATTACCCAAGGCTAATTAAAGTGAAATGTGATAAGTGACAAGTGTTCCACAGCAACAATAGATCTGAAGAAAAGGGTGATGAAATATTTATTACGAAATAAATATAGCATTTGATATTCTTTCCACAGCCGTAACGTCATTTTGCATAGCTGCTAACAATGACTTTTGAACGACCCTTACGACCTCATATGTTCCAGCTTTCTATTAATGTTGATTTCTTTGTATATGCCAGTACCATGTCCTTGCATTCTTTTAGTATCTGTCCTGAATTGAATTCCGGGAGGGCACAAGAAGCTTTCAAATGGCATAAAAAGGTAGAAAAATTAATTTCTGAAACCGAAGTTGTCCTTGTCTTTTTTCAAACACCTTACTCAGCGTATCAAACAAGCAGGACCAAAATAAAAATATGGGATAACTGCGCAATAAAACGGCAAAAAAGAAGAGAGAAAGAGAGTGAGAAAAGTGGAAAACATATCTGGAGAAAATTAAAAAAAAAAAAAAAAAAAAAACATCACCATGCGCATACATTTGGTAGCGTGACCCCTGCGCAGTGACATCTGACGTTATCAGAAAAATAAGTGTCATATATTGAATGGCTAATTCTATATCCTATTGATTGCACTTTCGATTTGAATCACCAAGTAAGTAAGTTAGTCTAAATTTAGGTTCCAATAATCTACCCTACCCTTTTCTAGCGCTTTTCTTGAAACATACGGCTTTCGAAAGGATAATAATTGACCTAATGTGATCTTATTTGAATTGTGTTGTTTATCATTCTGTGTAGATTGTGGGAGCCCTGCAAATGTCACTAACGGGATTGTTGATTTTACAAATAAGGACACAACATATGGACAAGTGATTTCTGTTACTTGCGATACCGGATACGAGATAGTGGGTAGAGGCTTTATAGAATGTCAGAGCGATGGAAACTGGAGTACCACTACAACTTGTGAAGCCATAGGTTTGACCTTTTAATGTTATTGTTTGTACAATTCTTAAATTGGGAAATTGCTATGGATTTATATATTGATGTACAAGTTTTGTCTTTACTCAGAATCAGTTTTCCAATGTCTTAAAATTGTATTTTATAAGGAGAATCTTTAATATCGGTCTTCGTTTATAATCATTTATGACTCATTTGATACAGTTGGAAAGGCAGATGCATCAGACATTCATTACATGATATTGTTTTAGACGTCGATACATGTATATCTGTATATTTGGATGCTGTCACAAAGATTTTGACATTTTATAATATAATGATGGTTTGCAACGGAAACTTTATCTGAAATTCACTAAACTTTTCATTTATAGACTGTCCACCTACCAACGTTGCAAATGGAGACATAGACTTTTCAGCGGGCAAGAAATATGGAGACAATGCAACGGTAACCTGCCACGATGGTTACGATTTAAATGGATCAGGAATCATTACTTGTACACATGAACAAGAATGGAGCTCAGACACAGAATGTGTCTTGAAAAGTAAATATGACTTAGCTTGTTATTTATTCCAAACCATATCTGTTTTCAGAACGGGGGCATTTTATATAAATTTCCAAGCTGTGGACTTTAATGACGTTACAATAGTTTTACATGCGTTATAAAAAATTAATTAAGGTTCTTGAGTTTTCTGACTATATATTATCATCTATTACCCAAGGTTAATTAAAGTGAAATGTGATAAGTGACAAGTGTTCCACAGCAACAATAGATCTGAAGAAAAGGGTGATGAAATATTTATTACGAAATATATATAGCATTTGATATTCTTTCCACAGCCGTAACGTAATTTTGCATAGCTGCTAACAATGACTTTTGAACGACCCTTACGACCTCATATGTTCCAGCTTTCTATTAATGTTGATTTCTTTGTATATGCCAGTACCATGTCCTTGCATTCTTTTAGTATCTGTCCTGAATTGAATATCGGGAGGGCACGAGAAGCTTTCAAATGGCGTAAAAAGCTTGAAAAATTAATTTCTGAAACCGAAGTTGTCCTTGTCTTTTTTCAAACACCTTACTCAGCGTATCAAACAAGCAGGACCAAAATAAAAATATGGGATAACTGCGCAATAAAACGGCAAAAAAGAAGAGAGAAAGAGAGTGAGAAAAGTGGAAAACATATCTGGAGAAAATTAAAAAAAAAAAAAAAAAAAAAACATCACCATGCGCATACATTTGGTAGCGTGACCCCTGCGCAGTGACATCTGACGTTATCAGAAAAATAAGTGTCATATATTGAATGGCTAATTCTATATCCTATTGATTGCACTTTCGATTTGAATCACCAAGTAAGTAAGTTAGTCTAAATTTAGGTTCCAATAATCTACCCTACCCTTTTCTAGCGCTTTTCTTGAAACATACGGCTTTCGAAAGGATAATAATTGACCTAATGTGATCTTATTTGAATTGTGTTGTTTATCATTCTGTGTAGATTGTGGGAGCCCTGCAAATGTCACTAACGGGATTGTTGATTTTACAAATAAGGACACAACATATGGACAAGTGATTTCTGTTACTTGCGATACCGGATACGAGATAGTGGGTAGAGGCTTTATAGAATGTCAGAGCGATGGAAACTGGAGTACCACTACAACTTGTGAAGCCATAGGTTTGACCTTTTAATGTTATTGTTTGTACAATTCTTAAATTGGGAAATTGCTATGGATTTATATATTGATGTACAAGTTTTGTCTTTACTCAGAATCAGTTTTCCAATGTCTTAAAATTGTATTTTATAAGGAGAATCTTTAATATCGGTCTTCGTTTATAATCATTTATGACTCATTTGATACAGTTGGAAAGGCAGATGCATCAGACATTCATTACATGATATTGTTTTAGACGTCGATACATGTATATCTGTATATTTGGATGCTGTCACAAAGATTTTGACATTTTATAATATAATGATGGTTTGCAACGGAATCTTTATCTGAAATTCACTAAACTTTTCATTTATAGACTGTCCACCTACCAACGTTGCAAATGGAGACATAGACTTTTCAGCGGGCAAGAAATATGGAGACAATGCAACGGTAACCTGCCACGATGGTTACGATTTAAATGGATCAGGAATCATTACTTGTACACATGAACAAGAATGGAGCTCAGACACAGAATGTGTCTTGAAAAGTAAATATGACTTAGCTTGTTATTTATTCCAAACCATATCTGTTTTCAGAACGGGGGCATTTTATATAAATTTCCAAGCTGTGGACTTTAATGACGTTACAATAGTTTTACATGCGTTATAAAAAATTAATTAAGGTTCTTGAGTTTTCTGACTATATATTATCATCTATTACCCAAGGTTAATTAAAGTGAAATGTGATAAGTGACAAGTGTTCCACAGCAACAATAGATCTGAAGAAAAGGGTGATGAAATATTTATTACGAAATATATATAGCATTTGATATTCTTTCCACAGCCGTAACGTAATTTTGCATAGCTGCTAACAATGACTTTTGAACGACCCTTACGACCTCATATGTTCCAGCTTTCTATTAATGTTGATTTCTTTGTATATGCCAGTACCATGTCCTTGCATTCTTTTAGTATCTGTCCTGAATTGAATACGGGAGGGCACGAGAAGCTTTCAAATGGCGTAAAAAGCTTGAAAAATTAATTTCTGAAACCGAAGTTGTCCTTGTCTTTTTTCAAACACCTTACTCAGCGTATCAAACAAGCAGGACCAAAATAAAAATATGGGATAACTGCGCAATAAAACGGTAGAAAAGAAGAGAGAAAGAGAGTGAGAAAAGTGGAAACAAATCTGGGGAAAACTAGAAAAAAAAAAAAAATATCTCCATTCGCATACTTTTTGGTAGCGTGACCCCTGCGCAGTGACATCTGACGTTATAAGAAAAATAAGTGTCATATATTGAATGGCTAATTCTATATCCTATTGATTGCACTTTCGGTTTGAATCATCAAGTAAGTAAGTCTAAATTTAGGTTCCAATAATCTACCCTACCCTTTTCTAGCGCTTTTCTTGAAACGCACGGCTTTCGAAAGGATAATAATTGACCTAATGTGATCTTATTTGAATTGTGTTGTTTATCATTCTATGTAGATTGTGGGAGCCCTGCAAATGTCACTAACGGGATTGTTGATTTTACAAATAAGGACACAACATATGGACAAGTGATTTCTGTTACTTGCGATACCGGATACGAGATAGTGGGTAGAGGCTTTATAGAATGTCAGAGCGATGGAAACTGGAGTACAACTACAACTTGTGAAGCCATAGGTTTGACCTTTTAATGTTATTGTTTGTACAATTCTTAAATTGGGAAATTGCTATGGATTTATATATTGATGTACAAGTTTTGTCTTTACTCAGAATCAGTTTTGCAATGTCTTAAAATTGTATTTTATAAGGAGAATCTTTAATATCGGTCTTCGTTTATAATCATTTATGACTCATTTGATACAGTTGGAAAGGCAGATGCATCAAACATTCATTACATGATATTGTTTAAGATGTCGATACATGTATAGCTGAATATTTGGATGCTGTCACAAAGATTTTGACATTTTATAATATAATGATGGTTTGCAACGGATACTTTATCTGAAATTCACTAAACTTTCCATTTATAGACTGTCCACCTACCAACGTTGCAAATGGAGACATAGACTTTTCAGCGGGCAAGAAATATGGAGACAATGCAACGGTAACCTGCCACGATGGTTACGATTTAAATGGATCAGGAATCATTACTTGTACACATGAACAAGAATGGAGCTCAGACACAGAGTGTGTCTTGAAAAGTAAATATGACTTAGCTTGTTATTTATTCCAAACCATATCTGTTTTCAGAACGGGGGCATTTTATATAAATTTCCAAGCTGTGGACTTTAATGACGTTACATTAGTTTTACATGCGTTATTCAAAAATTAATTAAAGTTCTTGAGTTTTCTGACTATATATTATCATCTATTACCCAAGGTTAATTAAAGTGAAATGTGATAAGTGACAAGTGTTCCACAGCAACAATAGATCTGAAGAAAAGGGTGATGAAATATTTATTACGAAATATATATAGCATTTGATATTCTTTCCACAGCCGTAACGTTATTTTGCATAGCTGCTAACAATGACTTTTGAACGACCCTTACGACCTCATATGTTCCAGCTTTCTATTAATGTTGATTTCTTTTTATATGCCAGTACCATGTCCTTGCATTCGTTTAGTATCTGTCCTGAATTGAATACCGGGAGGGCACGAGAAGCTTTCAAATGGCGTAAAAAGCTTGAAAAATTAATTTCTGAAACCGAAGTTGTCCTTGTCTTTTTTCAAACACCTTACTCAGCGTATCAAACAAGCAGGACCAAAATAAAAATATGGGATAACTGCGCAATAAAACGGCAAAAAAGAAGAGAGAAAGAGAGTGAGAAAAGTGGAAAACATATCTGGAGAAAAATCAAAAAAAAAAAGAAAAAAAAAATATCTCCATGCGCATACATGTTGGTAGCGTGACCCCTGCGCAGTGACATCTGACGTTATAAGAAAAATAAGTGTCATATATTGAATGGCTAATTCTATATCCTATTGATTGCACTTTCGGTTTGAATCATCAAGTAAGTAAGTCTAAATTTAGGTTCCAATAATCTACCCTACCCTTTTCTAGCGCTTTTCTTGAAACGTACGGCTTTCGAAAGGATAATAATTGACCTAATGTGATCTTATTTAAATTGTGTTGTTTATCATTCTATGTAGATTGTGGGAGCCCTGCAAATGTCACTAACGGGATTGTTGATTTTACAAATAAGGACACAACATATGGACAAGTGATTTCTGTTACTTGCGATACCGGATACGAGATAGTGGGTAGAGGCTTTATAGAATGTCAGAGCGATGGAAACTGGAGTACCACTACAACTTGTGAAGCCATAGGTTTGACCTTTTAATGTTATTGTTTGTACAATTCTTGAACTGGGAAATTGCTATGGATTTATATATATATGTACAAGTTTTGTCTTTACTCAGAATCAGTTTTCCAATGTCTTAAAATTGTATTTTATAAGGAGAATCTTTAATATCGGTCTTCGTTTATAATCATTTATGACTCATTTGATACAGTTTGAAAGGCAGATGCATCAGACATTCATTACATGATATTGTTTAAGATGTCGATACATGTATAGCTGTATATTTGGATGCTGTCACAAAGATTTTGACATTTTATAATATAATGATGGTTTGCAACGGAAACTTTATCTGAAATTCACTAAACTTTCCATTTATAGACTGTCCACCTACCAAGGTTGCAAATGGAGACATAGACTTTTCAGCGGGCAAGAAATATGGAGACAATGCAACGGTAACCTGCCACGATGGTTACGATTTAAATGGATCAGGAATCATTACTTGTACACATGAACAAGAATGGAGCTCAGACACAGAATGTGTCTTGAAAAGTAAATATGACTTAGCTTGTTATTTATTCCAAACCATCTCTGTTTTCAGAACGGGGGCATTTTATAAAAATTTCCAAGCTGTGGACTTTAATGACGTTACAATAGTTTTACATGCGTTATTCAAAAAATAATTAAAGTTATTGAGTTTTTTTGACTATATATTATCATCTATTACCCAAGGTTAATTAAAGTGAAATGTGATAAGTGACAAGTGTTCCACAGCAACAATAGATCTGAAGAAAAGGGTGATGAAATATTTATTACGAAATATATATAGCATTTGATATTCTTTCCACAGCCGTCACGTCATTTTGCATAGCTGCTAACAATGACTTTTGAACGACCCTTACGACCTCATATGTTCCAGCTTTCTATTAATGTTGATTTCTTTGTATATGCCAGTACCATGTCCTTGCATTCTTTTAGTATCTGTCCTGAATTGAATACCGGGAGGGCAAGAGAAGCTTTCAAATGGCGTAAAAAGCTTGAAAAATTAATTTCTGAAACCGAAGTTGTCCTTGTCTTTTTTCAAACACCTTACTCAGCGTATCAAACAAGCAGGACCAAAATAAAAATATGGGATAACTGCGCAATAAAACGGCAAAAAAGAAGAGAGAAAGAGAGTGAGAAAAGTGGAAAACATATCTAAAGAAAAATCGAAAAAAAAAAAAAAAAAAAAAAAAAACATCTCCATGCGCAAACATTTTGGTAGCGTGACCCCTGCGCAGTGACATCTGTCGTTATAAGAAAAATAAGTGTCATGTATTGAATGGCTAATTCTATATCCTATTGATTGCACTTTCGGTTTGAATCATCAAGTAAGTAAGTCTAAATTTAGGTTCCAATAATCTACCCTACCCTTTTCTAGCGCTTTTCTTGAAACGTACGGCTTTCGAAAGGATAATAATTGACCTAATGTGATCTTATTTGAATTGTGTTGTTTATCATTCTATGTAGATTGTGGGAGCCCTGCAAATGTCACTAACGGGATTGTTGATTTTACAAATAAGGACACAACATATGGACAAGTGATTTCTGTTACTTGCGATACCGGATACGAGATAGTTGGTAGAGGCTTTATAGAATGTCAGAGCGATGGAAACTGGAGTACCACTACAACTTGCGAAGCCATAGGTTTGACCTTTTAATGTTATTGTTTGTACAATTCTTAAATTGGGAAATTGCTATGGATTTATATATTGAAGTACAAGTTTTGTCTTTACTCAGAATCAGTTTTCCAATGTCTAAAAATTGTATTTTATAAGGAGAATCTTTAATATCGGTCTTCGTTTATAATCATTTATGATTCATTTGATACAGTTGGAAAGGCAGATGCATCAGACATTCATTACATGATATTGTTTAAGATGTCGATACATGTATAGCTGTATATTTGGATGCTGTCACAAAGATTTTGACATTTTATAATATAATGATGGTTTGCAACGGAAACTTTATCTGAAATTCACTAAACTTTCCATTTATAGACTGTCCACCTACCAACGTTGCAAATGGAGACATAGACTTTTCAGCGGGCAAGAAATATGGAGACAATGCAACGGTAACCTGCCACGATGGTTACGATTTAAATGGATCAGGAATCATTACTTGTACACATGAACAAGAATGGAGCTCAGACACAGAATGTGTCTTGAAAAGTAAATATGACTTAGCTTGTTATTTATTCCAAACCATATCTGTTTTCAGAACGGGGGCATTTTATATAAATTTCCAAGCTGTGGACTTTAATGACGTTACAATAGTTTTACATGCGTTATTCAAAAATTAATTAAAGTTATTGAGTTATTGTTTCAGTTCCTGGTCTTTGCATACTTTTTACTTTTATTATCAGAGTTCTTGTGGTTGTGCTGTGTGGCGGCCCCAAAAAGTCTCCCCGCACATCCATTTAATGCTCTTATTCTTCCAATCCTCAGGGGTTGTTTGCAATCATTTTCCATTATTCATGTCCCTTAATACCATTCCATTTCGATACTGAATTAGATTTCCAGTGGGGTTGTTTGGCAGGATAGGGATCTCCACCTGTCAGACGGCCCGTTGTATCTGTTGAGTCCTCGTCTTTGGATCTTCATGGTGTTGAAATTTGATTTATGTGTTTACCGTTATGATTCATTGACGAGTTAGAGGGTTATCATGCGAACCGAACAACCAACTAAATGTTTTGTACCACTTCAGAAACTGAGGGTGAGGTTGGGCCTGTAAAATCGATTTAAGCCCCCCAGTAATTCATTACTGACCGTTCCAAGGCGGTAGTTCTGTTGTGGTTCTCTGTTGCCTGTTTTTGGTGTCAGAGTTTCTGTGATGTTTTACCTTATGTATGTTCTTATTATTTTTGGTTCGGTTTGGGTTGCTGAGTGGCCACCTTTTGGGAACAAGCTGCTCACTCGGTTGGCCATATGTTCTCTGTATCTTGATTATTTGTAATCTTAGTTGTTTCCAACTATGGTTTGAGGGCTGGATTTGGATTTTGATTGTTTCAGTTCCTGGTCTTTGCATACTTTTTACTTTTTTTTCTGACTATATATTATCATCTATTACCCAAAGTTAATTAAAGTGAAATGTGATAAGTGACAAGTGTTCCACAGCAACAATAGATCTGAAGAAAAGGGTGATGAAATATTTATTACGAAATATATATAGCATTTGATATTCTTTCCACAGCCGTGACGTCATTTTGCATAGCTGCTAACAATGACTTTTGAACGACCCTTACGACCTCATATGTTCCAGCTTTCTATTAATGTTGATTTCTTTGTATATGCCAGTACCATGTCCTTGCATTCTTTTAGTATCTGTCCTGAATTGAATACCGGGAGGGCAAGAGAAGCTTTCAAATGGCGTAAAAAGCTTGAAAAATTAATTTCTGAAACCGAAGTTGTCCTTGTCTTTTTTCAAACACCTTACTCAGCGTATCAAACAAGCAGGACCAAAATAAAAATATGGGATAACTGCGCAATAAAACGGCAAAAAAGAAGAGAGAAAGAGAGTGAGAAAAGTGGAAAACATATCTAAAGAAAAATCGAAAAAAAAAAAAAAAAAAAAAAAAAAAAAAACATCTCCATGCGCAAACATTTTGGTAGCGTGACCCCTGCGCAGTGACATCTGTCGTTATAAGAAAAATAAGTGTCATGTATTGAATGGCTAATTCTATATCCTATTGATTGCACTTTCGGTTTGAATCATCAAGTAAGTAAGTCTAAATTTAGGTTCCAATAATCTACCCTACCCTTTTCTAGCGCTTTTCTTGAAACGTACGGCTTTCGAAAGGATAATAATTGACCTAATGTGATCTTATTTGAATTGTGTTGTTTATCATTCTATGTAGATTGTGGGAGCCCTGCAAATGTCACTAACGGGATTGTTGATTTTACAAATAAGGACACAACATATGGACAAGTGATTTCTGTTACTTGCGATACCGGATACGAGATAGTTGGTAGAGGCTTTATAGAATGTCAGAGCGATGGAAACTGGAGTACCACTACAACTTGCGAAGCCATAGGTTTGACCTTTTAATGTTATTGTTTGTACAATTCTTAAATTGGGAAATTGCTATGGATTTATATATTGAAGTACAAGTTTTGTCTTTACTCAGAATCAGTTTTCCAATGTCTTAAAATTGTATTTTATAAGGAGAATCTTTAATATCGGTCTTCGTTTATAATCATTTATGATTCATTTGATACAGTTGGAAAGGCAGATGCATCAGACATTCATTACATGATATTGTTTAAGATGTCGATACATGTATAGCTGTATATTTGGATGCTGTCACAAAGATTTTGACATTTTATAATATAATGATGGTTTGCAACGGAAACTTTATCTGAAATTCACTAAACTTTCCATTTATAGACTGTCCACCTACCAACGTTGCAAATGGAGACATAGACTTTTCAGCGGGCAAGAAATATGGAGACAATGCAACGGTAACCTGCCACGATGGTTACGATTTAAATGGATCAGGAATCATTACTTGTACACATGAACAAGAATGGAGCTCAGACACAGAATGTGTCTTGAAAAGTAAATATGACTTAGCTTGTTATTTATTCCAAACCATATCTGTTTTCAGAACGGGGGCATTTTATATAAATTTCCAAGCTGTGGACTTTAATGACGTTACAATAGTTTTACATGCGTTATTCAAAAATTAATTAAAGTTATTGAGTTATTGTTTCAGTTCCTGGTCTTTGCATACTTTTTACTTTTATTATCAGAGTTCTTGTGGTTGTGCTGTGTGGCGGCCCCAAAAAGTCTCCCCGCACATCCATTTAATGCTCTTATTCTTCCAATCCTCAGGGGTTGTTTGCAATCATTTTCCATTATTCATGTCCCTTAATACCATTCCATTTCGATACTGAATTAGATTTCCAGTGGGGTTGTTTGGCAGGATAGGGATCTCCACCTGTCAGACGGCCCGTTGTATCTGTTGAGTCCTCGTCTTTGGATCTTCATGGTGTTGAAATTTGATTTATGTGTTTACCGTTATGATTCATTGACGAGTTAGAGGGTTATCATGCGAACCGAACAACCAACTAAATGTTTTGTACCACTTCAGAAACTGAGGGTGAGGTTGGGCCTGTAAAATCGATTTAAGCCCCCCAGTAATTCATTACTGACCGTTCCAAGGCGGTAGTTCTGTTGTGGTTCTCTGTTGCCTGTTTTTGGTGTCAGAGTTTCTGTGATGTTTTACCTTATGTATGTTCTTATTATTTTTGGTTCGGTTTGGGTTGCTGAGTGGCCACCTTTTGGGAACAAGCTGCTCACTCGGTTGGCCATATGTTCTCTGTATCTTGATTATTTGTAATCTTAGTTGTTTCCAACTATGGTTTGAGGGCTGGATTTGGATTTTGATTGTTTCAGTTCCTGGTCTTTGCATACTTTTTACTTTTTTTTCTGACTATATATTATCATCTATTACCCAAAGTTAATTAAAGTGAAATGTGATAAGTGACAAGTGTTCCACAGCAACAATAGATCTGAAGAAAAGGGTGATGAAATATTTATTACGAAATATATATAGCATTTGATATTCTTTCCACAGCCGTGACGTCATTTTGCATAGCTGCTAACAATGACTTTTGAACGACCCTTACGACCTCATATGTTCCAGCTTTCTATTAATGTTGATTTCTTTGTATATGCCAGTACCATGTCCTTGCATTCTTTTAGTATCTGTCCTGAATTGAATACCGGGAGGGCACGAGAAGCTTTCAAATGGCGTAAAAAGCTTGAAAAATTAATTTCTGAAACCGAAGTTGTCCTTGTCTTTTTTCAAACACCTTACTCAGCGTATCAAACAAGCAGGACCAAAATAAAAATATGGGATAACTGCGCAATAAAACGGCAAAAAAGAAGAGAGAAAGAGAGTGAGAAAAGTGGAAAACATATCTAAAGAAAAATCCAAAAAAAAAAAAAAAAAAAAAAAAAACATCTCCATGCGCAAACATTTTGGTAGCGTGACCCTGCGCAGTGACATCTGACGTTATAAGAAAAATAAGTGTCATATATTGAATGGCTAATTCTATATCCTATTGATTGCACTTTCGGTTTGAATCATCAAGTAAGTAAGTCTAAATTTAGGTTCCAATTATCTACCCTACCCTTTTCTAGCGCTTTTCTTGAAACGTACGGCTTTCGAAAGGATAATAATTGACCTAATGTGATCTTATTTGAATTGTGTTGTTTATCATTCTATGTAGATTGTGGGAGCCCTGCAAATGTCACTAACGGGATTGTTGATTTTACAAATAAGGACACAACATATGGACAAGTGATTTCTGTTACTTGCGATACCGGATACGAGATAGTGGGTAGAGGCTTTATAGAATGTCAGAGCGATGGAAACTGGAGTACCACTACAACTTGTGAAGCCATAGGTTTGACCTTTTAATGTTATTGTTTGTACAATTCTTAAATTGGGAAATTGCTATGGATTTATATATTGATGTACAAGTTTTGTCTTTACTCAGAATCAGTTTTCCAATGTCTTAAAATTGTATTTTATAAGGAGAATCTTTAATATCGGTCTTCGTTTATAATCATTTATGACTCATTTGATACAGTTGGAAAGGCAGATGCATCAGACATTCATTACATGATATTGTTTAAGATGTCGATACATGTATAGCTGTATATTTGGATGCTGTCACAAAGATTTTGACATTTTATAATATAATGATGGTTTGCAACGGAAACTTTATCTGAAATTCACTAAACTTTCCATTTATAGACTGTCCACCTACCAACGTTGCAAATGGAGACATAGACTTTTCAGCGGGCAAGAAATATGGAGACAATGCAACGGTAACCTGCCACGATGGTTACGATTTAAATGGATCAGGAATCATTACTTGTACACATGAACAAGAATGGAGCTCAGACACAGAATGTGTCTTGAAAAGTAAATATGACTTAGCTTGTTATTTATTCCAAACCATATCTGTTTTAAGAGAACGGGGGCATTTTATATAAATTTCCAAGCTGTGTACTTTAATGACGTTACAATAGTTTTACATGCGTTATTCAAAAATTAATTAAAGTTCTTGAGTTTTCTGACTATATATTATCATCTATTACCCAAGGTTAATTAAAGTGAAATGTGATAAGTGACAAGTGTTCCACAGCAACAATAGATCTGAAGAAAAGGGTGATGAAATATTTATTACGAAATATATATAGCATTTGATATTCTTTCCACAGCCGTGACGTCATTTTGCATAGCTGCTAACAATGACTTTTGAACGACCCTTACGACCTCATATGTTCCAGCTTTCTATTAATGTTGATTTCTTTGTATATGCCAGTACCATGTCCTTGCATTCTTTTAGTATCTGTCCTGAATTGAATATCGGGAGGGCACTAGAAGCTTTCAAATGGCGTATAAAGCTTGAAAAATTAATTTCTGAAACCGAAGTTGTCCTTGTCTTTTTTCAAACACCTTACTCAGCGTATCAAACAAGCAGGACCAAAATAAAAATATGGGATAATTGCGCAATAAAACGGCAAAAAAGAAGAGAGAACGGGAGTGAGAAAAGTGGAAAACATATCTAAAGAAACAACAAACAAACAAAAAAAAAACCATCTCCATGCGCATACATTTTGGTAGCGTGACCCCTGCGCAGTGACATCTGACGTTATAAGAAAAATAAGTGTCATATATTGAATGGCTATTTCTATATCCTATTGATTGCACTTTCGGTTTGAATCATCAAGTAAGTAAGTCTAAATTTAGGTTCCAATAATCTGCCCTTCCCTTTTCTAGCGCTTTTCTTGAAACGTACGGCTTTCGAAAGGATAATAATTGACCTAATGTGATCTTATTTGAATTGTGTTGTTTATCATTCTATGTAGATTGTGGGAGCCCTGCAAATGTCACTAACGGGATTGTTGATTTTACAAATAAGGACACAACATATGGACAAGTGATTTCTGTTACTTGCGATACCGGATACGAGATAGTGGGTAGAGGCTTTATAGAATGTCAGAGCGATGGAAACTGGAGTACCACTACAACTTGTGAAGCCATAGGTTTGACCTTTTAATGTTATTGTTTGTACAATTCTTAAATTGGGAAATTGCTATGGATTTATATATTGATGTTAAAGTTTTGTCTTTACTAAGAATCAGTTTTCCAATGTCTTAAAATTGTATTTTATAAGGAGAATCTTTAATATCGGTCTTCGTTTATAATCATTTATGACTCATTTGATACAGTTGGAAAGGCAGATGCATCAGACATTCATTACATGATATTGTTTAAGATGTCGATACATGTATAGCTGTATATTTGGATGCTGTCACAAAGATTTTGACATTTTATAATATAATGATGGTTTGCAACGGAAACTTTATCTGAAATTCACTAAACTTTCCATTTATAGACTGTCCACCTACCAACGTTGCAAATGGAGACATAGACTTTTCAGCGGGCAAGAAATATGGAGACAATGCAACGGTAACCTGCCACGATGGTTACGATTTAAATGGATCAGGAATCATTACTTGTACACATGAACAAGAATGGAGCTCAGACACAGAATGTGTCTTGAAAAGTAAATATGACTTAGCTTGTTATTTATTCCAAACCATATCTGTTTTCAGAACGGGGGCATTTTATATAAATTTCCAAGCTGTGTACTTTAATGACGTTACAATAGTTTTACATGCGTTATTCAAAAATTAATTAAAGTTCTTGAGTTTTCTGACTATATATTATCATCTATTACCCAAGGTTAATTAAAGTGAAATGTGATAAGTGACAAGTGTTCCACAGCAACAATAGATCTGAAGAAAAGGGTGATGAAATATTTATTACGAAATATATATAGCATTTGATATTCTTTCCACAGCCGTAACGTAATTTTGCATAGCTGCTAACAATGACTTTTGAACGACCCTTACGACCTCATATGTTCCAGCTTTCTATTAATGTTGATTTCTTTGTATATGCCAGTACCATGTCCTTGCATTCTTTTAGTATCTGTCCTGAATTGAATTCCGGGAGGGCACGAGAAGCTTTCAAATGGCATAAAAAGCTAGAAAAATTAATTTCTGAAACCGAAGTTGTCCTTGTCTTTTTTCAAACACCTTACTCAGCGTATCAAACAAGCAGGACCAAAATAAAAATATGGGATAACTGCGCAATAAAACGGCAAAAAAGAAGAGAGAAAGAGAGTGAGAAAAGTGGAAAACATATCTGGAGAAAATTAAAAAAAAAAAAAAAAAAAAAAAAAAACATCTCCATGCGCATACATTTTGGTAGCGTGACCCCTGCGCAGTGACATCTGACGTTATAAGAAAAATAAGTGTCATATATTGAATGGCTAATTCTATATCCTATTGATTGCACTTTCGATTTGAATCATCAAGTAAGTAAGTAAGTCTAAATTTAGGTTCCAATAATCTACCCTACCCTTTTCTAGCGCTTTTCTTGAAACGTACGGCTTTCGAAAGGATAATAATTGACCTAATGTGATCTTATTTGAATTGTGTTGTTTATCATTCTATGTAGATTGTGGGAGCCCTGCAAATGTCACTAACGGGATTGTTGATTTTACAAATAAGGACACAACATATGGACAAGTGATTTCTGTTACTTGCGATACCGGATACGAGATAGTGGGTAGAGGCTTTATAGAATGTCAGAGCGATGGAAACTGGAGTACCACTACAACTTGTGAAGCCATAGGTTTGACCTTTTAATGTTATTGTTTGTACAATTCTTAAATTGGGAAATTGCTATGTATTTATATATTGATGTACAAGTTTTGTCTTTACTCAGAATCAGTTTTCCAATGTCTTAAAATTGTATTTTATAAGGAGAATCTTTAATATCGGTCTTCGTTTATAATCATTTATGACTCATTTGATACAGTTGGGAAGGCAGATGCATCAGACATTCATTACATGATATTGTTTAAGATGTCGATACATGTATAGCTGTATATTTGGATGCTTTCACAAAGATTTTGACATTTTATAATATAATGATGGTTTGCAACGGAAACTTTATCTGAAATTCACTAAACTTTTCATTTATAGACTGTCCACCTACCAACGTTGCAAATGGAGACATAGACTTTTCAGCGGGCAAGAAATATGGAGACAATGCAACGGTAACCTGCCACGATGGTTACGATTTAAATGGATCAGGAATCATTACTTGTACACATGAACAAGAATGGAGCTCAGACACAGAATGTGTCTTGAAAAGTAAATATGACTTAGCTTGTTATTTATTCCAAACCATATCCGTTTTCAGAACGGGGGCATTTTATATAAATTTCCAAGCTGTGGACTTTAATGACGTTACAATAGTTTTACATGCGTTATTCAAAAATTAATTAAAGTTCTTGAGTTTTCTGACTATATATTATCATCTATTACCCAAGGTTAATTAAAGTGAAATGTGATAAGTGACAAGTGTTCCACAGCAACAATAGATCTGAAGAATAGGGTGATGAAATATTTATTACGAAATATATATAGCATTTGATATTCTTTCCACAGCCGTAACGTAATTTTGCATAGCTGCTAACAATGACTTTTGAACGACCCTTACGACCTCATATGTTCCAGCTTTCTATTAATGTTGATTTCTTTGTATATGCCAGTACCATGTCCTTGCATTCTTTTAGTATCTGTCCTGAATTGAATACCGGGAGGGCACGAGAAGCTTTCAAATGGCGTAAAAAGCTTGAAAAATTAATTTCTGAAACCGAAGTTGTCCTTGTCTTTTTTCAAACACCTTACTCAGCGTATCAAACAAGCAGGACCAAAATAAAAATATGGGATAACTGCGCAATAAAACGGCAAAAAAAAGAGAGAAAGAGAGTGAGAAAAGTGGAAAACATATCTGGAGAAAGATCCAAAAAAAAAAAAAAACATCTCCATGCGCATACATTTTGGTAGCGTGACCCCTGCGCAGTGACATCTGACGTTATAAGAAAAATAAGTGTCATATATTGAATGGCTAATTCTATATCCTATTGATTGCACTTTCGGTTTGAATCATCAAGTAAGTAAGTCTAAATTTAGGTTCCAATAATCTACCCTACCCTTTTCTAGCGCTTTTCTTGAAACGTACGGCTTTCGAAAGGATAATAATTGACCTAATGTGATCTTATTGGAATTGTGTTGTTTATCATTCTATGTAGATTGTGGGAGCCCTGCAAATGTCACTAACGGGATTGTTGATTTTACAAATAAGGACACAACATATGGACAAGTGATTTCTGTTACTTGCGATACCGGATACGAGATAGTGGGTAGAGGCTTTATAGAATGTCAGAGCGATGGAAACTGGAGTACCACTACAACTTGTGAAGCCATAGGTTTGGCCTTTTAATGTTATTGTTTGTACAATTCTTAAATTGGGAAATTGCTATGGATTTATATATTGATGTACAAGTTTTGTCTTTACTCAGAATCAGTTTTCCAATGTCTTAAAATTGTATTTTATAAGGAGAATCTTTAATGTCGGTCTTCGTTTATAATCATTTATGACTCATTTGATACAGTTGGAAAGGCAGATGCATCAGACATTCATTACATGATATTGTTTAAGATGTCGATACATGTATAGCTGTATATTTGGATGCTGTCACAAAGATTTTGACATTTTATAATATAATGATGGTTTGCAACGGAAACTTTATCTGAAATTCACTAAACTTTCCATTAATAGACTGTCCACCTAGCAACGTTGCAAATGGAGACATAGACTTTTCAGCGGGCAAGAAATATGGAGACAATGCAACGGTAACCTGCCACGATGGTTACGATTTAAATGGATCAGGAATCATTACTTGTACACATGAACAAGAATGGAGCTCAGACACAGAATGTGTCTTGAAAAGTAAATATGACTTAGCTTGTTATTTATTCCAAACCATATCTGTTTTCAGAACGGGGGCATTTTATATAAATTTCCAAGCTGTGTACTTTAATGACGTTACAATAGTTTTACATGCGTTATTCAAAAATTAATTAAAGTTCTTGAGTTTTCTGACTATATATTATCATCTATTACCCAAGGTTAATTAAAGTGAAATGTGATAAGTGACAAGTGTTCCACAGCAACAATAGATCTGAAGAAAAGGGTGATGAAATATTTATTACGAAATATATATAGCATTTGATATTCTTTCCACAGCCGTAACGTAATTTTGCATAGCTGCTAACAATGACTTTTGAACGACCCTTACGACCTCATATGTTCCAGCTTTCTATTAATGTTGATTTCTTTGTATATGCCAGTACCATGTCCTTGCATTCTTTTAGTATCTGTCCTGAATTGAATTCCGGGAGGGCACGAGAAGCTTTCAAATGGCATAAAAAGCTAGAAAAATTAATTTCTGAAACCGAAGTTGTCCTTGTCTTTTTTCAAACACCTTACTCAGCGTATCAAACAAGCAGGACCAAAATAAAAATATGGGATAACTGCGCAATAAAACGGCAAAAAAGAAGAGAGAAAGAGAGTGAGAAAAGTGGAAAACATATCTGGAGAAAATTAAAAAAAAAAAAAAAAAAAAAAAAAACATCTCCATGCGCATACATTTTGGTAGCGTGACCCCTGCGCAGTGACATCTGACGTTATAAGAAAAATAAGTGTCATATATTGAATGGCTAATTCTATATCCTATTGATTGCACTTTCGATTTGAATCATCAAGTAAGTAAGTAAGTCTAAATTTAGGTTCCAATAATCTACCCTTCCCTTTTCTAGCGCTTTTCTTGAAACGTACGGCTTTCGAAAGGATAATAATTGACCTAATGTGATCTTATTTGAATTGTGTTGTTTATCATTCTATGTAGATTGTGGGAGCCCTGCAAATGTCACTAACGGGATTGTTGATTTTACAAATAAGGACACAACATATGGACAAGTGATTTCTGTTACTTGCGATACCGGATACGAGATAGTGGGTAGAGGCTTTATAGAATGTCAGAGCGATGGAAACTGGAGTACCACTACAACTTGTGAAGCCATAGGTTTGACCTTTTAATGTTATTGTTTGTACAATTCTTAAATTGGGAAATTGCTATGTATTTATATATTGATGTACAAGTTTTGTCTTTACTCAGAATCAGTTTTCCAATGTCTTAAAATTGTATTTTATAAGGAGAATCTTTAATATCGGTCTTCGTTTATAATCATTTATGACTCATTTGATACAGTTGGGAAGGCAGATGCATCAGACATTCATTACATGATATTGTTTAAGATGTCGATACATGTATAGCTGTATATTTGGATGCTTTCACAAAGATTTTGACATTTTATAATATAATGATGGTTTGCAACGGAAACTTTATCTGAAATTCACTAAACTTTTCATTTATAGACTGTCCACCTACCAACGTTGCAAATGGAGACATAGACTTTTCAGCGGGCAAGAAATATGGAGACAATGCAACGGTAACCTGCCACGATGGTTACGATTTAAATGGATCAGGAATCATTACTTGTACACATGAACAAGAATGGAGCTCAGACACAGAATGTGTCTTGAAAAGTAAATATGACTTAGCTTGTTATTTATTCCAAACCATATCCGTTTTCAGAACGGGGGCATTTTATATAAATTTCCAAGCTGTGGACTTTAATGACGTTACAATAGTTTTACATGCGTTATTCAAAAATTAATTAAAGTTCTTGAGTTTTCTGACTATATATTATCATCTATTACCCAAGGTTAATTAAAGTGAAATGTGATAAGTGACAAGTGTTCCACAGCAACAATAGATCTGAAGAATAGGGTGATGAAATATTTATTACGAAATATATATAGCATTTGATATTCTTTCCACAGCCGTAACGTAATTTTGCATAGCTGCTAACAATGACTTTTGAACGACCCTTACGACCTCATATGTTCCAGCTTTCTATTAATGTTGATTTCTTTGTATATGCCAGTACCATGTCCTTGCATTCTTTTAGTATCTGTCCTGAATTGAATACCGGGAGGGCACGAGAAGCTTTCAAATGGCGTAAAAAGCTTGAAAAATTAATTTCTGAAACCGAAGTTGTCCTTGTCTTTTTTCAAACACCTTACTCAGCGTATCAAACAAGCAGGACCAAAATAAAAATATGGGATAACTGCGCAATAAAACGGCAAAAAAAGAGAGAAAGAGAGTGAGAAAAGTGGAAAACATATCTGGAGAAAGATCCAAAAAAAAAAAAAAACATCTCCATGCGCATACATTTTGGTAGCGTGACCCCTGCGCAGTGACATCTGACGTTATAAGAAAAATAAGTGTCATATATTGAATGGCTAATTCTATATCCTATTGATTGCACTTTCGGTTTGAATCATCAAGTAAGTAAGTCTAAATTTAGGTTCCAATAATCTACCCTACCCTTTTCTAGCGCTTTTCTTGAAACGTACGGCTTTCGAAAGGATAATAATTGACCTAATGTGATCTTATTGGAATTGTGTTGTTTATCATTCTATGTAGATTGTGGGAGCCCTGCAAATGTCACTAACGGGATTGTTGATTTTACAAATAAGGACACAACATATGGACAAGTGATTTCTGTTACTTGCGATACCGGATACGAGATAGTGGGTAGAGGCTTTATAGAATGTCAGAGCGATGGAAACTGGAGTACCACTACAACTTGTGAAGCCATAGGTTTGGCCTTTTAATGTTATTGTTTGTACAATTCTTAAATTGGGAAATTGCTATGGATTTATATATTGATGTACAAGTTTTGTCTTTACTCAGAATCAGTTTTCCAATGTCTTAAAATTGTATTTTATAAGGAGAATCTTTAATGTCGGTCTTCGTTTATAATCATTTATGACTCATTTGATACAGTTGGAAAGGCAGATGCATCAGACATTCATTACATGATATTGTTTAAGATGTCGATACATGTATAGCTGTATATTTGGATGCTGTCACAAAGATTTTGACATTTTATAATATAATGATGGTTTGCAACGGAAACTTTATCTGAAATTCACTAAACTTTCCATTTATAGACTGTCCACCTACCAACGTTGCAAATGGAGACATAGACTTTTCAGCGGGCAAGAAATATGGAGACAATGCAACGGTAACCTGCCACGATGGTTACGATTTAAATGGATCAGGAATCATTACTTGTACACATGAACAAGAATGGAGCTCAGACACAGAATGTGTCTTGAAAAGTAAATATGACTTAGCTTGTTATTTATTCCAAACCATATCTGTTTTCAGAACGGGGGCATTTTATATAAATTTCCAAGCTGTGGACTTTAATGACGTTACAATAGTTTTACATGCGTTATTCAAAAATTAATTAAAGTTATTGAGTTTTCTGACTATATATTATCATCTATTACCCAAGGTTAATTAAAGTGAAATGTGATAAGTGACAAGTGTTCCACAGCAACAATAGATCTGAAGAAAAGGGTGATGAAATATTTATTACGAAATATATATAGCATTTGATATTCTTTCCACAGCCGTAACGTCATTTTGCATAGCTGCTAACAATGACTTTTGAACGACCCTTACGACCTCATATGTTCCAGCTTTCTATTAATGTTGATTTCTTTGTATATGCCAGTACCATGTCCTTGCATTCTTTTAGTATCTGTCCTGAATTGAATACCGGGAGGGCACGAGAAGCTTTCAAATGGCGTAAAAAGCTTGAAAAATTAATTTCTGAAACCGAAGTTGTCCTTGTCTTTTTTCAAACACCTTACTCAGCGTATCAAACAAGCAGGACCAAAATAAAAATATGGGATAACTGCGCAATAAAACGGCAAGAAAAAGAGAGAAAGAGAGTGAGAAAAGTGGAAAATATATCTAAAGAAAAAAAAAAAAAAAAAAAAAAAAAAAAAAAAAAAAAACATCTCCATGCGCATACATTTTGGTAGCGTGACCCCTGCGCAGTGACATCTGACGTTATAAGAAAAATCAGTGTCATATATTGAATGGCTAATTCTATATCCTATTGATTGCACTTTCGGTTTGAATCATCCAGTAAGTAAGTCTAAATTTAGGTTTCAATAATCTACCCTACCCTTTTCTAGCGCTTTTCTTGAAACGTACGGCTTTCGAAAGGATAATAATTGACCTAATGTGATCTTATTGGAATTGTGTTGTTTATCATTCTATGTAGATTGTGGGAGCCCTGCAAATGTCACTAACGGGATTGTTGATTTTACAAATAAGGACACAACATATGGACAAGTGATTTCTGTTACTTGCGATACCGGATACGAGATAGTGGGTAGAGGCTTTATAGAATGTCAGAGCGATGGAAACTGGAGTACCACTACAACTTGTGAAGCCATAGGTTTGACCTTTTAATGTTATTGTTTGTACAATTCTTGAACTGGGAAATTGCTATGGATTTATATATTGATGTACAAGTTTTGTCTTTACTCAGAATCAGTTTTCCAATGTCTTAAAATTGTATTTTATAAGGAGAATCTTTAATATCGGTCTTCGTTTATAATCATTTATGACTCATTTGAAACAGTTGGAAAGGCAGATGCATCAGACATTCATTACATGATATTGTTTAAGATGTCGATACATGTATAGCTGTATATTTGGATGCTGTCACAAAGATTTTGACATTTTATAATATAATGATGGTTTGCAACGGAAACTTTATCTGAAATTCACTAAACTTTCCATTTATAGACTGTCCACCTACCAACGTTGCAAATGGAGACATAGACTTTTCAGCGGGCAAGAAATATGGAGACAATGCAACGGTAACCTGCCACGATGGTTACGATTTAAATGGATCAGGAATCATTACTTGTACACATGAACAAGAATGGAGCTCAGACACAGAATGTGTCTTGAAAAGTAAATATGACTTAGCTTGTTATTTATTCCAAACCATATCTGTTTTCAGAACGGGGGCATTTTATATAAATTTCCAAGCTGTGGACTTTAATGACGTTACAATAGTTTTACATGCGTTATTCAAAAATTAATTAAAGTTATTGAGTTATTGTTTCAGTTCCTGGTCTTTGCATACTTTTTACTTTTATTATCAGAGTTCTTGTGGTTGTGCTGTGTGGCGGCCCCAAAAAGTCTCCCCGCACATCCATTTAATGCTCTTATTCTTCCAATCCTCAGGGGTTGTTTGCAATCATTTTCCATTATTCTTGTCCCTTAATACCATTCCATTTCGATACTGAATTAGATTTCCAGTGGGGTTGTTTGGCAGGATAGGGATCTCCACCTGTCAGACGGCCCGTTGTATCTGTTGAGTCCTCGTCTTTGGATCTTCATGGTGTTGAAATTTGATTTATGTGTTTACCGTTATGATTCATTGACGAGTTAGAGGGTTATCATGCGAACCGAACAACCAACTAAATGTTTTGTACCACTTCAGAAACTGAGGGTGAGGTTGGGCCTGTAAAATCGATTTAAGCCCCCCAGTAATTCATTACTGACCGTTCCAAGGCGGTAGTTCTGTTGTGGTTCTCTGTTGCCTGTTTTTGGTGTCAGAGTTTCTGTGATGTTTTACCTTATGTATGTTCTTATTATTTTTGGTTCGGTTTGGGTTGCTGAGTGGCCACCTTTTGGGAACAAGCTGCTCACTCGGTTGGCCATATGTTCTCTGTATCTTGATTATTTGTAATCTTAGTTGTTTCCAACTATGGTTTGAGGGCTGGATTTGGATTTTGATTGTTTCAGTTCCTGGTCTTTGCATACTTTTTACTTTTTTTTCTGACTATATATTATCATCTATTACCCAAGGTTAATTAAAGTGAAATGTGATAAGTGACAAGTGTTCCACAGCAACAATAGATCTGAAGAAAAGGGTGATGAAATATTTATTACGAAATATATATAGCATTTGATATTCTTTCCACAGCCGTAACGTCATTTTGCATAGCTGCTAACAATGACTTTTGAACGACCCTTACGACCTCATATGTTCCAGCTTTCTATTAATGTTGATTTCTTTGTATATGCCAGTACCATGTCCTTGCATTCTTTTAGTATCTGTCCTGAATTGAATACCGGGAGGGCACGAGAAGCTTTCAAATGGCGTAAAAAGCTTGAAAAATTAATTTCTGAAACCGAAGTTGTCCTTGTCTTTTTTCAAACACCTTACTGAGCGTATCAAACAAGCAGGACCAAAATAAAAATATGGGATAACTGCGCAATAAAACGGCAAAAAAGAAGAGAGAAAGAGAGTGAGAAAAGTGGAAAACATATCTAAACAAAAATCGAAAAAAAAAAAAAAAAAAAAAAAAAACCATCTCCATGCGCAAACATTTTGGTAGCGTGACCCCTGCGCAGTGACATCTGACGTTATAAGAAAAATAAGTGTCATATATTCAATTGCTAATTCTATATCCTATTGATTGCACTTTCGGTTTGAATCATCAAGTAAGTAAGTCTAAATTTAGGTTCCAATAATCTACCCTACCCTTTTCTAGCGCTTTTCTTGAAACGTACGGCTTTCGAAAGGATAATAATTGACCTAATGTGATCTTATTTGAATTGTGTTGTTTATCATTCTATGTAGATTGTGGGAGCCCTGCAAATGTCACTAACGGGATTGTTGATTTTACAAATAAGGACACAACATATGGACAAGTGATTTCTGTTACTTGCGATACCGGATACGAGATAGTGGGTAGAGGCTTTATAGAATGTCAGAGCGATGGAAACTGGAGTACCACTACAACTTGTGAAGCCATAGGTTTGACCTTTTAATGTTATTGTTTGTACAATTCTTGAATTGGGAAATTGCTATGGATTTATATATTGATGTACAAGTTTTGTCTTTACTCAGAATCAGTTTTCCAATGTCTTAAAATTGTATTTTATAAGGAGAATCTTTAATATCGGTCTTCGTTTATAATCATTTATGATTCATTTGATACAGTTGGAAAGGCAGATGCATCAGACATTCATTACATGATATTGTTTAAGATGTCGATACATGTATAGCTGTATATTTGGATGCTGTCACAAAGATTTTGACATTTTATAATATAATGATGGTTTGCAACGGAAACTTTATCTGAAATTCACTAAACTTTCCATTTATAGACTGTCCACCTACCAACGTTGCAAATGGAGACATAGACTTTTCAGCGGGCAAGAAATATGGAGACAATGCAACGGTAACCTGCCACGATGGTTACGATTTAAATGGATCAGGAATCATTACTTGTACACATGAACAAGAATGGAGCTCAGACACAGAATGTGTCTTGAAAAGTAAATATGACTTAGCTTGTTATTTATTCCAAACCATATCTGTTTTCAGAACGGGGGCATTTTATATAAATTTCCAAGCTGTGGACTTTAATGACGTTACAATAGTTTTACATGCGTTATTCAAAAATTAATTAAAGTTATTGAGTTTTCTGACTATATATTATCATCTATTACCCAAGGTTAATTAAAGTGAAATGTGATAAGTGACAAGTGTTCCACAGCAACAATAGATCTGAAGAAAGGGGTGATGAAATATTTATTACGAAATATATATAGCATTTGATATTCTTTCCACAGCCGTAACGTCATTTTGCATAGCTGCTAACAATGACTTTTGAACGACCCTTACGACCTCATATGTTCCAGCTTTCTTTTAATGTTGATTTCTTTGTATATGCCAGTACCATGTCCTTGCATTATTTAAGTATCTGTCCTGAATTGAATACCGGGAGGGCACGAGAAGCTTTCAAATTGCGTAAAAAGCTTGAAAAATTAATTTCTGAAACCGAAGTTGTCCTTGTCTTTTTTCAAACACCTTACTCAGCGTATCAAACAAGCAGGACCAAAATAAAAATATGGGATAACTGCGCAATAAAACGGCAAAAAGGAAGAGAGAAAGAGAGTGAGAAAAGTGGAAAACATATCTAAAGAAAAATCTAAAAAAAAAAAAAAACATCTCCTTGCGCATACATTTTGGTAGCGTGACCCCTGCGCAGTGACATCTGACGTTATAAGAAAAATAAGTGTCATATATTGAATGGCTAATTCTATATCCTATTGATTGCACTTTCGGTTTGAATCATCAAGTAAGTAAGTCTAAATTTAGGTTCCAATAATCTACCCTACCCTTTTCTAACGCTTTTCTTGAAACGTACGGCTTTCGAAAGGATAATAATTGACCTAATGTGATCTTATTTGAATTGTGTTGTTTATCATTCTATGTAGATTGTGGGAGCCCTGCAAATGTCACTAACGGGATTGTTGATTTTACAAATAAGGACACAACATATGGACAAGTGATTTCTGTTACTTGCGATACCGGATACGAGATAGTGGGTAGAGGCTTTATAGAATGTCAGAGCGATGGAAACTGGAGTACCACTACAACTTGTGAAGCCATAGGTTTGACCTTTTAATGTTATTGTTTGTACAATTCTTAAATTGGGAAATTGCTATGGATTTATATATTGATGTACAAGTTTTGTCTTTACTCAGAATCAGTTTTCCAATGTCTTAAAATTGTATTTTATAAGGAGAATCCTCAATATCGGTCTTCGTTTATAATCATTTATGACTCATTTGATACAGTTGGAAAGGCAGATGCATCAGACATTCATTACATGATATTGTTTAAGATGTCGATACATGTATAGCTGTATATTTGGATGCTGTCACAAAGATTTTGACATTTTATAATATAATGATGGTTTGCAACGGAAACTTTATCTGAAATTCACTAAACTTTCCATTTATAGACTGTCCACCTACCAACGTTGCAAATGGAGACATAGACTTTTCAGCGGGCAAGAAATATGGAGACAATGCAACGGTAACCTGCCACGATGGTTACGATTTAAATGGATCAGGAATCATTACTTGTACACATGAACAAGAATGGAGCTCAGACACAGAATGTGTCTTGAAAAGTAAATATGACTTAGCTTGTTATTTATTCCAAACCATATCTGTTTTCAGAACGGGGGCATTTTATATAAATTTCCAAGCTGTGGACTTTAATGACGTTACAATAGTTTTACATGCGTTATTCAAAAATTAATTAAAGTTCTTGAGTTTTCTGACTATATATTATCATCTATTACCCAAGGTTAATTAAAGTGAAATGTGATAAGTGACAAGTGTTCCACAGCAACAATAGATCTGAAGAAAAGGGTGATGAAATATTTATTACGAAATATATATAGCATTTGATATTCTTTCCACAGCCGTAACGTAATTTTGCATAGCTGCTAACAATGACTTTTGTACGACCCTTACGACCTCATATGTTCCAGCTTTCTATTAATGTTGATTTCTTTGTATATGTCAGTACCATGTCCTTGCATTCGTTTAGTATCTGTCCTGAATTGAATACCGGGAGGGCACGAGAAGCTTTCAAATGGCGTAAAAAGCTTGAAAAATTAATTTCTGAAACCGAAGTTGTCCTTGTCTTTTTTTAAACACCTTACTCAGCGTATCAAACAAGCAGGACCAAAATAAAAATATTGGATAACTGCGCAATAAAACGGCAAAAAAAAGAAGAGAGAAAGAGAGTGAGAAAAGTGGAAAACATATCTGGAGAAAAATCCAAAAAAAAAAAGAAAAAAAAATATCTCCATGCACATACATGTTGGTAGCGTGACCCCTGCGCAGTGACATCTGACGTTATAAGAAAAATAAGTGTCATATATTGAATGGCTAATTCTATATCCTATTGATTGCACTTTCGGTTTGAATCATCAAGTAAGTAAGTCTAAATTTAGGTTCCAATAATCTACCCTACCCTTTTCTAGCGCTTTTCTTGAAACGTACGGCTTTCGAAAGGATAATAATTGACCTAATGTGATCTTATTTAAATTGTGTTGTTTATCATTCTATGTAGATTGTGGGAGCCCTGCAAATGTCACTAACGGGATTGTTGATTTTACAAATAAGGACACAACATATGGACAAGTGATTTCTGTTACTTGCGATACCGGATACGAGATAGTGGGTAGAGGCTTTATAGAATGTCAGAGCGATGGAAACTGGAGTACCACTACAACTTGTGAAGCCATAGGTTTGACCTTTTAATGTTATTGTTTGTACAATTCTTGAACTGGGAAATTGCTATGGATTTATATATTGATGTACAAGTTTTGTCTTTACTCAGAATCAGTTTTCCAATGTCTTAAAATTGTATTTTATAAGGAGAATCTTTAATATCGGTCTTCGTTTATAATCATTTATGACTCATTTGATACAGTTGGAAAGGCAGATGCATCAGACATTCATTACATGATATTGTTTAAGATGTCGATACATGTATAGCTGTATATTTGGATGCTGTCACAAAGATTTTGACATTTTATAATATAATGATGGTTTGCAACGGAAACTTTATCTGAAATTCACTAAACTTTCCATTTATAGACTGTCCACCTACCAACGTTGCAAATGGAGACATAGACTTTTCAGCGGGCAAGAAATATGGAGACAATGCAACGGTAACCTGCCACGATGGTTACGATTTAAATGGATCAGGAATCATTACTTGTACACATGAACAAGAATGGAGCTCAGACACAGAATGTGTCTTGAAAAGTAAATATGACTTAGCTTGTTATTTATTCCAAACCATATCTGTTTTCAGAACGGGGGCATTTTATATAAATTTCCAAGCTGTGGACTTTAATGACGTTACAATAGTTTTACATGCATTATTCAAAAATTAATTAAAGTTATTGAGTTTTCTGACTATATATTATCATCTATTACCCAAGGTTAATTAAAGTGAAATGTGATAAGTGACAAGTGTTCCACAGCAACAATAGATCTGAAGAAAAGGGTGATGAAATATTTATTACGAAATATATATAGCATTTGATATTTTTTCCACAGCCGTAACGTCATTTTGCATAGCTGCTAACAATGACTTTTGAACGACCCTTACGACCTCATATGTTCCAGCTTTCTATTAATGTTGATTTCTTTGTATATGCCAGTACCATGTCCTTGCATTCTTTTAGTATCTGTCCTGAATTGAATACCGGGAGGGCACGAGAAGCTTTCAAATGGCGTAAAAAGCTTGAAAAATTAATTTCTGAAACCGAAGTTGTCCTTGTCTTTTTTCAAACACCTTACTCAGCGTATCAAACAAGCAGGACCAAAATAAAAATATGGGATAACTGCGCAATAAAACGGCAAAAAAGAAGAGAGAAAGAGAGTGAGAAAAGTGGAAAACATATCTAAAGAAAAATCCAAAAAAAAAATAAAAAAAATATCTCCATGCGCATACATTTTGGTAGCGTGACCCCTGCGCAGTGACATCTGACGTTATAAGAAAAATAAGTGTCATATATTGAATGGCTAATTCTATATCCTATTGATTGCACTTTTGGTTTGAATCATCAAGTAAGTAAGTCTAAATTTAGGTTCCAATAATCTACCCTACCCCTTTCTAGCGCTTTTCTTGAAACGTACGGCTTTCGAAAGGATAATAATTGACCTAATGTGATCTTATTTGAATTGTGTTGTTTATCATTCTATGTAGATTGTGGGAGCCCTGCAAATGTCACTAACGGGATTGTTGATTTTACAAATAAGGACACAACATATGGACAAGTGATTTCTGTTACTTGCGATACCGGATACGAGATAGTTGGTAGAGGCTTTATAGAATGTCAGAGCGATGGAAACTGGAGTACCACTACAACTTGTGAAGCCATAGGTTTGACCTTTTAATGTTATTGTTTGTACAATTCTTAAATTGGGAAATTGCTATGGATTTATATATTGATGTACAAGTTTTGTCTTTACTCAGAATCAGTTTTCCAATGTCTTAAAATTGTATTTTATAAGGAGAATCTTTAATATCGGTCTTCGTTTATAATCATTTATGACTCATTTGATACAGTTGGAAAGGCAGATGCATCAGACATTCATTACATGATATTGTTTTAGACGTCGATACATGTATAGCTGTATATTTGGATGCTGTCACAAAGATTTTGACATTTTATAATATAATGATGGTTTGCAACGGAAACTTTATCTGAAATTCACTAAACTTTCCATTTATAGACTGTCCACCTACCAACGTTGCAAATGGAGACATAGACTTTTCAGCGGGCAAGAAATATGGAGACAATGCAACGGTAACCTGCCACGATGGTTACGATTTAAATGGATCAGGAATCATTACTTGTACACATGAACAAGAATGGAGCTCAGACACAGAATGTGTCTTGAAAAGTAAATATGACTTAGCTTGTTATTTATTCCAAACCATATCTGTTTTCAGAACGGGGGCATTTTATATAAATTTCCAAGCTGTGGACTTTAATGACGTTACAATAGTTTTACATGCGTTATTCAAAAATTAAATAAAGTTATTGAGTTTTCTGACTATATATTATCATCTATTACCCAAGGTTAATTAAAGTGAAATGTGATAAGTGACAAGTGTTCCACAGCAACAATAGATCTGAAGAAAAGGGTGATGAAATATTTATTACGAAATGTATATAGCATTTAATATTCTTTCCACAGCCGTAACGTCATTTTGCATAGCTGCTAACAATGACTTTTGAACGATCCTTACGACCTCATATGTTCCAGCTTTCTATTAATGTTGATTTCTTTGTATTTGCCAGTACCATGTCCTTGCATTCTTTTAGTATCTGTCCTGAATTGAATACCGGGAGGGCACGAGAAGCTTTCAAATGGCGTAAAAAGCTTGAAAAATTAATTTCTGAAACCGAAGTTGTCCTTGTCTTTTTTCAAACACCTTACTCAGCGTATCAAACAAGCAGGACCAAAATAAAAATATGGGATAACTGCGCAATAAAACGGCAAAAAAGAAGAGAGAAAGAGAGTGAGAAAAGTGGAAAACATATCTAAAGAAAAATCCAAAAAAAAAAACAAAAAAAAAAAAAACATCTCCATGCGCAAACATTTTGGTAGCGTGACCCCTGCGCAGTGACATCTGACGTTATAAGAAAAATAAGTGTCATATATTGAATGGCTAATTCTATATCCTTTTGATTGCACTTTCGGTTTGAATCATCAAGTAAGTAAGTCTAAATTTAGGTTCCAATAATCTACCCTACCCTTTTCTAGCGCTTTTCTTGAAACGTACGGCTTTCGAAAGGATAATAATTGACCTAATGTGATCTTATTTGAATTGTGTTGTTTATCATTCTATGTAGATTGTGGGAGCCCTGCAAATGTCACTAACGGGAAGGTTGATTTTACAAATAAGGACACAACATATGGACAAGTGATTTCTGTTACTTGCGATACCGGATACGAGATAGTGGGTAGAGGCTTTATAGAATGTCAGAGCGATGGAAACTGGAGTACCACTACAACTTGTGAAGCCATAGGTTTGACCTTTTAATGTTATTGTTTGTACAATTCTTAAATTGGGAAATTGCTATGGATTTATATATTGATGTACAAGTTTTGTCTTTACTCAGAATCAGTTTTCCAATGTCTTAAAATTGTATTTTATAAGGAGAATCTTTAATATCGGTCTTCGTTTATAATCATTTATGACTCATTTGATACAGTTGGAAAGGCAGATGCATCAGACATTCATTACATGATATTGTTTTAGACGTCGATACATGTATAGCTGTATATTTGGATGCTGTCACAAAGATTTTGACATTTTATAATATAATGATGGTTTGCAACGGAAACTTTATCTGAAATTCACTAAACTTTCCATTTATAGACTGTCCACCTACCAACGTTGCAAATGGAGACATAGACTTTTCAGCGGGCAAGAAATATGGAGACAATGCAACGGTAACCTGCCACGATGGTTACGATTTAAATGGATCAGGAATCATTACTTGTACACATGAACAAGAATGGAGCTCAGACACAGAATGTGTCTTGAAAAGTAAATATGACTTAGCTCGTTATTTATTCCAAACCATATCTGTTTTCAGAACGGGGGCATTTTATATAAATTTCCAAGCTGTGGACTTTAATGACGTTACAATAGTTTTACATGCGTTATTCAAAAATTAAATAAAGTTATTGAGTTTTCTGACTATATATTATCATCTATTACCCAAGGTTAATTAAAGTGAAATGTGATAAGTGACAAGTGTTCCACAGCAACAATAGATCTGAAGAAAAGGGTGATGAAATATTTATTACGAAATGTATATAGCATTTAATATTCTTTCCACAGCCGTAACGTCATTTTGCATAGCTGCTAACAATGACTTTTGAACGACCCTTACGACCTCATATGTTCCAGCTTTCTATTAATGTTGATTTCTTTGTATTTGCCAGTACCATGTCCTTGCATTCTTTTAGTATCTGTCCTGAATTGAATACCGGGAGGGCACGAGAAGCTTTCAAATGGCGTAAAAAGCTTGAAAAATTAATTTCTGAAACCGAAGTTGTCCTTGTCTTTTTTCAAACACCTTACTTAGCGTATCAAACAAGCAGGACCAAAATAAAAATATGGGATAACTGCGCAATAAAACGGCAAAAAAGAAGAGAGAAAGAGAGTGAAAAAAGTGGAAAACATATCTAAAGAAAAATCCAAAAAAAAAAAAAAAAAAAAAACATCTCCATGCGCAAAGATTTTGGTAGCGTGACCCCTGCGCAGTGACATCTGACGTTATAAGAAAAATAAGTGTCATATATTGAATGGCTAATTCTATATCCTATTGATTGCACTTTCGGTTTGAATCATCAAGTAAGTAAGTCTAAATTTAGGTTCCAATAATCTACCCTACCCTTTTCTAGCGCTTTTCTTGAAACGTACGGCTTTCGAAAGGATAATAATTGACCTAATGTGATCTTATTTGAATTGTGTTGTTTATCATTCTATGTAGATTGTGGGAGCCCTGCAAATGTCACTAACGGGATTGTTGATTTTACAAATAAGGACACAACATATGGACAAGTGATTTCTGTTACTTGCGATACCGGATACGAGATAGTGGGTAGAGGCTTTATAGAATGTCAGAGCGATGGAAACTGGAGTACCACTACAACTTGTGAAGCCATAGGTTTGACCTTTTAATGTTATTGTTTGTACAATTCTTAAATTGGGAAATTGCTGTGGATTTATATATTGATGTACAAGTTTTGTCTTTACTCAGAATCAGTTTTCCAATGTCTTAAAATTGTATTTTATAAGGAGAATCTTTAATATCGGTCTTCGTTTATAATCATTTATGACTCATTTGATACAGTTGGAAAGGCAGATGCATCAGACATTCATTACATGATATTGTTTTAGACGTCGATACATGTATAGCTGTATATTTGGATGCTGTCACAAAGATTTTGACATTTTATAATATAATGATGGTTTGCAACGGAAACTTTATCTGAAATTCACTAAACTTTCCATTTATAGACTGTCCACCTACCAACGTTGCAAATGGAGACATAGACTTTTCAGCGGGCAAGAAATATGGAGACAATGCAACGGTAACCTGCCACGATGGTTACGATTTAAATGGACCAGGAATCATTACTTGTACACATGAACAAGAATGGAGCTCAGACACAGAATGTGTCTTGAAAAGTAAATATGACTTAGCTTGTTATTTATTCCAAACCATATCTGTTTTCAGAACGGGGGCATTTTATATAAATTTCCAAGCGGTGGACTTTAATGACGTTACAATAGTTTTACATGCGTTATTCAAAAATTAAATAAAGTTATTGAGTTTTCTGACTATATATTATCATCTATTACCCAAGGTTAATTAAAGTGAAATGTGATAAGTGACAAGTGTTCCACAGCAACAATAGATCTGAAGAAAAGGGTGATGAAATATTTATTACGAAATGTATATAGCATTTAATATTCTTTCCACAGCCGTAACGTCATTTTGCATAGCTGCTAACAATGACTTTTGAACGATCCTTACGACCTCATATGTTCCAGCTTTCTATTAATGTTGATTTCTTTGTATTTGCCAGTACCATGTCCTTGCATTCTTTTAGTATCTGTCCTGAATTGAATACCGGGAGGGCACGAGAAGCTTTCAAATGGCGTAAAAAGCTTGAAAAATTAATTTCTGAAACCGAAGTTGTCCTTGTCTTTTTTCAAACACCTTACTCAGCGTATCAAACAAGCAGGACCAAAATAAAAATATGGGATAACTGCGCAATAAAACGGCAAAAAAGAAGAGAGAAAGAGAGTGAGAAAAGTGGAAAACATATCTAAAGAAAAATCCAAAAAAAAAAACAAAAACAAAAAAAACATCTCCATGCGCAAACATTTTGGTAGCGTGACCCCTGCGCAGTGACATCTGACGTTATAAGAAAAATAAGTGTCATATATTGAATGGCTAATTCTATATCCTTTTGATTGCACTTTCGGTTTGAATCATCAAGTAAGTAAGTCTAAATTTAGGTTCCAATAATCTACCCTACCCTTTTCTAGCGCTTTTCTTGAAACGTACGGCTTTCGAAAGGATAATAATTGACCTAATGTGATCTTATTTGAATTGTGTTGTTTATCATTCTATGTAGATTGTGGGAGCCCTGCAAATGTCACTAACGGGAAGGTTGATTTTACAAATAAGGACACAACATATGGACAAGTGATTTCTGTTACTTGCGATACCGGATACGAGATAGTGGGTAGAGGCTTTATAGAATGTCAGAGCGATGGAAACTGGAGTACCACTACAACTTGTGAAGCCATAGGTTTGACCTTTTAATGTTATTGTTTGTACAATTCTTAAATTGGGAAATTGCTATGGATTTATATATTGATGTACAAGTTTTGTCTTTACTCAGAATCAGTTTTCCAATGTCTTAAAATTGTATTTTATAAGGAGAATCTTTAATATCGGTCTTCGTTTATAATCATTTATGACTCATTTGATACAGTTGGAAAGGCAGATGCATCAGACATTCATTACATGATATTGTTTTAGACGTCGATACATGTATAGCTGTATATTTGGATGCTGTCACAAAGATTTTGACATTTTATAATATAATGATGGTTTGCAACGGAAACTTTATCTGAAATTCACTAAACTTTCCATTTATAGACTGTCCACCTACCAACGTTGCAAATGGAGACATAGACTTTTCAGCGGGCAAGAAATATGGAGACAATGCAACGGTAACCTGCCACGATGGTTACGATTTAAATGGATCAGGAATCATTACTTGTACACATGAACAAGAATGGAGCTCAGACACAGAATGTGTCTTGAAAAGTAAATATGACTTAGCTCGTTATTTATTCCAAACCTTATCTGTTTTCAGAACGGGGGCATTTTATATAAATTTCCAAGCTGTGGACTTTAATGACGTTACAATAGTTTTACATGCGTTATTCAAAAATTAAATAAAGTTATTGAGTTTTCTGACTATATATTATCATCTATTACCCAAGGTTAATTAAAGTGAAATGTGATAAGTGACAAGTGTTCCACAGCAACAATAGATCTGAAGAAAAGGGTGATGAAATATTTATTACGAAATGTATATAGCATTTAATATTCTTTCCACAGCCGTAACGTCATTTTGCATAGCTGCTAACAATGACTTTTGAACGACCCTTACGACCTCATATGTTCCAGCTTTCTATTAATGTTGATTTCTTTGTATTTGCCAGTACCATGTCCTTGCATTCTTTTAGTATCTGTCCTGAATTGAATACCGGGAGGGCACGAGAAGCTTTCAAATGGCGTAAAAAGCTTGAAAAATTAATTTCTGAAACCGAAGTTGTCCTTGTCTTTTTTCAAACACCTTACTTAGCGTATCAAACAAGCAGGACCAAAATAAAAATATGGGATAACTGCGCAATAAAACGGCAAAAAAGAAGAGAGAAAGAGAGTGAAAAAAGTGGAAAACATATCTAAAGAAAAATCCAAAAAAAAAACAAAAAAAAAAACATCTCCATGCGCAAAGATTTTGGTAGCGTGACCCCTGCGCAGTGACATCTGACGTTATAAGAAAAATAAGTGTCATATATTGAATGGCTAATTCTATATCCTATTGATTGCACTTTCGGTTTGAATCATCAAGTAAGTAAGTCTAAATTTAGGTTCCAATAATCTACCCTACCCTTTTCTAGCGCTTTTCTTGAAACGTACGGCTTTCGAAAGGATAATAATTGACCTAATGTGATCTTATTTGAATTGTGTTGTTTATCATTCTATGTAGATTGTGGGAGCCCTGCAAATGTCACTAACGGGATTGTTGATTTTACAAATAAGGACACAACATATGGACAAGTGATTTCTGTTACTTGCGATACCGGATACGAGATAGTGGGTAGAGGCTTTATAGAATGTCAGAGCGATGGAAACTGGAGTACCACTACAACTTGTGAAGCCATAGGTTTGACCTTTTAATGTTATTGTTTGTACAATTCTTAAATTGGGAAATTGCTGTGGATTTATATATTGATGTACAAGTTTTGTCTTTACTCAGAATCAGTTTTCCAATGTCTTAAAATTGTATTTTATAAGGAGAATCTTTAATATCGGTCTTCGTTTATAATCATTTATGACTCATTTGATACAGTTGGAAAGGCAGATGCATCAGACATTCATTACATGATATTGTTTTAGACGTCGATACATGTATAGCTGTATATTTGGATGCTGTCACAAAGATTTTGACATTTTATAATATAATGATGGTTTGCAACGGAAACTTTATCTGAAATTCACTAAACTTTCCATTTATAGACTGTCCACCTACCAACGTTGCAAATGGAGACATAGACTTTTCAGCGGGCAAGAAATATGGAGACAATGCAACGGTAACCTGCCACGATGGTTACGATTTAAATGGACCAGGAATCATTACTTGTACACATGAACAAGAATGGAGCTCAGACACAGAATGTGTCTTGAAAAGTAAATATGACTTAGCTTGTTATTTATTCCAAACCATATCTGTTTTCAGAACGGGGGCATTTTATATAAATTTCCAAGCGGTGGACTTTAATGACGTTACAATAGTTTTACATGCGTTATTCAAAAATTAAATAAAGTTATTGAGTTTTCTGACTATATATTATCATCTATTACCCAAGGTTAATTAAAGTGAAATGTGATAAGTGACAAGTGTTCCACAGCAACAATAGATCTGAAGAAAAGGGTGATGAAATATTTATTACGAAATGTATATAGCATTTAATATTCTTTCCACAGCCGTAACGTCATTTTGCATAGCTGCTAACAATGACTTTTGAACGACCCTTACGACCTCATATGTTCCAGCTTTCTATTAATGTTGATTTCTTTGTATTTGCCAGTACCATGTCCTTGCATTCTTTTAGTATCTGTCCTGAATTGAATACCGGGAGGGCACGAGAAGCTTTCAAATGGCGTAAAAAGCTTGAAAAATTAATTTCTGAAACCGAAGTTGTCCTTGTCTTTTTTCAAACACCTTACTCAGCGTATCAAACAAGCAGGACCAAAATAAAAATATGGGATAACTGCGCAATAAAACGGCAAAAAAGAAGAGAGAAAGAGAGTGAGAAAAGTGGAAAACATATCTAAAGAAAAATCCAAAAAAAAAAAACAAAAAAAAAAAACATCTCGATGCGCAAAGATTTTGGTAGCGTGACCCCTGCGCAGTGACATCTGACGTTATAAGAAAAATAAGTGTCATATATTGAATGGCTAATTCTATATCCTATTGATTGCACTTTCGGTTTGAATCATCAAGTAAGTAAGTCTAAATTTAGGTTCCAATAATCTACCCTACCCTTTTCTAGCGCTTTTCTTGAAACATACGGCTTTCGAAAGGATAATAATTGACCTAATGTGATCTTATTTGAATTGTGTTGTTTATCATTCTATGTAGATTGTGGGAGCCCTGCAAATGTCACTAACGGGATTGTTGATTTTACAAATAAGGACACAACATATGGACAAGTGATTTCTGTTACTTGCGATACCGGATACGAGATAGTGGGTAGAGGCTTTATAGAATGTCAGAGCGATGGAAACTGGAGTACCACTACAACTTGTGAAGCCATAGGTTTGACCTTTTAATGTTATTGTTTGTACAATTCTTAAATTGGGAAATTGCTATGGATTTATATATTGATGTACAAGTTTTGTCTTTACTCAGAATCAGTTTTCCAATGTCTTAAAATTGTATTTTATAAGGAGAATCTTTAATATCGGTCTTCGTTTATAATCATTTATGACTCATTTGATACAGTTGGAAAGGCAGATGCATCAGACATTCATTACTTGATATTGTTTAAGATGTCGATACATGTATAGCTGTATATTTGGATGCTGTCACAAAGATTTTGACATTTTATAATATAATGATGGTTTGCAACGGAAACTTTATCTGAAATTCACTAAACTTTCCATTTATAGACTGTCCACCTACCAACGTTGCAAATGGAGACATAGACTTTTCAGCGGGCAAGAAATATGGAGACAATGCAACGGTAACCTGCCACGATGGTTACGATTTAAATGGATCAGGAATCATTACTTGTACACATGAACAAGAATGGAGCTCAGACACAGAATGTGTCTTGAAAAGTAAATATGACTTAGCTTGTTATTTATTCCAAACCATATCTGTTTTCAGAACGGGGGCATTTTATATAAATTTCCAAGCTGTGGACTTTAATGACGTTACAATAGTTTTACATGCGTTATTCAAAAATTAATTAAAGTTATTGAGTTTTCTGACTATATATTATCATCTATTACCCAAGGTTAATTAAAGTGAAATGTGATAAGTGACAATTGTTCCACAGCAACAATAGATCTGAAGAAAAGGGTGATGAAATATTTATTACGAAATATATATAGCATTTGATATTCTTTCCACATCCGTAACGTCATTTTGCATAGCTGCTAACAATGACTTTTGAACGACCCTTACGACCTCATATGTTCCAGCTTTCTATTAATGTTGATTTCTTTGTATATGCCAGTACCATGTCCTTACATTCTTTTAGTATCTGTCCTGAATTGAATACCGGGAGGGCACGAGAAGCTTTCAAATGGCGTAAAAAGCTTGAAAAATTAATTTCTGAAACCGAAGTTGTCCTTGTCTTTTTTCAAACACCTTACTCAGTGTATCAAACAAGCAGGACCAAAATAAAAATATGGGATAACTGCGCAATAAAACGGCAAAAAAGAAGAGAGAAAGAGAGTGAGAAAAGTGGAAAACATCTGCAGAAAAATCCAAAAAAAAAAAAAAAAAAAAATCTCCATGCGCATACATTTTGGTAGCGTGACCCCTGCGCAGTGACATCTGACGTTATAAGAAAAATAAGTGTCATATATTGAATGGCTAATTCTATATCCTATTGATTGCACTTTCGGTTTGAATCATCAAGTAAGTAAGTCTAAATTTAGGTTCCAATAATCTACCCTACCCTTTTCTAGCGCTTTTCTTGAAACGTACGGCTTTCGAAAGGATAATAATTGACCTAATGTGATCTTATTTGAATTGTGTTGTTTATCATTCTATGTAGATTGTGGGAGCCCTGCAAATGTCACTAACGGGATTGTTGATTTTACAAATAAGGACACAACATATGGACAAGTGATTTCTGTTACTTGCGATACCGGATACGAGATAGTGGGTAGAGGCTTTATAGAATGTCAGAGCGATGGAAACTGGAGTACCACTACAACTTGTGAAGCCATAGGTTTGACCTTTTAATGTTATTGTTTGTACAATTCTTAAATTGGGAAATTGCTGTGGATTTATATATTGATGTACAAGTTTTGTCTTTACTCAGAATCAGTTTTCCAATGTCTTAAAATTGTATTTTATAAGGAGAATCTTTAATATCGGTCTTCGTTTATAATCATTTATGACTCATTTGATACAGTTGGAAAGGCAGATGCATCAGACATTCATTACATGATATTGTTTTAGACGTCGATACATGTATAGCTGTATATTTGGATGCTGTCACAAAGATTTTGACATTTTATAATATAATGATGGTTTGCAACGGAAACTTTATCTGAAATTCACTAAACTTTCCATTTATAGACTGTCCACCTACCAACGTTGCAAATGGAGACATAGACTTTTCAGCGGGCAAGAAATATGGAGACAATGCAACGGTAATCTGCCACGATGGTTACGATTTAAATGGATCAGGAATCATTACTTGTACACATGAACAAGAATGGAGCTCAGACACAGAATGTGTCTTGAAAAGTAAATATGACTTAGCTTGTTATTTATTCCAAACCATATCTGTTTTCAGAACGGGGGCATTTTATATAAATTTCCAAGCTGTGGACTTTAATGACGTTACAATAGTTTTACATGCGTTATTCAAAAATTAAATAAAGTTATTGAGTTTTCTGACTATATATTATCATCTATTACCCAAGGTTAATTAAAGTGAAATGTGATAAGTGACAAGTGTTCCACAGCAACAATAGATCTGAAGAAAAGGGTGATGAAATATTTATTACGAAATGTATATAGCATTTAATATTCTTTCCACAGCCGTAACGTCATTTTGCATAGCTGCTAACAATGACTTTTGAACGACCCTTACGACCTCATATGTTCCAGCTTTCTATTAATGTTGATTTCTTTGTATTTGCCAGTACCATGTCCTTGCATTCTTTTAGTATCTGTCCTGAATTGAATACCGGGAGGGCACGAGAAGCTTTCAAATGGCGTAAAAAGCTTGAAAAATTAATTTCTGAAACCGAAGTTGTCCTTGTCTTTTTTCAAACACCTTACTCAGCGTATCAAACAAGCAGGACCAAAATAAAAATATGGGATAACTGCGCAATAAAACGGCAAAAAAGAAGAGAGAAAGAGAGTGAGAAAGTGGAAAACATATCTAAAGAAAAATCCAAAAAAAAAAAAAACAAAAAAAAAAAAAACATCTCCATGCGCAAACATTTTGGAAGCGTGACCCCTGCGCAGTGACATCTGACGTTATAAGAAAAATAAGTGTCATATATTGAATGGCTAATTCTATATGCTATTGATTGCACTTTCGGTTTGAATCATCAAGTAAGTAAGTCTAAATTTAGGTTCCAATAATCTACCCTACCCTTTTCTAGCGCTTTTCTTGAAACGTACGGCTTTCGAAAGGATAATAATTGACCTAATGTGATCTTATTTGAATTGTGTTGTTTATCATTCTATGTAGATTGTGGGAGCCCTGCAAATGTCACTAACGGGATTGTTGATTTTACAAATAAGGACACAACATATGGACAAGTGATTTCTGTTACTTGCGATACCGGATACGAGATAGTGGGTAGAGGCTTTATAGAATGTCAGAGCGATGGAAACTGGAGTACCACTACAACTTGTGAAGCCATAGGTTTGACCTTTTAATGTTATTGTTTGTACAATTCTTAAATTGGGAAATTGCTATGGATTTATATATTGATGTACAAGTTTTGTCTTTACTCAGAATCAGTTTTCCAATGTCTTAAAATTGTATTTTATAAGGAGAATCTTTAATATCGGTCTTCGTTTATAATCATTTATGACTCATTTGATACAGTTGGAAAGGCAGATGCATCAGACATTCATTACTTGATATTGTTTAAGATGTCGATACATGTATAGCTGTATATTTGGATGCTGTCACAAAGATTTTGACATTTTATAATATAATGATGGTTTGCAACGGAAACTTTATCTGAAATTCACTAAACTTTCCATTTATAGACTGTCCACCTACCAACGTTGCAAATGGAGACATAGACTTTTCAGCGGGCAAGAAATATGGAGACAATGCAACGGTAACCTGCCACGATGGTTACGATTTAAATGGATCAGGAATCATTACTTGTACACATGAACAAGAATGGAGCTCAGACACAGAATGTGTCTTGAAAAGTAAATATGACTTAGCTTGTTATTTATTCCAAACCATATCTGTTTTCAGAACGGGGGCATTTTATATAAATTTCCAAGCTGTGGACTTTAATGACGTTACAATAGTTTTACATGCGTTATTCAAAAATTAATTAAAGTTATTGAGTTTTCTGACTATATATTATCATCTATTACCCAAGGTTAATTAAAGTGAAATGTGATAAGTGACAATTGTTCCACAGCAACAATAGATCTGAAGAAAAGGGTGATGAAATATTTATTACGAAATATATATAGCATTTGATATTCTTTCCACATCCGTAACGTCATTTTGCATAGCTGCTAACAATGACTTTTGAACGACCCTTACGACCTCATATGTTCCAGCTTTCTATTAATGTTGATTTCTTTGTATATGCCAGTACCATGTCCTTACATTCTTTTAGTATCTGTCCTGAATTGAATACCGGGAGGGCACGAGAAGCTTTCAAATGGCGTAAAAAGCTTGAAAAATTAATTTCTGAAACCGAAGTTGTCCTTGTCTTTTTTCAAACACCTTACTCAGTGTATCAAACAAGCAGGACCAAAATAAAAATATGGGATAACTGCGCAATAAAACGGCAAAAAAGAAGAGAGAAAGAGAGTGAGAAAAGTGGAAAACATCTGAAGAAAAAATCCAAAAAAAAAAAAAAAAAAAAAAATATCTCCATGCGCATACATTTTGGTAGCGTGACCCCTGCGCAGTGACATCTGACGTTATAAGAAAAATAAGTGTCATATATTGAATGGCTAATTCTATATCCTATTGATTGCACTTTCGGTTTGAATCATCAAGTAAGTAAGTCTAAATTTAGGTTCCAATAATCTACCCTACCCTTTTCTAACGCTTTCTTGAAACGTACGGCTTTCGAAAGGATAATAATTGACCTAATGTGATCTTATTTGAATTGTGTTGTTTATCATTCTATGTAGATTGTGGGAGCCCTGCAAATGTCACTAACGGGATTGTTGATTTTACAAATAAGGACACAACATATGGACAAGTGATTTCTGTTACTTGCGATACCGGATACGAGATAGTGGGTAGAGGCTTTATAGAATGTCAGAGCGATGGAAACTGGAGTACCACTACAACTTGTGAAGCCATAGGTTTGACCTTTTAATGTTATTGTTTGTACAATTCTTAAATTGGGAAATTGCTATGGATTTATATATTGATGTACAAGTTTTGTCTTTTCTCAGAATCAGTTTTCCAATGTCTTAAAATTGTATCTTATAAGGAGAATCTTTAATATCGGTCTTCGTTTATAATCATTTATGACTCATTTGATACAGTTGGAAAGGCAGATGCATCAGACATTCATTACATGATATTGTTTAAGATGTCGATACATGTATAGCTGTATATTTGGATGCTGTCACAAAGATTTTGACATTTTATAATATAATGATGGTTTGCAACGGACACTTTATCTGAAATTCACTAAACTTTCCATTTATAGACTGTCCACCTACCAACGTTGCAAATGGAGACATAGACTTTTCAGCGGGCAAGAAATATGGAGACAATGCAACGGTAACCTGCCACGATGGTTACGATTTAAATGGATCAGGAATCATTACTTGTACACATGAACAAGAATGGAGCTCAGACACAGAATGTGTCTTGAAAAGTAAATATGACTTAGCTTGTTATTTATTCCAAACCATATCTGTTTTCAGAACGGGGGCATTTTATATAAATTTCCAAGCTGTGGACTTTAATGACGTTACAATAGTTTTACATGCGTTATTCAAAAATTAAATAAAGTTATTGAGTTTTCTGACTATATATTATCATCTATTACCCAAGGTTAATTAAAGTGAAATGTGATAAGTGACAAGTGTTCCACAGCAACAATAGATCTGAAGAAAAGGGTGATGAAATATTTATTACGAAATGTATATAGCATTTAATATTCTTTCCACAGCCGTAACGTCATTTTGCATAGCTGCTAACAATGACTTTTGAACGACCCTTACGACCTCATATGTTCCAGCTTTCTATTAATGTTGATTTCTTTGTATTTGCCAGTACCATGTCCTTGCATTCTTTTAGTATCTGTCCTGAATTGAATACCGGGAGGGCACGAGAAGCTTTCAATTGGCGTAAAAAGCTTGAAAAATTAATTTCTGAAACCGAAGTTGTCCTTGTCTTTTTTCAAACACCTTACTCAGTGTATCAAACAAGCAGGACCAAAATAAAAATATGGGATAACTGCGCAATAAAACGGCAAAAAAAAAGAGAGAAAGAGAGTGAGAAAAGTGGAAAACATATCTAAAGAAAAATCCAAAAAAAAAAACAAAAAAAAAACATCTCCATGCGCAAAGATTTTGGTAGCGTGACCCCTGCGCAGTGACATCTGACGTTATAAGAAAAATAAGTGTCATATATTGAATGGCTAATTCTATATCCTATTGATTGCACTTTCGGTTTGAATCATCAAGTAAGTAAGTCTAAATTTAGGTTCCAATAATCTACCCTACCCTTTTCTAGCGCTTTTCTTGAAACGTACGGCTTTCGAAAGGATAATAATTGTCCTAATGTGATCTTATTTGAATTGTGTTGTTTATCATTCTATGTAGATTGTGGGAGCCCTGCAAATGTCACTAACGGGATTGTTGATTTTACAAATAAGGACACAACATATGGACAAGTGATTTCTGTTACTTGCGATACCGGATACGAGATAGTGGGTAGAGGCTTTATAGAATGTCAGAGCGATGGAAACTGGAGTACCACTACAACTTGTGAAGCCATAGGTTTGACCTTTTAATGTTATTGTTTGTACAATTCTTAAATTGGGAAATTGCTATGGATTTATATATTGATGTACAAGTTTTGTCTTTACTCAGAATCAGTTTTCCAATGTCTTAAAATTGTATTTTATAAGGAGAATCTTTAATATCGGTCTCCGTTTATAATCATTTATGACTCATTTGATACAGTTGGAAAGGCAGATGCATCAGACATTCATTACATGATATTGTTTAAGATGTCGATACATGTATAGCTGTATATTTGGATGCTGTCACAAAGATTTTGACATTTTATAATATAATGATGGTTTGCAACGGACACTTTATCTGAAATTCACTAAACTTTCCATTTATAGACTGTCCACCTACCAACGTTGCAAATGGAGACATAGACTTTTCAGCGGGCAAGAAATATGGAGACAATGCAACGGTAACCTGCCACGATGGTTACGATTTAAATGGATCAGGAATCATTACTTGTACACATGAACAAGAATGGAGCTCAGACACAGAATGTGTCTTGAAAAGTAAATATGACTTAGCTTGTTATTTATTCCAAACCATATCTGTTTTCAGAACGGGGGCATTTTATATAAATTTCCAAGCTGTGGACTTTAATGACGTTACAATAGTTTTACATGCGTTATTCAAAAATTAATTAAAGTTATTGAGTTTTCTGACTATATATTATCATCTATTACCCAAGGTTAATTAAAGTGAAATGTGATAAGTGACAAGTGTTCCACAGCAACAATAGATCTGAAGAAAAGGGTGATGAAATATTTATTACGAAATATATATAGCATTTTATATTTTTTCCACAGCCGTAACGTCATTTTGCATAGCTGCTAACAATGACTTTTGAACGACCCTTACGACCTCATATGTTCCAGCTTTCTATTAATGTTGATTTCTTTGTATATGCCAGTACCATGTCCTTGCATTCTTTTAGTATCTGTCCTGAATTGAATACCGGGAGGGCACTAGAAGCTTTCAAATGGCGTAAAAAGCTTGAAAAATTAATTTCTGAAACCGAAGTTGTCCTTGTCTTTTTTCAAACACCTTACTCAGCGTATCAAACAAGCAGGACCAAAATAAAAATATGGGATAACTGCGCAATAAAACGGCAAAAAAGAAGAGAGAAAGAGAGTGAGAAAAGTGGAAAACATATCTAAAGAAAAATCCAAAAAAAAAAAAAAAATATCTCCATGCGCATACATTTTGGTAGCGTGACCCCTGCGCAGTGACATCTGACGTTATAAGAAAAATAAGTGTCATATATTGAATGGCTAATTCTATATCCTATTGATTGCACTTTCGGTTTGAATCATCAAGTAAGTAAGTCTAAATTTAGGTTCCAATAATCTACCCTACCCTTTTCTAACGCTTTTCTTGAAACGTACGGCTTTCGAAAGGATAATAATTGACCTAATGTGATCTTATTTGAATTGTGTTGTTTATCATTCTATGTAGATTGTGGGAGCCCTGCAAATGTCACTAACGGGATTGTTGATTTTACAAATAAGGACACAACATATGGACAAGTGATTTCTGTTACTTGCGATACCGGATACGAGATAGTGGGTAGAGGCTTTATAGAATGTCAGAGCGATGGAAACTGGAGTACCACTACAACTTGTGAAGCCATAGGTTTGACCTTTTAATGTTATTGTTTGTACAATTCTTAAATTGGGAAATTGCTATGGATTTATATATTGATGTACAAGTTTTGTCTTTACTCAGAATCAGTTTTCCAATGTCTTAAAATTGTATTTTATAAGGAGAATCTTTAATATCGGTCTTCGTTTATAATCATTTATGACTCATTTGATACAGTTGGAAAGGCAGATGCATCAGACATTCATTACATGATATTGTTTAAGATGTCGATACATGTATAGCTGTATATTTGGATGCTGTCACAAAGATTTTGACATTTTATAATATAATGATGGTTTGCAACGGACACTTTATCTGAAATTCACTAAACTTTCTATTTATAGACTGTCCACCTACCAACGTTGCAAATGGAGACATAGACTTTTCAGCGGGCAAGAAATATGGAGACAATGCAACGGTAACCTGCCACGATGGTTACGATTTAAATGGATCAGGAATCATTACTTGTACACATGAACAAGAATGGAGCTCAGACACAGAATGTGTCTTGAAAAGTAAATATGACTTAGCTTGTTATTTATTCCAAACCATATCTGTTTTCAGAACGGGGGCATTTTATATAAATTTCCAAGCTGTGGACTTTAATGACGTTACAATAGTTTTACATGCGTTATTCAAAAATTAATTAAAGTTATTGAGTTTTCTGACTATATATTATCATCTATTACCCAAGGTTAATTAAAGTGAAACGTGATAAGTGACAAGTGTTCCACAGCAACAATAGATCTGAAGAAAAGGGTGATGAAATATTTATTACGAAATATATATAGCATTTGATATTTTTTCCACAGCCGTAACGTCATTTTGCATAGCTGCTAACAATGACTTTTGAACGACCCTTACGACCTCATATGTTCCAGCTTTCTATTAATGTTGATTTCTTTGTATATGCCAGTACCATGTCCTTGCATTCTTTTAGTATCTGTCCTGAATTGAATACCGGGAGGGCACGAGAAGCTTTCAAATGGCGTAAAAAGCTTGAAAAATTAATTTCTGAAACCGAAGTTGTCCTTGTCTTTTTTCAAACACCTTGCTCAGCGTATCAAACAAGCAGGACCAAAATAAAAATATGGGATAACTGCGCAATAAAACGGCAAAAAGAAGAGAGAAAGAGAGTGAGAAAAGTGGAAAACATATCTAAAGAAAAATCCAAAAAAAAAAAAAAAAAAAAAAAAAAACATATCCATGCGCATACATTTTGGTAGCGTGACCCCTGCGCAGTGACATCTGACGTTATAAGAAAAATAAGTGTCATATATTGAATGGCTAATTCTATATCCTATTGATTGCACTTTCGGTTTGAATCATCAAGTAAGTAAGTCTAAATTTAGGTTCCAATAATCTACCCTACCCCTTTCTAGCGCTTTTCTTGAAACGTACGGCTTTCGAAAGGATAATAATTGACCTAATGTGATCTTATTTGAATTGTGTTGTTTATCATTCTATGTAGATTGTGGGAGCCCTGCAAATGTCACTAACGGGATTGTTGATTTTACAAATAAGGACACAACATATGGACAAGTGATTTCTGTTACTTGCGATACCGGATACGAGATAGTGGGTAGAGGCTTTATAGAATGTCAGAGCGATGGAAACTGGAGTACCACTACAACTTGTGAAGCCATAGGTTTGACCTTTTAATGTTATTGTTTGTACAATTCTTAAATTGGGAAATTGCTATGGATTTATATATTGATGTACAAGTTTTGTCTTTACTCAGAATCAGTTTTCCAATGTCTTAAAATTGTATTTTATAAGGAGAATCTTTAATATCGGTCTTCGTTTATAATCATTTATGACTCATTTGATACAGTTGGAAAGGCAGATGCATCAGACATTCATTACATGATATTGTTTTAGACGTCGATACATGTATATCTGTATATTTGGATGCTGTCACAAAGATTTTGACATTTTATAATATAATGATGGTTTGCAACGGACACTTTATCTGAAATTCACTAAACTTTCCATTTATAGACTGTCCACCTACCAACGTTGCAAATGGAGACATAGACTTTTCAGCGGGCAAGAAATATGGAGACAATGCAACGGTAACCTGCCACGATGGTTACGATTTAAATGGATCAGGAATCATTACTTGTACACATGAACAAGAATGGAGCTCAGACACAGAATGTGTCTTGAAAAGTAAATATGACTTAGCTTGTTATTTATTCCAAACCATATCTGTTGCCAGAACGGGGGCATTTTATATAAATTTCCAAGCTGTGGACTTTAATGACGTTACAATAGTTTTACATGCGTTATTCAAAAATTAGTTAAAGTTATTGAGTTTTCTGACTATATATTATCATCTATTACCCAAGGTTAATTAAAGTGATATGTGATAAGTGACAAGTGTTCCACAGCAACAATAGATCTGAAGAAAAGGGTGATGAAATATTTATTACGAAATATATATAGCATTTGATATTCTTTCCACAGCCGTAACGTCATTTTGCATAGCTGCTAACAATGACTTTTGAACGACCCTTACGACCTCATATGTTCCAGCTTTCTATTAATGTTGATTTCTTTGTATATGCCAGTACCATGTCCTTGCATTCTTTTAGTATCTGTCCTGAATTGAATACCGGGAGGGCACGAGAAGCTTTCAAATGGCGTAAAAAGCTTGAAAAATTAATTTCTGAAACCGAAGTTGTCCTTGTCTTTTTTCAAACACCTTACTCAGCGTATCAAACAAGCAGGACCAAAATAAAAATTTGGATAACTGCGCAATAAAACGGCAAAAAAGAAGAGAGAAAGAGAGTGAGAATAGTGGGAAACATATCTGGAGAAAAATAAAAAAAAATAAAAAAAAAAAAAACATATCCATGCGCATACTTTTTGGTGGCGTGACCCCTGCGCAGTGACATCTGACGTTATAAGAAAAATAAGTGTCATATAATGAATGGCTAATTCTATATTCTATTGATTGCACTTTCGGTTTGAATCATCAAGTAAGTAAGTCTAAATTTAGGTTCCAATAATCTACCCTACCCTTTTCTAGCGCTTTTCTTGAAACGTACGGCTTTCGAAAGGATAATAATTGACCTAATGTGATCTTATTTGAATTGTGTTGTTTATCATTCTATGTAGATTGTGGGAGCCCTGCAAATGTCACTAACGGGATTGTTGATTTTACAAATAAGGACACAACATATGGACAAGTGATTTCTGTTACTTGCGATACCGGATACGAGATAGTGGGTAGAGGCTTTATAGAATGTCAGAGCGATGGAAACTGGAGTACCACTACAACTTGTGAAGCCATAGGTTTGACCTTTTAATGTTATTGTTTGTACAATTCTTAAATTGGGAAATTGCTATGGATGTAGATATTGTTGTACAAGTTTTGTCTTTACTCAGAATCAGTTTTCCAAGGTCTTAAAATTGTATTTTATAAGGAGAATCTTTAATATCGGTCTTCGTTTATAATCATTTATGACTCATTTGATACAGTTGGAAAGGCAGATGCATCAGACATTCATTACATGATATTGTTTAAGATGTCGATACATGTATAGCTGTATATTTGGATGCTGTCACAAAGATTTTGACATTTTATAATATAATGATGGTTTGCAACGGAAACTTTATCTGAAATTCACTAAACTTTCCATTTATAGACTGTCCACCTACCAACGTTGCAAATGGAGACATAGACTTTTCAGCGGGCAAGAAATATGGAGACAATGCAACGGTAACCTGCCACGATGGTTACGATTTAAATGGATCAGGAATCATTACTTGTACACATGAACAAGAATGGAGCTCAGACACAGAATGTGTCTTGAAAAGTAAAAATGACTTAGCTTGTTATTTATTCCAAACCATATCTGTTTTCAGAACGGGGGCATTTTATATAAATTTCCAAGCTGTTGACTTTAATGACGTTACAATAGTTTTACATGCGTTATTCAAAAATTAATTAAAGTTATTGAGTTTTCTGACTATATATTATCATCTATTACCCAAGGTTAATTAAGGTGAAATGTGATAAGTGACAAGTGTTCCACAGCAACAATAGATCTGAAGAAAAGGGTGATGAAATATTTATTACGAAATATATATAGCATTTGGTATCCTTTCCACAGCCGTGACGTCATTTTGCATAGCTGCTAACAATGACTTTTGAACGACCCTTACGACCTCATATGTTCCAGCTTTCTATTAATGTTGATTTCTTTGTATATGCCAGTACCATGTCCTTGCATTCTTTTAGTATCTGTCCTGAATTGAATACCGGGAGGGCACTAGAAGCTTTCAAATGGCGTAAAAAGCTTGAAAAATTAATTTCTGAAACCGAAGTTGTCCTTGTCTTTTTTCAAACACCTTACTCAGCGTATCAAACAAGCAGGACCAAAATAAAAATATGGGATAACTGCGCAGTAAAACGGCAAAAAAGAAGAGAGAAAGAGAGTGAGAAAAGTGGAAAACATATCTAAAGAAAAATCCAAAAAAAAAAAAAAAATATCTCCATGCGCATACATTTTGGTAGCGTGACCCCTGCGCAGTGACATCTGACGTTATAAGAAAAATAAGTGTCATATATTGAATGGCTAATTCTATATCCTATTGATTGCACTTTCGGTTTGAATCATCAAGTAAGTAAGTCTAAATTTAGGTTCCAATAATCTACCCTACCCTTTTCTAACGCTTTTCTTGAAACGTACGGCTTTCGAAAGGATAATAATTGACCTAATGTGATCTTATTTGAATTGTGTTGTTTATCATTCTATGTAGATTGTGGGAGCCCTGCAAATGTCACTAACGGGATTGTTGATTTTACAAATAAGGACACAACATATGGACAAGTGATTTCTGTTACTTGCGATACCGGATACGAGATAGTGGGTAGAGGCTTTATAGAATGTCAGAGCGATGGAAACTGGAGTACCACTACAACTTGTGAAGCCATAGGTTTGACCTTTTAATGTTATTGTTTGTACAATTCTTAAATTGGGAAATTGCTATGGATTTATATATTGATGTACAAGTTTTGTCTTTACTCAGAATCAGTTTTCCAATGTCTTAAAATTGTATTTTATAAGGAGAATCTTTAATATCGGTCTTCGTTTATAATCATTTATGACTCATTTGATACAGTTGGAAAGGCAGATGCATCAGACATTCATTACATGATATTGTTTAAGATGTCGATACATGTATAGCTGTATATTTGGATGCTGTCACAAAGATTTTGACATTTTATAATATAATGATGGTTTGCAACGGAAACTTTATCTGAAATTCACTAAACTTTCCATTCATAGACTGTCCACCTACCAACGTTGCAAATGGAGACATAGACTTTTCAGCGGGCAAGAAATATGGAGACAATGCAACGGTAACCTGCCACGATGGTTACGATTTAAATGGATCAGGAATCATTACTTGTACACATGAACAAGAATGGAGCTCAGACACAAAATGTGTCTTGAAAAGTAAATATGACTTAGCTTGTTATTTATTCCAAACCATATCTGTTTTCAGAACGGTGGCATTTTATATAAATTTCCAAGCTGTGGACTTTAATGACGTTACAATAGTTTTACATGCGTTATTCAAAAATTAATTAAAGTTATTGAGTTTTCTGACTATATATTATCATCTATTACCCAAGGTTAATTAAAGTGAAACGTGATAAGTGACAAGTGTTCCACAGCAACAATAGATCTGAAGAAAAGGGTGATGAAATATTTATTACGAAATATATATAGCATTTGATATTTTTTCCACAGCCGTAACGTCATTTTGCATAGCTGCTAACAATGACTTTTGAACGACCCTTACGACCTCATATGTTCCAGCTTTCTATTAATGTTGATTTCTTTGTATATGCCAGTACCATGTCCTTGCATTCTTTTAGTATCTGTCCTGAATTGAATACCGGGAGGGCACGAGAAGCTTTCAAATGGCGTAAAAAGCTTGAAAAATTAATTTCTGAAACCGAAGTTGTCCTTGTCTTTTTTCAAACACCTTACTCAGCGTATCAAACAAGCAGGACCAAAATAAAAATATGGGATAACTGCGCAATAAAACGGCAAAAAAAGAGAGAAAGAGAGTGAGAAAAGTGGAAAACATATCTAAAGAAAAATCCAAAAAAAAAAAAAAAAAAAACATATCCATGCGCATACATTTTGGTAGCGTGACCCCTGCGCAGTGACATCTGACGTTATAAGAAAAATAAGTGTCATATATTGAATGGCTAATTCTATATCCTATTGATTGCACTTTCGGTTTGAATCATCAAGTAAGTAAGTCTAAATTTAGGTTCCAATAATCTACCCTACCCCTTTCTAGCGCTTTTCTTGAAACGTACGGCTTTCGAAAGGATAATAATTGACCTAATGTGATCTTATTTGAATTGTGTTGTTTATCATTCTATGTAGATTGTGGGAGCCCTGCAAATGTCACTAACGGGATTGTTGATTTTACAAATAAGGACACAACATATGGACAAGTGATTTCTGTTACTTGCGATACCGGATACGAGATAGTGGGTAGAGGCTTTATAGAATGTCAGAGCGATGGAAACTGGAGTACCACTACAACTTGTGAAGCCATAGGTTTGACCTTTTAATGTTATTGTTTGTACAATTCTTAAATTGGGAAATTGCTATGGATGTAGATATTGTTGTACAAGTTTTGTCTTTACTCAGAATCAGTTTTCCAAGGTCTTAAAATTGTATTTTATAAGGAGAATCTTTAATATCGGTCTTCGTTTATAATCATTTATGACTCATTTGATACAGTTGGAAAGGCAGATGCATCAGACATTCATTACATGATATTGTTTTAGACGTCGATACATGTATATCTGTATATTTGGATGCTGTCACAAAGATTTTGACATTTTATAATATAATGATGGTTTGCAACGGACACTTTATCTGAAATTCACTAAACTTTCCATTTATAGACTGTCCACCTACCAACGTTGCAAATGGAGACATAGACTTTTCAGCGGGCAAGAAATATGGAGACAATGCAACGGTAACCTGCCACGATGGTTACGATTTAAATGGATCAGGAATCATTACTTGTACACATGAACAAGAATGGAGCTCAGACACAGAATGTGTCTTGAAAAGTAAATATGACTTAGCTTGTTATTTATTCCAAACCATATCTGTTTTCAGAACGGGGGCATTTTATATAAATTTCCAAGCTGTGGACTTTAATGACGTTACAATAGTTTTACATGCGTTATTCAAAAATTAGTTAAAGTTATTGAGTTTTCTGACTATATATTATCATCTATTACCCAAGGTTAATTAAAGTGAAATGTGATAAGTGACAAGTGTTCCACAGCAACAATAGATCTGAAGAAAAGGGTGATGAAATATTTATTACGAAATATATATAGCATTTGATATTCTTTCCACAGCCGTAACGTCATTTTGCATAGCTGCTAACAATGACTTTTGAACGACCCTTACGACCTCATATGTTCCAGCTTTCTATTAATGTTGATTTCTTTGTATATGCCAGTACCATGTCCTTGCATTCTTTTAGTATCTGTCCTGAATTGAATACCGGGAGGGCACGAGAAGCTTTCAAATGGCGTAAAAAGCTTGAAAAATTAATTTCTGAAACCGAAGTTGTCCTTGTCTTTTTTCAAACACCTTACTCAGCGTATCAAACAAGCAGGACCAAAATAAAAATTTGGATAACTGCGCAATAAAACGGCAAAAAAGAAGAGAGAAAGAGAGTGAGAATAGTGGAAAACATATCTAAAGAAAAATCCAAAAAAAAAAAAAAAAAAAAAAAAACATGTCCATGCGCATACTTTTTGGTGGCGTGACCCCTGCGCAGTGACATCTGACGTTATAAGAAAAATAAGTGTCATATATTGAATGGCTAATTCTATATCTTATTGATTGCACTTTCGGTTTGAATCATCAAGTAAGTAAGTCTAAATTTAGGTTCCAATAATCTACCCTACCCCTTTCTAGCGCTTTTCTTGAAACGTACGGCTTTCGAAAGGATAATAATTGACCTAATGTGATCTTATTTGAATTGTGTTGTTTATCATTCTATGTAGATTGTGGGAGCCCTGCAAATGTCACTAACGGGATTGTTGATTTTACAAATAAGGACACAACATATGGACAAGTGATTTCTGTTACTTGCGATACCGGATACGAGATAGTGGGTAGAGGCTTTATAGAATGTCAGAGCGATGGAAACTGGAGTACCACTACAACTTGTGAAGCCATAGGTTTGACCTTTTAATGTTATTGTTTGTACAATTCTTAAATTGGGAAATTGCTATGGATTTATATATTGATGTACAAGTTTTGTCTTTACTCAGAATCAGTTTTCCAATGTCTTAAAATTATTTTTTAAAGGAGAATCTTTAATATCGGTCTTCGTTTATAATCATTTATGACTCATTTGATACAGTTGGAAAGGCAGATGCATCAGACATTCATTACATGATATTGTTTTAGACGTCGATACATGTATATCTGTATATTAGGATGCTGTCACAAAGATTTTGACATTTTATAATATAATGATGGTTTGCAACGGAAACTTTTATCTGAAATTCACTAAACTTTCCATTTATAGACTGTCCACCTACCAACGTTGCAAATGGAGACATAGACTTTTCAGCGGGCAAGAAATATGGAGACAATGCAACGGTAACCTGCCACGATGGTTACGATTTAAATGGATCAGGAATCATTACTTGTACACATGAACAAGAATGGAGCTCAGACACAGAATGTGTCTTGAAAAGTAAATATGACTTAGCTTGTTATTTATTCCAAACCATATATGTTTATAGAACGGGGGCATTTTATATAAATTTCCAAGCTGTGGACTTTAATGACGTTACAATAGTTTTACATGCGTTATTCAAAAATTAGTTAAAGTTATAGAGTTTTCTGACTATATATTATCATCTATTACCCAAGGTTAATTAAAGTGAAATGTGATAAGTGACAAGTGTTCCACAGCAACAATAGATCTGATGAAAAGGGTGATGAAATATTTATTACGAAATATATATAGCATTTGATATTCTTTCCACAGCCGTAACGTCATTTTGCATAGCTGCTAACAATGACTTTTGAACGACCCTTACGACCTCATATGTTCCAGCTTTCTATTAATGTTGATTTCTTTGTATATGCCAGTACCATGTCCTTGCATTCTTTTAGTATCTGTCCTGAATTGAATACCGGGAGGGCACGAGAAGCTTTCAAATGGCGTAAAAAGCTTGAAAAATTAATTTCTGAAACCGAAGTTGTCCTTGTCTTTTTTCAAACACCTTACTCAGCGTATCAAACAAGCAGGACCAAAATAAAAATTTGGATAACTGCGCAATAAAACGGCAAAAAAGAAGAGAGAAAGAGAGTGAGAAGAGTGGGAAACATATCTGGAGAAAAAAAAAAAAAAAAAAAAAAAAAAAAAACATGTCCATGCGCATACTTTTTGGTGGCGTGACCCCTGCGCAGTGACATCTGACGTTATAAGAAAAATAAGTGTCATATAATGAATGGCTAATTCTATATTCTATTGATTGCACTTTCGGTTTGAATCATCAAGTAAGTAAGTCTAAATTTAGGTTCCAATAATCTACCCTACCCTTTTCTAGCGCTTTTCTTGAAACGTACGGCTTTCGAAAGGATAATAATTGACCTAATGTGATCTTATTTGAATTGTGTTGTTTATCATTCTATGTAGATTGTGGGAGCCCTGCAAATGTCACTAACGGGATTGTTGATTTTACAAATAAGGACACAACATATGGACAAGTGATTTCTGTTACTTGCGATACCGGATACGAGATAGTGGGTAGAGGCTTTATAGAATGTCAGAGCGATGGAAACTGGAGTACCACTACAACTTGTGAAGCCATAGGTTTGAACTTTTAATGTTATTGTTTGTACAATTCTTAAATTGGGAAATTGCTATGGATGTATATATTGATGTACAAGTTTTGTCTTTACTCAGAATCAGTTTTCGAAAGGTCTTAAAATTGTATTTTATAAGGAGAATCTTTAATATCGGTCTTCGTTTATAATCATTTATAACTCATTTGATACAGTTGGAAAGGCAGATGCATCAGACATTCATTACATGATATTGTTTAAGATGTCGATACATGTATAGCTGTATATTTGGATGCTGTCACAAAGATTTTGACATTTTATAATATAATGATGGTTTGCAACGGAAACTTTATCTGAAATTCACTAAACTTTCCATTTATAGACTGTCCACCTACCAACGTTGCAAATGGAGACATAGAATTTTCAGCGGGCAAGAAATATGGAGACAATGCAACGGTAACCTGCCACGATGGTTACGATTTAAATGGATCAGGAATCATTACTTGTACACATGAACAAGAATGGAGCTCAGACACAGAATGTGTCTTGAAAAGTAAATATGACTTAGCTTGTTATTTATTCCAAACCATATCTGTTTTCAGAACGGGGGCATTTTATATAAATTTCCAAGCTGTGGACTTTAATGACGTTACAATAGTTTTACATGCGTTATTCAAAAATTAATTAAAGTTATTGAGTTTTCTGACTATATATTATCATCTATTACCCAAGGTTAATTAAAGTGAAATGTGATAAGTGACAAGTGTTCCACAGCAACAATAGATCTGAAGAAAAGGGTGATGAAATATTTATTACGAAATATATATAGCATTTGATATTCTTTCCACAGCCGTAACGTCATTTTGCATAGCTGCTAACAATGACTTTTAAACGACCCTTACGACCTCATATGTTCCAGCTTTCTATTAATGTTGATTTCTTTGTATATGCCAGTACCATGTCCTTGCATTCTTTTAGTATCTGTCCTGAATTGAATACCGGGAGGGCACGAGAAGCTTTCAAATGGCGTAAAAAGCTTGAAAAATTAAATTTCTGAAACCGAAGTTGTCCTTGTCTTTTTTCAAACACCTTGCTCAGCGTATCAAACAAGCAGGACCAAAATAAAAATATGGGATAACTGCGCAATAAAACGGCAAAAAAGAAGAGAGAAAGAGAGTGAGAAAAGTGGAACACATATCTGAAGAAAAATCCAAAAAAAAAAAAAAAAAAAAAAAAAAAACATATCCATGCGCATACATTTTGGTAGCGTGACCCCTGCGCAGTGACATCTGACGTTATAAGAAAAATAAGTGTCATATATTGAATGGCTAATTCTATATCCTATTGATTGCACTTTCGGTTTGAATCATCAAGTAAGTAAGTCTAAATTTAGGTTCCAATAATCTACCCTACCCTTTTCTAGCGCTTTTCTTGAAACGTACGGCTTTCGAAAGGATAATAATTGACCTAATGTGATCTTATTTGAATTGTGTTGTTTATCATTCTATGTAGATTGTGGGAGCCCTGCAAATGTCACTAACGGGATTGTTGATTTTACAAATAAGGACACAACATATGGACAAGTGATTTCTGTTACTTGCGATACCGGATACGAGATAGTGGGTAGAGGCTTTATAGAATGTCAGAGCGATGGAAACTGGAGTACCACTACAACTTGTGAAGCCATAGGTTTGACCTTTTAATGTTATTGTTTGTACAATTCTTAAATTGGGAAATTGCTATGGATTTATATATTGATGTACAAGTTTTGTCTTTACTCAGAATCAGTTTTCCAATGTCTTAAATTGTATTTTATAAGGAGAATCTTTAATATCGGTCTTCGTTTATAATCATTTATGACTCATTTGATACAGTTGGAAAGGCAGATGCATCAGACATTCATTACATGATATTGTTTAAGATGTCGATACATGTATAGGTGTATTTTTGGATGCTGCCACAAAGATTTTGACATTTTATAATATAATGATGGTTTGCAACGGAAACTTTATCTGAAATTCACTAAACTTTCCATTTATAGACTGTCCACCTACCAACGTTGCAAATGGAGACATAGACTTTTCAGCGGGCAAGAAATATGGAGACAATGCAACGGTAACCTGCCACGATGGTTACGATTTAAATGGATCAGGAATCATTACTTGTACACATGAACAAGAATGGAGCTCAGACACAGAATGTGTCTTGAAAAGTATATATGACTTAGCTTGTTATTTATTCCAAACCATATCTGTTTTCAGAACGGGGGCATTTTATATAAATTTCCAAGCTGTGGACTTTAATGACGTTACAATAGTTTTACATCCGTTATTCAAAAATTAATTAAAGTTATTGAGTTTTCTGACTATATATTATCATCTATTACCCAAGGCTAATTAAAGTGAAATGTGATGAGTGACAAGTGTTCCACAGCAACAATAGATCTGAAGAAAGGGGTGATGAAATATTTATTACGAAATATATATAGCATTTGATATTCTTTCCCCAGCCGTAACGTCATTTTGCATAGCTGCTAACAATGACTTTTGAACGACCCTTACGACCTCATATGTTCCAGCTTTCTATTAATGTTGATTTCTTTGTATATGCCAGTACCATGTCCTTGCATTCTTTTAGTATCTGTCCTGAATTGAATACCGGGAGGGCACGAGAAGCTTTCAAATGGCGTAAAAAGCTTGAAAAATTAATTTCTGAAACCGAAGTTGTCCTTGTCTTTTTTCAAACACCTTACTCAGCGTATCAAACAAGCAGGACCAAAATAAAAATATGGGATAACTGCGCAATAAAACGGCAAAAAAGAAGAGAGAAAGAGAGTGAGAAAAGTGGAAAACATTTCTGGAAAAAAATCCAAAAAAGAACAAAAAAAAAACCATCTCCATGCGCATACATTTTGGTAGGGTGTCCCCTGCGCAGTGACATCTGACGTTATAAGAAAAATAAGTGTCATATATCGAATGGCTAATTCTACATCCTATTGATTGCACTTTCGGTTTGAATCATCAAGTAAGTAAGTCTAAATTTAGGTTCCAATAATCTACCCTACCCTTTTCTAGCGCTTTTCTTGAAACGTACGGCTTTCGAAAGGATAATAATTGACCTAATGTGATCTTATTTGAATTGTGTTGTTTATCATTCTATGTAGATTGTGGGAGCCCTGCAAATGTCACTAACGGGATTGTTGATTTTACAAATAAGGACACAACATATGGACAAGTGATTTCTGTTACTTGCGATACCGGATACGAGATAGTGGGTAGAGGCTTTATAGAATGTCAGAGCGATGGAAACTGGAGTACCACTACAACTTGTGAAGCCATAGGTTTGACCTTTTAATGTTATTGTTTGTACAATTCTTAAATTGGGAAATTGCTATGGATTTATATATTGATGTACAAGTTTTGTTTTTACTCAAAATCAGTTTTCCAATGTCTTAAAATTGTATTTTATAAGGAGAATCTTTAATATCGGTCTTCGTTTATAATCATTTATGACTCATTTGATACAGTTGGAAAGGCAGATGCATCAGACATTCATTACATGATATTGTTTAAGATGTCGATACATGTATAGCTGTATATTTGGATGCTGTCACAAAGATTTTGACATTTTATAATATAACGATGGTTTGCAACGGAAACTTTATCTGAAATTCACTAAACTTTCCATTTATAGACTGTCCACCTACCAACGTTGCAAATGGAGACATAGACTTTTCAGCGGGCAAGAAATATGGAGACAATGCAACGGTAACCTGCCACGATGGTTACGATTTAAATGGATCAGGAATCATTACTTGTACACATGAACAAGAATGGAGCTCAGACACAGAATGTGTCGTGAAAAGTAAATATGACTTAGCTTGTTATTTATTCCAAACCATATCTGTTTTCAGAACGGGGGCATTTTATATAAATTTCCAAGCTATGGACTTTAATGACGTTACAATAGTTTTACATGAGTTATTCAAAAATTAATTAAAGTTATTGAGTTTTCTGACTATATATTATCATCTATTACCCAAGGATAATTAAAGTGAAATGTGATAAGTGACAAGTGTTCCACAGCAACAATAGATCTGAAGAAAAGGGTGATGAAATATTTATTACGAAAAATATATAGCATTTGATATTCGTTCCACAGCCGTAACGTCATTTTGCATAGCTGCTAACAATGACTTTTGAACGACCCTTACGACCTCATATGTTCCAGCTTTCTATTAATGTTGATTTCTTTGTATATGCCAGTACCATGTCCTTGCATTCTTTTAGTATCTGTCCTGAATTGAATACCGGGAGGGCACGAGAAGCTTTCAAATGGCGTAAAAAGCTTGAAAAATTAATTTCTGAAACCGAAGTTGTCCTTGTCTTTTTTCAAACACCTTACTCAGCGTATCAAACAAGCAGGACCAAAATAAAAATATGGGATAACTGCGCAATAAAACGGCAAAAAAGAAGAGAGAAAGAGAGTGAGAAAATTGGGAAACATATCTGGAGAAAAATAAAAAAAAAAGAAAACAAAAAAAACATCTCCATGCGCATACATTTTGGTAGCGTGACCCCTCCGCAGTGACATCTGACGTTATAAGAAAAATAAGTGTCATATAATGAATGGCTAATTCTATATCCTATTGATTGCACTTTCGGTTTGAATCATCAAGTGAGTAAGTCTAAACTTAGGTTCCAATAATCTACCCTACCCTTTTCTAGCGCTTTTCTTGAAACGTACGGCTTTCGAAAGGATAATAATTGACCTAATGTGATCTTATTTGAATTGTGTTGTTTATCATTCTATGTAGATTGTGGGAGCCCTGCAAATGTCACTAACGGGATTGTTGATTTTACAAATAAGGACACAACATATGGACAAGTGATTTCTGTTACTTGCGATACCGGATACGAGATAGTGGGTAGAGGCTTTATAGAATGTCAGAGCGATGGAAACTGGAGTACCACTACAATTTGTGAAGCCATAGGTTTGACCTTTTAATGTTATTGTTTGTACAATTCTTAAATTGGGAAATTTCTATGGATTTATATATTGACGTACAAGTTTTGTCTTTACTCAGAATCAGTTTTCCAATGTCTTAAAATTGTATTTTATAAGGAGAATCTTTAATATCGGTCTTCGTTTATAATCATTTATGACTCATTTGATACAGTTGGAAAGGCAGATGCATCAGACATTCATTACATGATATTGTTTAAGATGTCGATACATGTATAGGTGTATATTTGGATGCTGCCACAAAGATTTTGACATTTTATAATATAATGATGGTTTGCAACGGAAACTTTATCTGAAATTCACTAAACTTTCCATTTATAGACTGTCCACCTACCAACGTTGCAAATGGAGACATAGACTTTTCAGCGGGCAAGAAATATGGAGACAATGCAACGGTAACCTGCCACGATGGTTACGATTTAAATGGATCAGGAATCATTACTTGTACACATGAACAAGAATGGAGCTCAGACACAGAATGTGTCTTGAAAAGTATATATGACTTAGCTTGTTATTTATTCCAAACCATATCTGTTTTCAGAACGGGGGCATTTTATATAAATTTCCAAGCTGTGGACTTTAATGACGTTACAATAGTTTTACATCCGTTATTCAAAAATTAATTAAAGTTATTGAGTTTTCTGACTATATATTATCATCTATTACCCAAGGCTAATTAAAGTGAAATGTGATGAGTGACAAGTGTTCCACAGCAACAATAGATCTGAAGAAAGGGGTGATGAAATATTTATTACGAAATATATATAGCATTTGATATTCTTTCCCCAGCCGTAACGTCATTTTGCATAGCTGCTAACAATGACTTTTGAACGACCCTTACGACCTCATATGTTCCAGCTTTCTATTAATGTTGATTTCTTTGTATATGCCAGTACCATGTCCTTGCATTCTTTTAGTATCTGTCCTGAATTGAATACCGGGAGGGCACGAGAAGCTTTCAAATGGCGTAAAAAGCTTGAAAAATTAATTTCTGAAACCGAAGTTGTCCTTGTCTTTTTTCAAACACCTTACTCAGCGTATCAAACAAGCAGGACCAAAATAAAAATATGGGATAACTGCGCAATAAAACGGCAAAAAAGAAGAGAGAAAGAGAGTGAGAAAAGTGGAAAACATTTCTGGAAAAAAATCCAAAAAAGAACAAAAAAAAAACCATCTCCATGCGCATACATTTTGGTAGCGTGTCCCCTGCGCAGTGACATCTGACGTTATAAGAAAAATAAGTGTCATATATCGAATGGCTAATTCTACATCCTATTGATTGCACTTTCGGTTTGAATCATCAAGTAAGTAAGTCTAAATTTAGGTTCCAATAATCTACCCTACCCTTTTCTAGCGCTTTTCTTGAAACGTACGGCTTTCGAAAGGATAATAATTGACCTAATGTGATCTTATTTGAATTGTGTTGTTTATCATTCTATGTAGATTGTGGGAGCCCTGCAAATGTCACTAACGGGATTGTTGATTTTACAAATAAGGACACAACATATGGACAAGTGATTTCTGTTACTTGCGATACCGGATACGAGATAGTGGGTAGAGGCTTTATAGAATGTCAGAGCGATGGAAACTGGAGTACCACTACAACTTGTGAAGCCATAGGTTTGACCTTTTAATGTTATTGTTTGTACAATTCTTAAATTGGGAAATTGCTATGGATTTATATATTGATGTACAAGTTTTGTTTTTACTCAAAATCAGTTTTCCAATGTCTTAAAATTGTATTTTATAAGGAGAATCTTTAATATCGGTCTTCGTTTATAATCATTTATGACTCATTTGATACAGTTGGAAAGGCAGATGCATCAGACATTCATTACATGATATTGTTTAAGATGTCGATACATGTATAGCTGTATATTTGGATGCTGTCACAAAGATTTTGACATTTTATAATATAACGATGGTTTGCAACGGAAACTTTATCTGAAATTCACTAAACTTTCCATTTATAGACTGTCCACCTACCAACGTTGCAAATGGAGACATAGACTTTTCAGCGGGCAAGAAATATGGAGACAATGCAACGGTAACCTGCCACGATGGTTACGATTTAAATGGATCAGGAATCATTACTTGTACACATGAACAAGAATGGAGCTCAGACACAGAATGTGTCTTGAAAAGTAAATATGACTTAGCTTGTTATTTATTCCAAACCATATCTGTTTTCAGAACGGGGGCATTTTATATAAATTTCCAAGCTATGGACTTTAATGACGTTACAATAGTTTTACATGAGTTATTCAAAAATTAATTAAAGTTATTGAGTTTTCTGACTATATATTATCATCTATTACCCAAGGTTAATTAAAGTGAAATGTGATAAGTGACAAGTGTTCCACAGCAACAATAGATCTGAAGAAAAGGGTGATGAAATATTTATTACGAAAAATATATAGCATTTGATATTCTTTCCACAGCCGTAACGTCATTTTGCATAGCTGCTAACAATGACTTTTGAACGACCCTTACGACCTCATATGTTCCAGCTTTCTATTAATGTTGATTTCTTTGTATATGCCAGTACCATGTCCTTGCATTCTTTTAGTATCTGTCCTGAATTGAATACCGGGAGGGCACGAGAAGCTTTCAAATGGCGTAAAAAGCTTGAAAAATTAATTTCTGAAACCGAAGTTGTCCTTGTCTTTTTTCAAACACCTTACTCAGCGTATCAAACAAGCAGGACCAAAATAAAAATATGGGATAACTGCGCAATAAAACGGCAAAAAAGAAGAGAGAAAGAGAGTGAGAAAATTGGGAAACATATCTGGAGAAAAATAAAAAAAAAGAAAACAAAAAAAACATCTCCATGCGCATACATTTTGGTAGCGTGACCCCTCCGCAGTGACATTTGACGTTATAAGAAAAATAAGTGTCATATAATGAATGGCTAATTCTATATCCTATTGATTGCACTTTCGGTTTGAATCATCAAGTGAGTAAGTCTAAACTTAGGTTCCAATAATCTACCCTACCCTTTTCTAGCGCTTTTCTTGAAACGTACGGCTTTCGAAAGGATAATAATTGACCTAATGTGATTTTATTTGAATTGTGTTGTTTATCATTCTATGTAGATTGTGGGAGCCCTGCAAATGTCACTAACGGGATTGTTGATTTTACAAATAAGGACACAACATATGGACAAGTGATTTCTGTTACTTGCGATACCGGATACGAGATAGTGGGTAGAGGCTTTATAGAATGTCAGAGCGATGGAAACTGGAGTACCACTACAATTTGTGAAGCCATAGGTTTGACCTTTTAATGTTATTGTTTGTACAATTCTTAAATTGGGAAATTTCTATGGATTTATATATTGACGTACAAGTTTTGTCTTTACTCAGAATCAGTTTTCCAATGTCTTAAAATTGTATTTTATAAGGAGAATCTTTAATATCGGTCTTCGTTTATAATCATTTATGACTCATTTGATACAGTTGGAAAGGCAGATGCATCAGACATTCATTACATGATATTGTTTAAGATGTCGATACATGTATAGGTGTATATTTGGATGCTGCCACAAAGATTTTGACATTTTATAATATAATGATGGTTTGCAACGGAAACTTTATCTGAAATTCACTAAACTTTCCATTTATAGACTGTCCACCTACCAACGTTGCAAATGGAGACCTAGACTTTTCAGCGGGCAAGAAATATGGAGACAATGCAACGGTAACCTGCCACGATGGTTACGATTTAAATGGATCAGGAATCATTACTTGTACACATGAACAAGAATGGAGCTCAGACACAGAATGTGTCTTGAAAAGTATATATGACTTAGCTTGTTATTTATTCCAAACCATATCTGTTTTCAGAACGGGGGCATTTAATATAAATTTCCAAGCTATGGACTTTAATGACGTTACAATAGTTTTACATGAGTTATTCAAAAATTAATTAAAGTTATTGAGTTTTCTGACTATATATTATCATCTATTACCCAAGGCTAATTAAAGTGAAATGTGATGAGTGACAAGTGTTCCACAGCAACAATAGATCTGAAGAAAGGGGTGATGAAATATTTATTACGAAATATATATAGCATTTGATATTCTTTCCCCAGCCGTAACGTCATTTTGCATAGCTGCTAACAATGACTTTTGAACGACCCTTACGACCTCATATGTTCCAGCTTTCTATTAATGTTGATTTCTTTGTATATGCCAGTACCATGTCCTTGCATTCTTTTAGTATCTGTCCTGAATTGAATACCGGGAGGGCACGAGACGCTTTCAAATGGCGTAAAAAGCTTGAAAAATTAATTTCTGAAACCGAAGTTGTCCTTGTCTTTTTTCAAACACCTTACTCAGCGTATCAAACAAGCAGGACCAAAATAAAAATATGGGATAACTGCGCAATAAAACGGCAAAAAAGAAGAGAGAAAGAGAGTGAGAAAAGTGGAAAACATATCTGGAAAAAAATCCAAAAAAGAACAAAAAAAAAACCATCTCCATGCGCATACATTTTGGTAGGGTGTCCCCTGCGCAGTGACATCTGACGTTATAAGAAAAATAAGTGTCATATATTGAATGGCTAATTCTACATCCTATTGATTGCACTTTCGGTTTGAATCATCAAGTAAGTAAGTCTAAATTTAGGTTCCAATAATCTACCCTACCCTTTTCTAGCGCTTTTCTTGAAACGTACGGCTTTCGAAAGGATAATAATTGACCTAATGTGATCTTATTTGAATTGTGTTGTTTATCATTCTATGTAGATTGTGGGAGCCCTGCAAATGTCACTAACGGGATTGTTGATTTTACAAATAAGGACACAACATATGGACAAGTGATTTCTGTTACTTGCGATACCGGATACGAGATAGTGGGTAGAGGCTTTATAGAATGTCAGAGCGATGGAAACTGGAGTACCACTACAACTTGTGAAGCCATAGGTTTGACCTTTTAATGTTATTGTTTGTACAATTCTTAAATTGGGAAATTGCTATGGATTTATATATTGATGTACAAGTTTTGTTTTTACTCAAAATCAGTTTTCCAATGTCTTAAAATTGTATTTTATAAGGAGAATCTTTAATATCGGTCTTCGTTTATAATCATTTATGACTCATTTGATACAGTTGGAAAGGCAGATGCATCAGACATTCATTACATGATATTGTTTAAGATGTCGATACATGTATAGCTGTATATTTGGATGCTGTCACAAAGATTTTGACATTTTATAATATAACGATGGTTTGCAACGGAAACTTTATCTGAAATTCACTAAACTTTCCATTTATAGACTGTCCACCTACCAACGTTGCAAATGGAGACATAGACTTTTCAGCGGGCAAGAAATATGGAGACAATGCAACGGTAACCTGCCACGATGGTTACGATTTAAATGGATCAGGAATCATTACTTGTACACATGAACAAGAATGGAGCTCAGACACAGAATGTGTCTTGAAAAGTAAATATGACTTAGCTTGTTATTTATTCCAAACCATATCTGTTTTCAGAACGGGGGCATTTTATATAAATTTCCAAGCTATGGACTTTAATGACGTTACAATAGTTTTACATGAGTTATTCAAAAATTAATTAAAGTTTTTGAGTTTTCTGACTATATATTATCATCTATTACCCAAGGTTAATTAAAGTGAAATGTGTTAAGTGACAAGTGTTCCACAGCAACAATAGATCTGAAGAAAAGGGTGATGAAATATTTATTACGAAAAATATATAGCTTCTGATATTCTTTCCACAGCCGTAACGTCATTTTGCATAGCTGCTAACAATGACTTTTGAACGACCCTTACGACCTCATATGTTCCAGCTTTCTATTAATGTTGATTTCTTTGTATATGCCAGTACCATATCCTTGCATTCTTTTAGTATCTGTCCTGAATTGAATACCGGGAGGGCACGAGAAGCTTTCAAATGGCGTAAAAAGCTTGAAAAATTAATTTCTGAAACCGAAGTTGTCCTTGTCTTTTTTCAAACACCTTACTCAGCGTATCAAACAAGCAGGACCAAAATAAAAATATGGGATAACTGCGCAATAAAACGGCAAAAAAGAAGAGAGAAAGAGAGTGAGAAAATTGGGAAACATATCTGGAGAAAAATAAAAAAAAAGAAAACAAAAAAAACATCTCCATGCGCATACATTTTGGTAGCGTGACCCCTCCGCAGTGACATCTGACGTTATAAGAAAAATAAGTGTCATATAATGAATGGCTAATTCTATATCCTATTGATTGCACTTTCGGTTTGAATCATCAAGTGAGTAAGTCTAAATTTAGGTTCCAATAATCTACCCTACCCTTTTCTAGCGCTTTTCTTGAAACGTACGGCTTTCGAAAGGATAATAATTGACCTAATGTGATCTTATTTGAATTGTGTTGTTTATCATTCTATGTAGATTGTGGGAGCCCTGCAAATGTCACTAACGGGATTGTTGATTTTACAAATAAGGACACAACATATGGACAAGTGATTTCTGTTACTTGCGATACCGGATACGAGATAGTGGGTAGAGGCTTTATAGAATGTCAGAGCGATGGAAACTGGAGTACCACTACAATTTGTGAAGCCATAGGTTTGACCTTTTAATGTTATTGTTTGTACAATTCTTAAATTGGGAAATTTCTATGGATTTATATATTGACGTACAAGTTTTGTCTTTACTCAGAATCAGTTTTCCAATGTCTTAAAATTGTATTTTATAAGGAGAATCTTTAATATCGGTCTTCGTTTATAATCATTTATGACTCATTTGATACAGTTGGAAAGGCAGATGCATCAGACATTCATTACATGATATTGTTTAAGATGTCGATACATGTATAGCTGTATATTTGGATGCTGTCACAAAGATTTTGACATTTTATAATATAATGATGGTTTGCAACGGAAACTTTATCTGAAATTCACTAAACTTTCCATTTATAGACTGTCCACCTACCAACGTTGCAAATGGAGACATAGACTTTTCAGCGGGCAAGAAATATGGAGACAATGCAACGGTAACCTGCCACGATGGTTACGATTTAAATGGATCAGGAATCATTACTTGTACACATGAACAAGAATGGAGCTCAGACACAGAATGTGTCTTGAAAGGTAAATATGATTTAGCTTGTTATTTATTCCAAACCATATCTGTTTTCAGAACGGGGGCATTTAATATAAATTTCCAAGCTATGGACTTTAATGACGTTACAATAGTTTTACATGCGTTATTCAAAAATCAATTAAAGTTATTGAGTTTTTTGACTATATTTTATCATCTATTACCCAAGGTTAATTAAAGTGAAATGTGTTAAGTGACAAGTGTTCCACAGCAACAATAGATCTGAAGAAAAGGGTGATGAAATATTTATTACGAAAAATATATAGCATTTGATATTCTTTCCACAGCCGTAACGTCATTTTGCATAGCTGCTAACAATGACTTTTGAACGACCCTTACGACCTCATATGTTCCAGCTTTCTATTAATGTTAATTTCTTTGTATATGCCAGTACCATGTCCTTGCATTCTTTTAGTATCTGTCCTGAATTGAATACCGGGAGGGCACGAGAAGCTTTCAAATGGCGTAAAAAGCTTGAAAAATTAATTTCTGAAACCGAAGTTGTCCTTGTCTTTTTTCAAACACCTTACTCAGCGTATCAAACAAGCAGGACCAAAATAAAAATATGGGATAACTGCGCAATAAAACGGCAAAAAAGAAGAGAGAAAGAGAGTGAGAAAAGTGGAAAACATATCTGGAAAAAAATCCAAAAAAAAAAAAAACAAAAAAAACATGTCCATGCGCATACTTTTTGGTAGGGTGACCCCTGCGCAGTGACATCTGACGTTATAAGAAAAATAAGTGTCATATAATGAATGGCTAATTCTATATCCTATTGATTGCACTTTCGGTTTGAATCATCAAGTAAGTAAGTCTAAATTTAGGTTCCAATAATCTACCCTACCCTTTTCTAGCGCTTTTCTTGAAACGTACGGCTTTCGAAGGATAATAATTGACCTAATGTGATCTTATTTGAATTGTGTTGTTTCTCATTCTATGTAGATTGTGGGAGCCCTGCAAATGTCACTAACGGGATTGTTGATTTTACAAATAAGGACACAACATATGGACAAGTGATTTCTGTTACTTGCGATACCGGATACGAGATAGTGGGTAGAGGCTTTATAGAATGTCAGAGCGATGGAAACTGGAGTACCACTACAACTTGTGAAGCCATAGGTTTGACCTTTTAATATTATTGTTTGTACAATTCTTAAATTGGGAAATTGCTATGGATTTATATATTGATGTACAAGTTTTGTCTTTACTCAGAATCAGTTTTCCAATGTCTTAAAATTGTATTTTATAAGGAGAATCTTTAATATCGGTCTTCGTTTATAATCATTTATGACTCATTTGATACAGTTGGAAAGGCAGATGCATCAGACATTCATTACATGATATTGTTTAAGATGTCGATACATGTATAGCTGTATATTTGGATGCTGTCACAAAGATTTTGACATTTTATAATATAATGATGGTTTGCAACGGAAACAATATCTGAGATTCACTAAACTTTCCATTTATAGACTGTCCACCTACCAACGTTGCAAATGGAGACATAGACTTTTCAGCGGGCAAGAAATATGGAGACAATGCAACGGTAACCTGCCACGATGGTTACGATTTAAATGGATCAGGAATCATTACTTGTACACATGAACAAGAATGGAGCTCAGACACAGAATGTGTCTTGAAAAGTAAATATGACTTAGCTTGATATTTATTCCAAACCAATTCTGTTTTCAGAACGGGGGCATTTTATATAAATTTCCAAGCTGTGGACTTTATGGCAAATTTCATAATTTCATGGAATCTGAGCGTCTACAACGTTTACTTTCTCTAGACGATTTAACGGGTCAGTGACAGACATAACGGTTACATCTCAAAGACCTGTGACTCTTGTATTGAGTACACATGACAATCTAACGGTAGACAGATGTAATCAGTAGCCGGAAGTGTCAATCAATTTCTGCGCTTGAAAAGATGTTTAGCTGCCTTGACTGGCTAACAAATTCGGATCTGCTACCTTTATTAGATTAATTTGTTGAAAATCAAACCTATAAAATTTTGACGATTGTGGATGAATAACGATTTTACGCCCTTTTTAACATAATTTCAGCCATATCAGGACGATGGGTTGGTGATAATGAAAGGCTGTTTATGACTAAAAAGATACCCACTTCCAACGGTCTCGAGCCCGGGATTTATGTACGAATGCAGAGTCTAATCCCAGACTGGGCAGCTCGGTCCCTTTTACCGACGCGTAAAAGGGTGTTAGGGCATATGTGGGCTTTGGTGACTCAGACCAACCTGTGTTTTGTGCACAACAGCTAAAGCATTACTGTTACCCTGACGACTCTCACGTGTGTTACCGGGGTGGTTGGGTGGTGCGATGGTGCTGGGTATAACTTCCAATTCCGTGGCGTCCTACTGATTTGGATAATGGTAGGGCAAGGGCCTACTGTGCTTGCAGTAGGTGCAGGTGGGGCTGTTAGGACATTTTTCTCGAGCTATCACACCTCTCTTCTTTCTCCCGACGGCCCGATATAGACTGAAATCCTGTCTCAAAGGGCCGTTAAACTCAAAACAACCAACCAGCGTGTGTTACCAGAGTTACAGACTTTTGGACTGCACAGTTTTCTAGTGATTGTGTGTCACACCGTAGTCCATTTGTTAGAGCGCATAGCTGTTGCACAGAAAGTCGCGGCTTCGAAACCCGGCCCGGCCAACGATTAAAATTTTTTTGTCAACCCAGAGTAAAAAATTAACCTCTTGATGCATGAGTGCATGCAGCTGAGCTGTTGACTTCGACTATGGACAAGACACTCATTTAAGGCAACTTACTGTTTTTGATTTCATTTGAACAGCTCCTTCCCAAATAGGCGGTCATCAAAAACAAGTTACATTTATTTTTACCTATTTTTTATTATAAATCACAGAGAGAGAGAGAGAGAGAGAGAGAGAGAGAGAGAGAGAGAGAGCAAAGTGGGAAGCTTTACAGGTGACCATATTGCTAGAAGACCACAGACAAGCGGACCTAAGAATACGTAAAATTGAAGAACCGCCTTGGAACGGTCAGTAAATGATGTTCTTTGCACACACCAAAAGAACTAGACTTCAAATCCATTTGGGATGAGCCGTATTGTCTGGATCCACATTATTTGGCCAGTTTGTTTTGGTTAAGAGATGATCTTATAATGTATTTGATCAAACGTTAGAAGAGAAAACGTTACAAAGTTCTCCATTGACCTTGAACGTTTTCATCAGCTTCCCGAGTAAACTTTAGCTCATTATCTCTTGACTTTTGCTGAGGTCAGTTGGTATAAACTGCACTGGTAAGTAGGGGGTGTCTCAATATCTCAGTGCGCAACTCGCAGTTACCATATGCTCACTTTCTTTTCGGCTTTCTGATGATCGTAACCAGTAGGGTCGATTTTCCGATCAGGAAACAGCAAGGAAGTGCTTTTGAGGTGCATGCCGGTATATATCGAACTGCCGGTCTAGTTTTTTCCCCGAATGGGAAGTATTTTCACCATTGGGCACCTCTCTTTCGCATGGTTTGTGCATCTCAGTTTATATCTCTAAAAACTAAGTTAATTTTCCTACAATTTGTCCAAGTCGGATCTTTTTATTACAGCCTTTTGTTATTCCCAGCAGGCACATGACGTTAAAATGACGTCGTACTGACGTCGATGCGACATACTGACGTCGCATCGACGTCAGTAGGACGTCATTTCGACGTCATGTACCCGCTGGGTTGCTGAAATTCTTCTGAGAGTAATTTGATATTACCTGTACCCGTACTGAAAATTTTCACTTTTGTTCCGGCTCACTCATCTTGTTTCTTCGCTACAAGGACTCTCAGGACTCTCGTCGCAGTTACGTAAGTTCAAATAAGTTCACAAGTGATGTCACGAGAAAGACGATTATGCGACATCAACGAACAGCAGGGACTCAGTTAAGCCAAGCTGATTTTTAGGCTGTTCGTTCAAACAAACAAAAAATACGTTTGATCTGGTACATGTCATACGGCTTCTTTTCACTCAGTTTGCATCATATGCAATTATTTGATACCTGAAATGTATCGTATAACGAAACATCTGGGGTAATAAATAACTAACTAAATACACAAAAAGTGAGCTAATAGGTGAATAAATTAGTGATAAAAGTCCAGTCTGCTTCTGACGGTTGGACACATTAATATAACATTGACAAGTCAATTATGTAAAATGACCTTCTGATACTTAAGAGGGATTTTGAGCCGTGTCACAAAAAAAAACTGCAAACAACCAAGCTATGATTAATGAATAATCAATTCTAAACACGAAAAGTGATCATGCGTTGCAGGTGCTTTAGCTGCTTTGAATCATTTTTGTATTCACAGAGTACCTAGCACTGTGTTCAGTCTCATGGTGCCAGAACAAAATAATTAATTGGGATTATACGTCAAAAGGCAGAAATAACACTTTGTTCAGAATGGATGAAGCTAATAAATTTCATTATTCAAGAGCATTTTCACTCAATGAACTGAATTAAGTTGGTTTAAACTCATACAACTCGCAAACTGTTTCGGATTACAAAGTGAATGTAAGTATACTCAAGGGAGTTATTTGGACATGTGTGAACACAGCGAAGACTCAGATCATCCTGTCCTGTCAGCGTTACTCGTGTCCTCATTTGAGAGTCAAGGAAAATGTAGAGCAAATTTGAGTGGGCTGATTTCAGTCTCCGCTTTATATTTCTCGTCGCGCCGCTCATATACTGATACATTTGTACTTCGACAAATATTTTTTTACGTTCGGCAAAATTAACAACCCCTTTATATTTTGTCCCGGTTCACGCTTGAGCTAGGGGGTCCCATTATCATGAAATACGAGCATTTTTCACCACCATTTGTAATTAGTTAGCTACAACAAAAGAATAAAATCCGAATTAACTTTACATAGTTATGGCGTAGATATATTTTCATTCGCAGTATTGTGATCCTTACTACATGCAGAGATATGCACACTGCAAGTTCCCAGCAGACACATAGCGTTGAAACACAGTCGTATTGATCTCAATGTAACTTTTCCAGGCCCCGGGGTTATAAAACTTGAGTATATTCTCAAACTCAAAATAAAGCACACTGATTGGCTGCTTCCGAGCACATGCTCGGAAGCAGCCAGTCAGTGTGCTTTATTTTGAGTTTGAGATTATTCTCAAGTTTCATAACCTCGAACCCTGACGTTGTAGTGACGTTCATATGACGCTGTTTCGATATTTCTTGCCTGCTGGGTTACGTCCTGGGACAGGTGGTTCAAAGCATCCCGGTAACATCAAGAGTGTTGCTCCAAAAAGAAAAAATGTGAATAACTTTTGAAAAGCTTGTCAGATTTTTTTTTCATCAAGAGCAGCAACGTTTTTTCGAAGGCCTATCATATATTTGCAAATCTTACGCCTCGTTCACCAACGCCATCGTTGGTTTTCAACAATCGGACCCTGGAGAAATGATGCCACCAGCCTACTATAGACGACAGTCATAGCCAACCCATTATTTAATGATATGTTCTGTACTTCGAAACAATATATGAATACTGAGTACACAGCTGGGTGGCATTTTTGGCCCTTCAGTTATTAGTAGTTTTGGTAAAAAAAAAATCAGCAACAATAACAATACCATCATCCCTGCCTATTGCGACCTTGACTTTGTTAGTGTCTCAGCAGAAGATGCACAGAAAACAAAGGTCGCAGAAAGAGTTCCATCAAACAAACAAATGAATTAAACTATGAATCAATGCTCCAGATAAGAAGGGGTAATAGAGATAATCGAGGGATGATTATCCTCCGTTCTCCGCAAAAGCATGTGTTGTGACCTCTCAGTAGAACCGTCTCTGCGAGACGATTCTAACGAGGGGTCAAAATGACTCGGCGAGGGGTCACAATGTATTTTTATTGATAAATACGAAAAAATCTCTCAGAATTATCGAATTATTTTAAAATGTTGTCTGACTCAAAGTACATTGTTTGACTCAACGTACATTTTCCTGCCAAAAGTTCCGACGGTCATGTCTCTTACGAGACAGCAGATTGACAGTTTGTGTGGTATACAGGTCAAGTTCTGCCGCTATGATTAGATCATATTCACTCATGATCGGTTTCCACAGCTTTTTATCCACGAGTTGGTTTTCAACACCCAAATGTGGGCATACGAGTTAAACAATGCCAGGACGCACTATAAGGCAAGAATTCGCCAGGAAAGCAACTTCTATTCTTCAAAAAAGATGATCCTTTTGAGAAAAATACCGAAACGAAACTACGTCAATGGTGTACTCCTGCACTGTCTGAGGTTGAACAGAGCCTTCGTTGTTCGCATTTTTGCCAACAGCAAAACTTCATATCAGACTTGAATGAATGCTCAGGCGGAGTTCGTTCTTCGCAGTTTGCACACTTATCCCAAATAGCTGTAAGCCCCGGTGATGTATGCAAAACGGTGCTCATGTCATACACGACAAAAACAGACTCAGATAAGCCTGCGCAGCGGCACAGTCTGATTAGAACTCTGTCGTCCATACACACCATGTATGGATTTTGATGAAACTGAAGGCTATATGCAAAGGTATGGTCAGACAGCACTGTTCCAGACTGGTTTGAGTCTTGTGTGTTAGCAGATATGTTAAGCACCCATTTTGCTTGTTGCAGCTCAGTTATATCGGACCGTAACAGGACAATGCACAAGACATGCTATGGTATGGATTTAACTGCTCGCTATTTGCCCATGTCTAAAGGTACTGCTTTCTCACGTCAAGACTCTATTAAAATGACAGCTCAGGTAGGGGTATTCACCAGTATTACCAGTATGTACACGGGCGGCGAATTATGTTATCTTTATTGCCCGAGTGTCTTATTCTTGCAGATTGTTTCATCCTTACCCATTACTGCTAAACTATCACCGCCGTTTTAAACCACCAGGAACTCTGCACTTTTCTATCAAATAATAATAATAATAATAACAATGCCTTTTCTCATTTTATAGCGCATTATTTACGCAGTCGGGCTTGACTCATCCTTTTTTCACAATTATTATTCGATTGATTTCATCGTATGTTGAAGAACATTGCCACGTGTTTTGTGATTTATGTGTTAATAATACCGCTGACAGGTACCGTTGTTTTTGTGACAAGACGGTTTGCTTTGAAGCTAAAATACCGTTGTACACCTGCACTTTAGTAGCGGAGAAACCCGTTATCCTGTCTAATTCAGTCTAAAAAGAGAAACATTTCAGACAGTCAGATTTTTCGATTTAATGAAAACTGCCATAATGACGTTACAATAGTTTTACATGCGTTATTCAAAAATTAATTAAAGTTGTTGAGTTTTCTGACTAAATATTATCATCTATTACCCAAGGTTAAATAAAGTGGAATGTGATAAGTGACAATAAATCTGAAGAAAAGGGTGATGAAATATTTATTACGAAATACATATAGCATTTGATATTCTTTCCACAGCCGTAACGTCATTTTGCATAGCTGCTAACAATGACTTTTGAACGACCCTTACGACCTCATATGTTCCAGCTTGCTATTAATGTTGATTTCTTTGTATATGCCAGTACCATGTCCTTGCATTCTTTTAGTATCTGTCCTTAATTGAATACCGGGAGGGCACGAGAAGCTTTCAAATGGCGTAAAAAGCTTGAAAAATTAATTTCTCAAACCCAAGTTGTCCTTGTGTTTTTCAAACAGCTTACTCAGCGTATCAAACAAGCAGGACCAAAATAAAAATATGGGATAACTGCGCAATAAATCGGCAAAAAAGAAGAGAGAAAGAGAGTGAGAAAGTGGAAAACATATCTGGAGAAAAATCGAAAAAAAAAAACAAAACATCTCCATGCGCATATTTTTTGGTAGCGTGACTCCTGCGCAGTGACATCTGACGTTATAAGAAAAATAAGTGTCATATATTGAATGGCTAATTCTATATCCTATTGATTGCACTTTCGGTTTGAATCATCAAGTAAGTAAGTCTAAATTTAGGTTCCAATAATCTACCCTACCCTTTTCTAACGCTTTTCTTGAAACGTACGGCTTTCGAAAGGATAATAATTGACCTAATGTGATCTTATTTGAATTGTGTTGTTTATCATTCTATGTAGATTGTGGGAGCCCTGCAAATGTCACTAACGGGATTGTTGATTTTACAAATAAGGACACAACATATGGACAAGTGATTTCTGTTACTTGCGATACCGGATACGAGATAGTGGGTAGAGGCTTTATAGAATGTCAGAGCGATGGAAACTGGAGTACCACTGCAACTTGTGAAGCCATAGGTTTGACCTTTTAATGTTATTGTTTGTACAATTCTTAAATTGGGAAATTGCTATGGATTTATATATTGATGTACAAGTTTTGTCTTTACTCAGAATCAGTTTTACAATGTCTTAAAATTGTATTTTATAAGGAGAATCTTTAAAATCGGTCTTCGTTTATAATCATTTATGACTCATTTGATACAGTTGGAAAGAACGATGCATCAGACATTCATTACATGATATTGTTTAAGATGTCGATACATGTATAGCTGTATATATGGATGCTGTCACAAAGATTTTGACATTTTATAATATAATGATGGTTTGCAACGGAAACAATATCTGAGATTCACTAAACTTTCCATTTATAGACTGTCCACCTACCAACGTTGCAAATGGAGACATAGACTTTTCAGCGGGCAAGAAATATGGAGACAATGCAACGGTAACCTGCCACGATGGTTACGATTTAAATGGATCAGGAATCATTACTTGTACACATGAACAAGAATGGAGCTCAGACACAGAATGTGTCTTGAAAAGTAAATATGACTTAGCTTGTTATTTATTCCAAACCATATCTGTTTTCAGAACGGGGGCATTTTATATAAATTTCCAAGCTATGGACTTTAATGACGTTACAATAGTTTTACATGCGTTATTCAAAAATTAATTAAAGTTATTGAGTTTTCTGACTATATATTATCATCTATTACCCAAGGTTAATTAAAGTGAAATGTGATAAGTGACAAGTGTTCCACAGCAACAATAGATCTGAAGAAAAGGGTGATGAAATATTTATTACGAAATACATATAGCATTTGATATTCTTTCCACAGCCGTAACGTCATTTTGCATAGCTGCTAACAATGACTTTTGAACGACCCTTACGACCTCATATGTTCCAGCTTTCTATTAATGTTGATTTCTTTGTATATGCCAGTACCATGTCCTTGCATTCTTTTAGTATCTGTCCTGAAATGAATACCGGGAGGGCACTAGAAGCTTTCAAATGGCGTAAAAAGCTTGAAAAATTAATTTCTGAAACCGAAGTTGTCCTTGTCTTTTTTCAAACACCTTACTCAGCGTATCAAACAAGCAGGACCAAAATAAAAATATGGGATAACTGCGCAATAAAACGGCAAAAAAGAAGAGAGAAAGAGAGTGAGAAAAGTGGGAAACATATCTGGAGAAAAATCAAAAAAAAAAAAAACAACAAAAAAAAAAAAAAAAAACATATCCATGCGCATACATTTTGGTAGCGTGACCCCTGCGCAGTGACATCTGACATTATAAGAAAAATAAGTGTCATATATGGAAAGGCTAATTCTATATCCTTTTGATTGCACTTTCGGTTTGAATCATCCAGTAAGTAAGTCTAAATTTAGGTTCCAATAATCTACCCTACCCTTTTCTAGCGCTTTTCTTGAAACGTACGGCTTTCGAAAGGATAATAATTGACCTAATGTGATCTTATTTGAATTGTGTTGTTTATCATTCTATGTAGATTGTGGGAGCCCTGCAAATGTCACTAACGGGATTGTTGATTTTACAAATAAGGACACAACATATGGACAAGTGATTTCTGTTACTTGCGATACCGGATACGAGATAGTGGGTAGAGGCTTTATAGAATGTCAGAGCAATGGAAACTGGAGTACCACTACAACTTGTGAAGCCATAGGTTTGACCTTTTAATGTTATTGTTTGTACAATTCTTAAATTGGGAAATTGCTATGGATTTATATATTGACGTACAAGGTCTGTCTTTACTCAGAACCAGTTTTCCAATGTCTTAAAATTGTATTTTATAAGGAGAATCTTTACTATCGGTCTTCGTTTATAATCATTTATGACTCATTTGATACAGTTGGAAAGGCAGATGCATCAGACATTCATTACATGATATTGTTTAAGATGTCGATACATGTATAGCTGTATATTTGGATGCTGTCACAAAGATTTTGACATTTTATAATATAATGATGGTTTGCAACGGAAACATTATCTGAAATTCACTAAACTTTCCATTTATAGACTGTCCACCTACCAACGTTGCAAATGGAGACATAGACTTTTCAGCGGGCAAGAAATATGGAGACAATGCAACGGTAACCTGCCACGATGGTTACGATTTAAATGGATCAGGAATCATTACTTGTACACATGACCAAGAATGGAGCTCAGACACAGAATGTGTCTTGAAAAGTAAATATGACTTAGCTTGTTATTTATTCCAAACCATTTCTGTTTTCAGAACGGGGGCATGTTATATAAATTTCCAAGCTATGGACTTTAATGACGCTACAATAGTTTTACATGCGTTATTCAAAAATTTATTAAAGTTATTGAGTTTTCTGACAATATATTATCATCTATTACCCAAGGTTAATTAAAGTGAAATGTGATAAGTGACAAGTGTTCCACAACAACAATAGATCTGAAGAAAAGGGTGATGAAATATTCATTACGAAATATATATAGCATTTGATATTCTTTCCACAGCCGTAACGTCATTTTGCATAGCTGCTAACAATGACTTTTGAACGACCCTTACGACCTCATATGTTCCAGCTTTCTATTAATGTTGATTTCTTTGTATATGCCAGTACCATGTCCTTGCATTCTTTTAGTATCTATCCTGAATTGAATACCGGGAGGGCAAGAGAAGCTTTCAAATGGCGTAAAAAGGCTTGAAAAATTAATTTCTGAAACCGAAGTTGTCTTTGTCTTTTTTCAAACACCTTACTCAGCGTATCAAACAAGCAGAACCAAAATAAAAATATGGGATAACTGCGCAATAAAACGGCAAAAAAGAAGAGACAAAGACAGTGAGAAAAGTGGAAAACATATCTGGAGAAAAATCGAAAAAAAAAAAACATCTCCATGCGCATACTTTTTGGTAGCGTGACCCCTGCGCAGTGACATCTGACGTTATAAGAACAATAAGTGTCATATATTGAATGGCTAATTCTATATCCTATTGATTGCACTTTCGGTTTGAATCATCAAGTAAGTAAGTCTAAATGTAGGTTCCAATAATCTACCCTACCCTTTTCTAGCGCTGTTTTTGAAACGTACGGCTTTCGAAAGGATAATAATTGACCTAATGTGATCTTATTTGAATTGTGTTGTTTATCATTCTATGTAGATTGTGGGAGCCCTGCAAATGTCACTAACGGGAGTGTTGATTCTACAAATAAGGACACAACATATGGACAAGTGATTTCTGTTACTTGCGATACCGGATACGAGATAGTGGGTAGAGGCTTTATAGAATGTCAGAGCGATGGAAACTGGAGTACCACTACAACTTGTGAAGCCATAGGTTTGACCTTTTAATGTTATTGTTTGCACAATTCTTAAATTGGGAAATTGCTATGGATTTATATATTGATGTACAAGTTTTGTCTTTACTCAGAATCAGTTTTCCAATGTCTTAAAATTGTATTTTATAAGGAGAATCTTTAATATCGGTATTCGTTTATAATCATTTGTGACTCATTTGATACAGTTGGAAAGGCAGATGCATCAGACATTCATTACATGATATTGTTTAAGATGTCGATACATGTATAGCTGTATATTTGGATGCTGTCACAAAGATTTTGGCATTTTATAATATAATGATGGTTTGCAACGGAAACTTTATCTGAAATTCACTAAACTTTCCATTTATAGACTGTCCACCTACCAACGTTGCAAATGGAGACATAGACTTTTCAGCGGGCAAGAAATATGGAGACAATGCAACGGTAACCTGCCACGATGGTTACGATTTAAATGGATCAGGAATCATTACTTGTACACATGAACAAGAATGGAGCTCAGACACAGAATGTGTCTTGAAAAGTAAATATGACTTAGCTTGTTATTTATTCCAAACCATATCTGTTTTCAGAACGGGGGCATTTTATATAAATTTCCAAGCTATGGACTTTAATGACGTTACAATAGTTTTACATGCGTTATTCAAAAATTAATTAAAGTTATTGAGTTTTCTGACTATATATTATCATCTATTACCAAAGGTTAATTAAAGTGAAATGTGATAAGTGACAAGTGTTCCACAGCAACAATAGATCTGAAGAAAAGGGTGATGAAATATTTATTACGAAATATATATAGCTTTTGATATTCTTTCCACAGCCGTAACGTCATTTTGCATAGCTGCTAACAATGACTTTTGAACGACCCTTACGACCTCATATGTTCCAGCTTTCTATTAATGTTGATTTCTTTGTATATGCCAGTACCATGTCCTTGCATTCTTTTAGTATCTGTCCTGAATTGAATACCGGGAGGGCACGAGAAGCTTTCAAATGGCGTAAAAAGCTTGAAAAATTAATTTCTGAAACCGAAGTTGTCCTTGTCTTTTTTCAAACAGCTTACTCAGCGTATCAAACAAGCAGGACCAAAATAAAAATATGGGATAACTGCGCAATAAAACGGCAAAAAAAGAAGAGAGAAAGAGTGTGAGAAAAGTGGAAAACATATCTGGAGAAAAAAAAAAAAATCTCCATGCGCATACTTTTTGGTAGCGTGACCCCTGCGCAGTGACATCTGACGTTATAGTTGCACTACACCTGAGCTAGCTTTGAGCTCTGAGTTGCACCCCGTTCTCAAACCCTAGTGCACCTGAAGTTTAGAGTTCAGAGTGAACCTTTACACCCTGTACTTGTATTGTTAGCCAGTCATGGATTGGAGATAACAGTTTGTGCACTAACCAGAACATCTTTTTTTTAATCTTTATTGCAAGAGTAAAGAAAATATAAGAATTTTAAATTTGTATTGGTTTTAATTTTCTTATGTCTTTCTTTTTTTTCTCTTTTTTTTTGCTGAAGTGAAAATTCTCGAAGAATTTGGAAATCTTTGTTTGTGTGTGTGTGTTTGTCTTTGTTTCTGTCTTTCATTCTTTCTTGGAGTATATGAGAAGACGATTTAAATGATGCATATCTATTAATTTATTCTAAATATCATAGAAGACAATTAAAATATTGTGATTATTTATTTTAAGTCTCAGAGAAGACATGTAGTGTTAGCTTCTAAACTATCAATTTTATTTTATTTTTTTATTAGATCTTGAATCATGACAAAACTAAAATAGTGAGTTGTGGATCAAGCAAATGCAATGTAATTATGTTTGGTTTGTTCTTCAATCCGTGTTCAATGTACCCAATACCCTTTTGAATCTCACGGGTTATTGTACTGTTGTTTTAACTCTTAAACTGAGTAGATACAGGTATTCACACTTCTACGCTGGCTTAAGTAAACAAATTCAGAAATGAGACACGAGACGGTTCTAATGAAGGTTAACAACATGTTTGAACTTTCTATGAAGAAATGGTTTACTCCCGTATCGCCTACTCCAATTTCGCCTACTCTAAAATATATCACTATTGCCGTTTCGCCTACTCATTTATTTTCATAAATGGTAATGAAAAATATTCTTTTTTAATGTTTTATTTATTTACATTCTTACATTAACACATTTGAAAAAATGCTGTATAAGATATTTCATCAAGAAAGAAAAAAAATACAATAAACCAAAAAAAAAAAAACTAGAAAATTGTGTCTGTAAGACACTAATGATGCCCCCGTGCAGCGCCTGTCACATGGTGTGTATATCCATAAAGCACCTACATGGAATCCATTAAAAACATACCCTAATATGTAAAAAATTGCCCCAAATGACTAAGTTAAAAAGGTTGTGATTCTCTCAAAATTAATTCTAGATCTATCAAAATGCCTCATGTATATCTTCAAATATGTCCACAATATGTAGACAAGTTTTGAAAAAGATCCATTGAAACCTGTGGAGCAAGTTGATAACACAAACTCCATACTCTACAATGCAAAAATTTCCCTGGAATGACTAAGTTCAAAAGGCCGTAATTCTGTCAAAATTAATTCTAGGTCCAACAAAAACCCACATGCACATCTTGAATACACTCACAGCATGTATGCAAGGTTTGAAAAAGATACATTGAAAACTGTGAGAGGAGTTGATTACACAAACTCTATAGATACCCTCCAATGCAAAAATTTGCCTAAAATGACTAAGTTCAAAAGGCCGTAATTTTGTCAAAATTAATTCTAGGGCCAACAGAAACCCACATAGACATTTTCAATACATTCACAGCATGTATGCAAGGTTTGAAAAAGATCCATTGAAAACTTTGAGAGAAGTTGATTACACAAATTCTATATCCTCTAATGCAAAAATTTGCCTAAAATGACTAAGTTCAAAAGGCCGTAATTCTGTCAAAGTTAATTTAAGGGCCAACAAAAACCCACATGCACATTTTCAATATGTCCAAACCTGTATGCAAAGTTTGAAAAAGATACATTGAAAACTGTGGGAGGAGTTGATTACACAAACTCTATACCCTACAATACAAAAATTTGCCTAAAATGACTAAGTTCAAAAGGCCGTTATTCTGTCAAAATTAATTTTAGCTCCATCAAAAATCCACATGCACATCTTCAATATGTCCACAACATGTATGCAAAGTTTGAAAAAGATACACTGAAAACTGTGGGAGGAGTTGATTACACAAACTCTATACTATAAAGCGTGACGAACAGACAGACGGACGGACGGACAGACGGACAGACAGACAAAAAGACAGACAGGGGCAAATCTTAATGCCCCCTGACTATCGTCACGGGGCATAAAAAATTATAAAAACACAGTGCAGAAAGTGAGGAGTTGCTTTTTAGCGTAACATTAGGTTCCCGCATCTCCTCCCTCTCCATTCTTTTAGTTTTAATAAAAACCATTTTAAAAAGAAATGATACAAGAATGTGTAATTCCCAGTTCAGTCTTAGCTGTTTTAAAACATATGAGCTGCGACACGAGAAAACCTACAAAGTGGTAGTGCGCCCAGCGCAGACTCAGAGCAGCCTGGGCATCCGCCCAGTCTAATCAGTGTCTTTGCTGCCCGCATGGAGGTAGCTTAGACCCTTAGCTACCCTTTAAGCGCTTAGCGAAGAGTCTGATCGGACTGGATGGATGGCCAGGCTGAGTCTGCGCTGGGCACACAAGCACTTTGTTGGTTTTCTCGTGTCGCGGAGCATATGTTAAAGTATCTGTTTTACGACGCAGTGTTTGTATAAGAGGTGTGCCGACACTTCGTTTTTACACCCTCGGGCTTATCATTTGGTGTCACTGTTTCACAATCGCGTGTTATCGATTATTGTGATAATCGGTTTGTATTAGTTTAATTAGAGAGAATAAAAATTGAAAAGAAAAAGAGGCCAAGAAGTATAAAGGTCCATATAATGCTTGGCAAAAAAGTAGTCCGGCCAAGGCCGGGGCGGCCGCAACGGCTTTGGTTTTACTCAAATTTATCGAAATGTCAAAAAAAAAACCACAACGTTTCACCCAAGCTATATCACACTGTGAATCCAAAGACTAGAGGACAAACAGTGTAGATCTAGATGAGGCTGCTCAATAGGAACTGCATCATCTGGATCTACGCTTTTTGCAAATTCAGCTATTTTTATGCGCTTTAGATGTTTAAGAAATAGATAAAATTTCAAAGACAAGAGGACAAACAGTGTAGAGCTAGATGAGGCTGCTCATTATGAGCCGCATCATCCAGATCTACGCTATTTGCTAATTCAGCCATTTTCTTTTTTTCTAAAGCTTTAAATGTTAAAGACATTCTTCAAGATATGAAATGCAAGGGCAAAGGCAGTTCACTCCTTTATCATGTTTTTTTTCGGCATTTTTTTTCAAAGGGGAACAACTTCTGAGACTTTATTTTCTGCTTCCCTGGTCAAAATAAACTCACATATAAAGAAATTTGATTATAGGGGAGCATTTCAATTTTTGTCGGGTTGAACCCTATTGGGGAGACAAAAATGAAAATGATAAGAGTTGCTTCACCTGAAGGTGTATCCAGTCACCTGAGGGGACAACATCCTTATCTAGTTAATTAACCATTTAAGCACCAAAAAGCAGACGACAAAATTTACGGCTGCAAAGTTTGTTAAAGCTATATCATATTAAGAATTCATAAACTAGTGGGCAAACAGTGTAGATTTAGATGAGTCGGCTCCTTGTGAGCCGTCTCATCAGGATCTACGCCGTTGCAAATTCTGCTATTTTCGTCACTTGCGTGAATGAGCTCATAATGCCTCATCTGGATCTACACTGTGTGACATCTTGTATTTGGATTCTCAATATGATACAGCTTGAACAAAATATTTTTAAATCGATTTGGCTTTAAGGGTTAACTTAGAGTTAACAAGCATGCACAGATCAGCAGGTTTGTCTTAGCATTCATAGTAAGTAGCATATGTTGCAAGACAAACTTTGTCACTGGTCCTTCCTCTATCCTCAACATCATTATCTACCAATTTCACCCTACACACTGAGACAGTTTGTCTAAGTGAACAGAGTAGAGTACCCAGATTACCCTATTTACCACCCATTACAACATTCTGTAATATGTCATAATGGAATATGATTTAGGGAAAATATGGTAGATTATCCATTTTATCATCAAAATGTGACTACCTTATGCTCTTATGAGTTATTACTCACCTCACAGATATTGATAAATACACAATCAAAAAGTGTCAGTTTCTTTGTAATAACATGTCAACTATTACAACTTCAATGTTTTCAAAAGGTGTGAAAAACTTATTTATCAAATTGGTTATCAATGATTTTCAAAACATAGGTTTCACAATCTAATTGAAGTCTTTGGGATCTATGCAGCGAGGCTTAAAATAAAATTTTATCGTTACAACTTGCAATGTTATTCTTGAGATATCTAAATAAATTAAATTACAAAAAATTTCAACTACTAAACCAATAAATAAACAAATAAATAATTGAATTTGTAGAACAAAACAAAATAGATAAAATAAGAAATTAAAAAGTTGATAATATTGAAATTGAAAATAATAAATTGAAAATAAATAAAATGGTTAAAAGGAAAGTAAGTACGAATTGTAAGTGATAATACAAGAAAATATTTTAAAATACATTAATTCATCAAAAATTCTTTCTTTTTTCTGTTTTTCCTTTTACCAGTTCAGTTTTTATTTCTTATTTTTTTATTTATTTATTTTTTAGCTCACCTGAGCCGAAGGCTCACAGGTGAGCTTATAGTATAGGCAGGCATCCGTCGTCCGTCGTCCGTCCGTCAATATTTTCAAACAACATCTGCTCTAAAACTACAAGGCCCATTGTTACCAAATTTCATGTATATCATCTATAGGCAGGGGGAACCAATAATACTGTTTTTTATCCAAATCGCTTAATAACTTTGGTTGCTATGGCAACTTAAAGTTTCCATTGACTTGTATGGGAAAAATTGAAAATTTGCATTTATTGCTATGTCACTGCAGATATTTTGACAAAACTTTTGCAGAAATGTTGCTTGAGTAGTTCTCTATCAACCACATGAAATTCATGTAAATTACACAATTTGGCTGGTTGCCATGGCAACCGAATGGTCAAAAATAGAAAAAATATTCAAAAATCATCTCCTCAGATACTTTACTACCAAAAACGCTCAAACTTCACAGGAAGGATCTTAGTACGAGCCTCTATAAAAGTACTGTTTTTCTTGGCAATTGCTCCAGCAGTTTGGTTGCTATTGTAACTGAAATTTGCCATTGACTTATAATGGCAAAATAGAAAATTTGCATTTACTGCTATGCCACTGCAGATATTTTGACAAAACTTTCATAGAAATGTACCTTGAGTAGTCTTTAACCAGCCATGTGAAATTAATGCAAATTGCGCAATTTGGCTGGTTGCCATTGCAACGGAATAGTTAAAAATAGAAAAATATTAAAAAATCATCTCCGCAGAAACCGTGTTGCCAATAAAGCTCAAACTTTACAGAAAGAACCTTAGTACTAGCCTCTATAGAATTACTGTTTTTCATGGCAACTGCTCCAGCAGTTTGGTTGCTATGGCAACTAAGAGTTTCCATTGACTTATAATGGGGAAAATGGAAATTGGCAATTTTTGCTGTCTAACTGCAGTTATTTAGATTTTTTCTACAGAAATGTTTCTTGAGTAGTCCTCTACGATTCATATGAATTTTCTCCAAATCGCTGAATTTGATTGGTTGCCATGGCAAAATATGGGGTAAATTTTCGGAAAAAAAATCTTCTGCTCAGAAGCCACATTGGGGATGAAGCTGATATTGTGCAAACGTGTTGATGACAGTAGCCTCTACATAAATTTTATTCTTTTTCTTCCAATATCCCAAAAGAACTTTGGTTGCTATGGCAACTTATAGTTTCCATAGACTTACTATGGGAAAAATGAAGCCATGAGGGGGATGAAGCTGATACTTCGCATACATATTAATAACATTTACCTCTACCTAAAGTATGTTTTATATGATCATTGCCCGTGTGAATTCGTTGCTATGGCAACTTAAAGTTTCCATAGACTTATAATGGGGAAAGTGGACATTTGCTATTTATTTCTGTGTTACTGCAGATATTTTGACAAAAAATTTACAGGAATGTTCCTGGAGTAGTCCTCTACCAGCCATATGAAAATTCCCCAAATACCTGATTTTGATTGGTTGCCATTGCAGCCAAAGATCTTCTTCTGAGAAGCCATTAAGGGGGTATAAAGCTTTTTTTCATAAATGTTTGTGATATTATCCTCTACATAAATGGTGCTTTTTATTGCTGTCGTGCATGGTGTTTTGTTGCTGTAACCTCAGTGCTCAGGTGAGCGATATAGGGCCATTGGCCCTCTGTTGTTGTTTTTTTTGCAATTTGTCCTTTTTATTTTTATTCTTAGATTGCTCATCCGCAAATTAAAAAAATAATTTGTTCTGATCTCTAACACTTTCAAGGCTTTACTTGAATGATTCATGAATATACACCTGAAGCCGGCAGCGGTCTCAGCATTTTAATATTTTATGACCCTAATAATGAGAGATTAGGAGATGCCTTCGATATTCTTATTACCTGTTTATTGGAGGGGATTACATTGTGGGATGAGGTGCCAATTCGCTAGAGCAAACTCCAGGCCTTAAGCACACAGTACTCAAATTCTTTACAACACCATTAGAAATCTACTTCCCAATGATACATGTATTGACAGACGCTTAATTCACACATTTCTCATTCGAGCCGCTGCGTGACAGAACGAAATCACCGAGCGAAGACTCAGAACAGCCTAGGCATCAACTGAGGCTGATCAGAATCTTCGCTGTTTGCTTGAAACACAGTAGAGACTGATCCGACTGGAGGGATTCCAAGGCTGATTTGCGTCTTCGCTTGGTGGACAGGCCATGCGATGGTTTTGCCAGTAGATAACCAGTAATTATAGCATTGTAACAATATAATATTATATATAAAAGTCAGCATAATTCTGTAATTATGTAATTACTTCTGAAATAGTTAAAGGGACAAATAGCCAAGTATACTATCGTGTCGACTTATATGAATAAATTAATAAATGAAAGAAAAAAAAACAATAAATAAAATAAATTTAAGCAAGCACTTCCCAAACATCTATATACTCAAACATCTTTCAATAAGAATTAGTAAAATAGGTCACTTTAAATTTTATGGTACATCTCACTCCACCTTCTCAAAATTATATCATATGGAGAAACCGATGACCAATTAAAGAAAGGGGTCTTTGACAAAATCGTTGTTTTACTCTGATAGAATGTTCTTTTTTGATGTAATTATCCAAACCTTTTATCATTAGTTTCACTTCATAGGCATTCATTCACGAATTGATGATGATTACAGACTTCAAATGGCTTAAAAAGACAGAATGAAAAAATACAAATAAAAAGAAAATATCAAGAATAAATGGTGTCTAACATGTTGATCTGAGAACTGTAGAGTAGGTTAATAACACATATACTAAACATAAATGTGCACCTTGAATTCACAGGTGATTGTTGAATTGGAAATTTGTCTAGTGCACTTGGGTCGCAAAGTACAGTGCACCTGTGTCTCTCAGCTTACTCAAAGTCATGTGCACATCTTTATCTGGGCTAGTGCAATCAGTTGCACTTTATGTCAAGTTTTTCTCTGGCTTTACTGTATTGAATGGCTAATTCTATATCCTATTGATTGCACTTTCGGTTTGAATCATGAAGTAAGTAAGTCTAAATTTAGGTTCAAATAATCTACCCTACCCTTTTCTAGTGCTTTTCTTGAAACGTACGGCTTTCGAAAGGATAATAATTGACCTAATGTGATCTTATTTGAATTGTGTTGTTTATCATTCTATGTAGATTGTGGGAGCCCTGCAAATGTCACTAACGGGATTGTTGATTTTACAAATAAGGACACAACATATGGACAAGTGATTTCTGTTACTTGCGATACCGGATACGAGATAGTGGGTAGAGGCTTTATAGAATGTCAGAGCGATGGAAACTGGAGTACCACTACAACTTGTGAAGCCATAGGTTCGACCTTTTAATGTTATTGCTTGTACAATTCTTAAAATGGGAAATTGCTATGGATTTATATATTGATGTACAAGTTTTGTCTTTACTCAGAATCAGTTTTCCAATGTCTTAAAATTGTATTTTATAAGGAGAATCTTTAATATCGGTCTTCGTTTATAATCATTTATGACTCATTTGATACAGTTGGAAAGGCAGATGCATCAGACATTCATTACATGATATTGTTTAAGATGTCGATACATGTATATCTGTATATTTGGATGCTGTCACAAAGATTTTGACATTTTATAATATAATGATGGTTTGCAAAGGAAACTTTATCTGAAATTCACTAAACTTTCCTTTTATAGACTGTCCACCTACCAACGTTGCAAATGGAGACATAGACTTTTCAGCGGGCAAGAAATATGGAGACAATGCAACGGTAACCTGCCACGATGGTTACGATTTAAATGGATCAGGAATCATTACTTGTACACATGAACAAGAATGGAGCTCAGACACAGAATGTGTCTTGAAAAGTAAATATGACTTAGCTTGTTATTTAATCCAAACCATATCTGTTTTCAGAACGGGGGCATTTTATATAAATTTCCAAGCTATGGACATTAATGACGTTACAATAGTTTTACATGCGTTATTCAAAAATTAATTAAAGTTATTGAGTTTTCTGACTATATATTATCATCTATTACCCAAGGTTAATTAAAGTGAAATGTGATAAGTGACAAGTGTTCCACAGCAACAATAGATCTGAAGAAAAGGGTGATGAAATATTCATTACGAAATATATATAGCATTTGATATTCTTTCCACAGCCGTAACGTCATTTTGCATAGCTGTTAACAATGACTTTTGAACGACCCTTACGACCTCATATGTTCCAGCTTTCTATTAATGTTGATTTCTTTGTATATGCCAGTACCATGTCCTTGCATTCTTTTAGTATCTGTCCTGAATTGAATATCGGGAGGGCACGAGAAGCTTTCAAATGGCGTAAAAAGCTTGAAAAATTAATTTCTGAAACCGATGTTGTCCTTGTCTTTTTTCAAACACCTTACTCAGCGTATCTAACAAGCAGGACCAAAATAAAAATATGGGATAACTGCGCAATAAAACGGCAAAAAAAGAAGAGAGAAAGAGAGTGAGAAAAGTGGAAAACATATCTGGAGAAAAATCCAAAAAAAAAAAAAAGAACATCTCCATGCGCATACTTTTTGGTAGCGTGACCCCTGCGCAGTGACATCTGACGTTATAAGAAAAATAAGTGTCATATATTGAATGGCTAATTCTATATCCTATTGATTGCACTTTCGGTTTGAACCATCAAGTAAGTAAGTCTAAATTTAGGTTCCAATAATCTACCCTACCCTTTTCTAGCACTTTTCTTGAAACGTACGGCTTTCGAAAGGATAATAATTGACCTAATGTGATCTTATTTGAATTGTGTTGTTTATCATTCTATGTAGATTGTGGGAACCCTGCAAATGTCACTAACGGGATTGTTGATTTTACAAATAAGGACACAACATATGGACAAGCGATTTCTGTTACTTGCGATACCGGATACGAGATAGTGGGTAGAGGCTTTATAGAATGTCAGAGCGATGGAAACTGGAGTACCACGACAACTTGTGAAGCCATAGGTTTGACCTTTTAATGTTATTGCTTGTACAATTCTTAAATTGGGAAATTGATATTGATTTATATATTGATGTACAAGTTTTGTCTTTACTCAGAATCAGTTTTCCAATGTCTTAAAATTGTATTTTATAAGGAGATTCTTTAATATCGGTCTTCGTTTATAATCATTTATGACTCATTTGATACAGTTGGAAAGGCAGATGCATCAGACATTCATTACATGATATTGTTTAAGATGTCGATACATGTATAGCTGTATATTTGGATGCTGTCACAAAGATTTTGACATTTTATAATATAATGATGGTTTGCAACGGAAACTTTATCTGAAATTCACTAAACTTTCCATTTATAGACTGTCCACCTACCAACGTTGCAAATGGAGACATAGACTTTTCAGCGGGCAAGAAATATGGAGACAATGCAACGGTAACCTGCCACGATGGTTACGATTTAAATGGATCAGGAATCATTACTTGTACACATGAACAAGAATGGAGCTCAGACACAGAATGTGTCTTGAAAAGTAAATATGACTTAGCTTGTTATTTAATCCAAACCATATCTGTTTTCAGAACGGGGGCATTTTATATAAATTTCCAAGCTATGGACTTTAATGACGTTACAATAGTTTTACATGCGTTATTCAAAAATTAATTAAAGTTATTGAGTTTTCTGACTATATATTATCATCTATTACCCAAGGTTAATTAAAGTGAAATGTGATAAGTGACAAGTGTTCCACAGCAACAATAGATCTGAAGAAAAGGGAGATGAAATATTTATTACGAAATATATATAGCATTTGATATTCTTTCCACAGCCGTAACGTCATTTTGCATAGCTGTTAACAATGACTTTTGAACGACCCTTACGACCTCATATGTTCCAGCTTTCTATTAATGTTGATTTCTTTGTATATGCCAGTACCATGTCCTTGCATTCTTTTAATATCTGTCCTTAATTGAATACCGGGAGGGCACGAGAAGCTTTCAAATGGCGTAAAAAGCTTGAAAAATTAATTTCTGAAACCGAAGTTGTCCTTGTCTTTTTTCAAACACCTTACTCAGCGTATCAGACAAGCAGGACCAAAATAAAAATATGGGATAACTGCGCAATAAAACGGCAAGAAAGAAAAAGAAAGAGAGTGAGAAAAGTGGAAAACATATCTGGAGAAAAATCCAAAAAAAAAAAAAAAGAAACATCTCCATGCGCATACTTTTTGGTAGCGTGACCCCTGCGCAGTGACATCTGACGTTATAAGAAAAATAAGTGTCATATATTGAATGGCTAATTCTATATCCTATTGATTGCACTTTCGGTTTGAATCATCAAGTAAGTAAGTCTAAATTTAGGTTCCAATAATCTACCCTACCCTTTTCTAGCGCTTTTCTTGAAACGTACGGCTTTCGAAAGGATAATAATTGACCTAATGTGATCTTATTTGAATTGTGTTGTTTATCATTCTATGTAGATTGTGGGAACCCTGCAAATGTCACTAACGGGATTGTTGATTTTACAAATAAGGACACAACATATGGACAAGTGATTTCTGTTACTTGCGATACCGGATACGAGATAGTGGGTAGAGGCTTTATAGAATGTCAGAGCGATGGAAACTGGAGTACCACTACAACTTGTGAAGCCATAGGTTTGACCTTTTAATGTTATTGTTTGTACAATTCTTAAATTGGGAAATTGCTATGGATTTATATATTGACGTAGAAGTTTTGTCTTTACTCAGAATCAGTTTTCCAATGTCTTAAAATTGTATTTTATAAGGAGAATCGTTAATATCGGTCTTCGTTTATTATCATTTATGACTCATTTGATACAGTTGGAAAGGCAGATGCATCAGACATTCATTACATGATATGGTTTAAGATGTCAATACATGTATATCTGTATATTTGGATGCTGTCACAAAGATTTTGACATTTTATAATATAATGATGGTTTGCAACGGAAACTTTATCTGAAATTCACTAAACTTTCCATTTATAGACTGTCCACCTACCAACGTTGCAAATGGAGACATAGACTTTTCAGCGGGCAAGAAATATGGAGACAATGCAATGGTAACCTGCCACGATGGTTACGATTTAAATGGATCAGGAATCATTACTTGTACACATGAACAAGAATGGAGCTCAGACACAGAATGTGTCTTGAAAAGTAAATATGACTTAGCTTGTTATTTATTCCAAACCATATCTGTTTTCAGAACGGGGGCATTTTATATAAATTTCCAAGCTATGGTCTTTAATGACGTTACAATAGTTTTACATGCGTTATTCAAAAATTAATTAAAGTTATTGAGTTTTCTGACTATATATATTATCATCTATTACCCAAGGTTAATTAAAGTGAAATGTGATAAGTGACAAGTGTTCCACAGCAACATTAGATCTGAAGAAAAGGGTGATGAAATATTTATTACCAAATATATATAGCATTTGATATTCTTTCCACAGCCGTAACGTCATTTTGCATAGCTGCTAACAATGACTTTTGAACGACCCTTACGACCTCATATGTTCCAGCTTTCTATTAATGTTGATTTCTTTGTATATGCCAGTACCATGTCCTTGCATTCCTTTAGTATCTGTCCTAAATTGAATACCGGGAGGGCACGAGAAGCTTTCAAATGGCGTAAAAAGCTTGAAAAATTAATTTCTGAAACCGAAGTTGTCCTTGTCTTTTTTCAAACACCTTGCTCAGCGTATCAAACAAGTAGGACCAAAATAAAAATATGGGATAACTGCGCAATAAAACGGCAAAAAAAGAAGAGAGAAAGAGAGTGAGAAAAGTGGAAAACATATCTGGAGAAAAATCCAATAAAAAATAAAAAAGAAAACATCTCCATGCGCATACTTTTTGGTAGCGTGACCCCTGCGCAGTGACATCTGACGTTATAAAAAAAAGTAAGTGTCATATATTGAATGGCTAATTCTATATCCTATTGATTGCACTTTCGGTTGGAATCATCAAGTAAGTAAGTCTAAATTTAAGTTCCAGTAATCTACCCTACCCTTTTCTAGCGCTTTTCTTGAACCGTACGGCTTTCGAAAGGATAATAATTGACCTAATGTGATCTTATTTGAATTGTGTTGTTTATCATTCTATGTAGATTGTGGGAGCCCTGCAAATGTCACTAACGGGATTGTTGAGTTTACAAATAAGGACACAACATATGGACAAGTGATTTCTGTTACTTGCGATACCGGATACGAGATAGTGGGTAGAGGCTTTATAGAATGTCAGAGCGATGGAAACTGGAGTACCACTACAACTTGTGAAGCCATAGGTTTGACCTTTTAATGTTATTGTTTGTACAATTCATAAATTGGGAAATTGCTATGGATTTATATATTGATGTACAAGTTTTGTCTTTACTCAGAATCAGTTTTCCAATGTCTTAAAATTGTATTTTATAAGGAGAATCTTTAATATCGGTCTTCGTTTATAATCATTTATGACTCATTTGATACAGTTGGAAAGGCAGATGCATCAGACATTCATTACATGATATTGTTTAAGATGTCGATACATGTATAGCTGTATATTTGGATGCTGTCACAAAGATTTTGACATTTTATAATATAATGATGGTTTGCAACGAAAACTTTATCTGAAATTCACTAAACTTTCCATTTATAGACTGTCCACCTACCAACGTTGCAAATGGAGACATAGACTTTTCAGCGGGCAAGAAATATGGAGACAATGCAACGGTAACCTGCCACGATGGTTACGATTTAAATGGATCAGGAATCATTACTTGTACACATGAACAAGAATGGAGCTCAGACACAGAATGTGTCTTGAAAAGTAAATATGACTTAGCTTGTTATTTATTCCAAACCATATCTGTTTTCAGAACGGGGGCATTTTATATAAATTTCCAAGCTATGGACTTTAATGACGTTACAATAGTTTTACGTGCGTTATTCAAAAATTAATTAAAGTTATTGAGTTTTCTGACTATATATTATCATCTATTACCCAAGGTTAATTAAAGTGAAATGTGATAAGTGACAAGAGTTATTAATTTCATGTATATTACTATTCTTCTTATGTTAGGTAACTCTTCTACTTGATTACAATGCTCTTCTTTAGGAAACAATACTTAGTGACGTCATGTGACGTCATGACGTCACAACTGAACCATGGCAACGTCAGTTAAGTGATTACCTGTTGAAACAATATGCAGTACAGTGAATAAAGTGTATGACATTTAATTAGTGTTAGCGTTTAACAAGTGGTAGCAGAGCGTGCGGGACATTCCTCAGAGGTAGTACAGGACTGGACTCTGTGACAGTGGAGATTTGAATAAACTGGTGTTAGAACTGAAATTTGCTACTGAATATTGATTTTTGAGAAGGAGTCAACATGACAACCAGAATAAACCCACCAACCTTCAACAAGGCGAAGACATATGAAAGGTTCAGACAAGAGTTATTAGCATGGACAGAAATTACAGATCTAAGTAAGGACAAACAAGGTATTGCAAGTGCTTTGTCACTTCCAGAAGATGATGAATCTCAAATAAGAGAAAATGTTTTTGACCAGATTGCAATAGATGATTTAAAAAGTGAAGATGGGTTAACTGTTTTGGTAAAGTTTTTGGATGAACATTTAGCTAAAGATGACCTCACTGACAGCTTAGAAAAATTTGAAGATTTTGACGATTTTTATAGAACTGGGGGGGGGGGGGGGGGGGGGCGGTCTGTTACAGAATACATAGCAGTGTTTGATGCTAAGTACAAGAAAATAGAAAAGAAAAAAGTGACCTTACCACCTGAAATTTTGGCCTTTAAATTACTTAGAAAAGCAAATATTACAAAAGAGGAAAAATTGCTTGTGTTGACTGGAATGAGCTATTACAATAAGACAACTTTATATGAGGAGGCAAAGAGATCTCTGAAGAAATTCAAAGGGAGTGACAATGAATCTAGCACTATGGGATCAAGTATCAAGATAGAACCAGCTTTCCTAGCAGCAAATGAAGAGGCATTGCTTGCTGCAGGTTACTCTAGAACTAGAGTTAATAGTCAAAGCTATGGCCGGGAGAAAGGGGCAACATGGAAGCGTGGAAAGTCAGGACAGGGAGCAGCAGTAGGAGAATTTCAGCGTCCAGAGTCAAGAAGACCAACAGCAAGAGGCGGAGGTTATCAGCATACAGAATCTAGGTCAAGAGTCAGTCAACTTAGTAACAGAGAGAGAAAGAACATAAATCCTGTAGGGCCAGATGGTCGCACTTTAACTTGTAAATCATGTGGATCGTACCGCCATTTACTACCAGCATGCCCAGACAGCTGGGAAAACATGGCAAAAGTCAATATTGCAAATGAGGAACATGCGGTTTTATTTACAGGTACAATACTGAAGGGGTACGCCGTTTGGGCATTGATGCACTCAACTACGCAGTTCTAGACAGTGCGTGCAGCAGTACAGTCTGTGGTGACAGCTGGGTAAACAGTTATATTCAATCTTTAGACAAGGATGATAAAGTAAAGGTGAAACAATCTGAGGGTCAGAAAGTCTTTAAGTTTGGAGGAGGAACATGTCTGAAATCAAAGGGGAAATATAGCTTGCCCGCAGTTATTGCTGGAAAAGAGGTGATAATAAAGACAGACGTAGTCGAATCTGATATTCCTCTATTATTTTTACGAACAGCAATGAAAAAGGCTGCTATAAAACTGGATTTGGAAAATGACACAGCTGTGATAATGGGGAAAGAGGTAGCTTTAAATCTGACATCATCAGGCCATTACTGTATCCCTATAGACAAATCAGAAGAAGTCCCTGTAGAGAATATTTGTGCTGTCAAGCTTGATGTTTTGAACAGAAAGGATAGATACAAGACACTGCTGAAACTACATAGACAATTTGCCCATCCTCCAATGAATAGACTGATTGCTCTCCTGAAGGATGCTGGAGTCTGGAAGGAAGAATATGAAGAATCTCTAGCAGAGATAGGCGAAAAATGTGAACTTTGCAAGATATATGCCAAAACTCCATCAAGGCCAGTAGTAGGTATGCCAACGGCCACCAGATTCAATGAAAAGGTGGCAATGGACCTCAAACAATGGAATGGTCGTTGGATACTACACATTATCAACATGTGGTCAAGGTATACTTTGTCTGTTTTTGTTAACAGAAAGAAGCCATGTAACATAATAGATGCATTGATGACAGAGTGAATCGGCAAGTTTGGAGTCATGAAAGCCTTAATGACAGATAACAGGGGTGAGTTTAATGCAAATGAGGTAAGAGAAATCACATCTTTTCTGAATGTTCAACTATGTACAACCTCAGGAGAAAGCCCATTTCAAAATGGTTTATGTGAGAGGGTTCATGCGGTTACAGATATGATGTTACTCAAATTTGAGGCTGATTACAGAAAGATAAACTCTCAAGCCCTACTTTCCTTGGCAAACATGGCAAGAAATTCGCTACAAATGTGGAATGGGTACAGCAGCCACCAACTTGTTTTTGGACAAAATCCTAACCTGCCGAACATTATGAATGATACCTTACCAGCATTACAGGGATCAACAAGCAGTGAGGTTTTTGCACAGCATTTAAATGCCCTGTATGCTGCCCGCAAAGTATTCATCCAAACAGAAGCTGATGAACGAATAAGGCGAGCTCTCCGGAATAAAGTCAGGGCATCTGAACAAGTCTTTGAACATGGTGATAGGGTCTTCTACAAAAGGGAAGGAAAAGAACGTTGGCTTGGTCCAGGAAAGGTAGTGTTCCAAGATGGGAAAGTAGTTTTCGTTAGACATGGTGGAGTGTTTGTACGTGTTTCTCCAAACAGACTTCAGAAAGTTAACAGCAATTTGACAGAGGAGGAAGAGAAGGAAGTTGAGCACAGTATGGCGGACAAAACTGATGAAAATAAGGGCAATGAAGATCTAGAAGAACCCAACACAATATCGGAGGATATACCAGCTTGCTTCAGAGCCTGAAAGGATGGATAGACAGAATGTCCAACAGAACAGAATAACTCTGAAACCAAATGATAGCATCCAGTATAAGATGCAAAATACTGGTGAATGGATTAAAGCAAAGGTACTTGGAAGAGCTGGAAAAGCCACAGGTAAGAATAAACACTGGTATAATATACAAGAGGACACTACCAAAGAAAAGAAAAGTGTAAATCTTGAACAAGTACAATGGGAGCTGATAAACGATGACGAGACTGTTAACCTAGTCATGAAACAAAACAGTGCTAGTGATGAAACCACTGCAGCTAAATTAGTGGAGTTACAGAAACTGAATCAATTTCATACCTATGAAGAAGTGGAAGACTGTGGGCAACAAACATTGTCAACAAGGTGGGTTATTACAAATAAAGTTGGACAGACAAAGGCAAGGCTCGTGGTACGAGGTTTTGAGGAAGAATTTACTATGCCCAGGGACTGTCCCACAGTAGAAAAAGGAACGATGGGAATATTTTTGGCTATTTCATCGATCAAGAACTGGACAGCTAAAACAACTGACATTAAATCTGCGTTTTTGCAGGGCAGAGAATTAAGACGGGATATATACATCAAACCCCCAAAGGAGAGCAATACAGTGAAAGGGATAGTCTGGAAGTTAAAAAATGGGCTTTATGGGCTGAAAGATGGAGCTAGGCAGTTCTACATGAGCGTGAAAGATGAATTATTGAGGTTGGGATGTAAAATGAATGAGCTAGTTCCAGCAATGTTCTTTCTGCACAAAGAAGGTAAACTGAGTGGCATCATATGCTGCCATGTAGATGACTTTCTCCATGCTGGTGACAAATATCTTGAACATTTAATGGTCAATCTACGAAAACGGTTTGTGGCAGGTAAAGTTGAAGAAGGGAACTTTAACTATATAGGATTTAAATTTGCTCAGGAAGAAGGCGCTATAGCATTAGATCAGTCAAACTATGTGACAAATATACAGAATATAACAACTGACCCTCAAAGAGCACAGGACAAGCAAAGTACATTAACTTCAGAGGAGCAGACGAACTATCGGCAGCTTGTTGGTCAAATAAATTGGATTGTACAGGGAACTAGACCTGACATAGCTTTTGAACTCATAGACCTAAGCACAAAACTTAAGGAGGGAATAATAGGTGATCTTTCTCGGGCTATTAAAGTAGTCAATAGAATAAAAGACATTAGGTCTGTGATTACATTCCCAAACTTAAGCAACAAAGTTAGTGACTTGAAGATTGTGGTCTTCACAGATGCATCTTTATATAATCTTAACAATGGAACTGGAAGTACAGCAGCATATATTGTCTGGTTGATGGATTGCCATGGAAAATGTTCCCCATTGTCTTGGCATGCCGGTAAGATTAAGCGGGTAGTACGATCCACAATTGCCGCTGAGGCCCTTAGCTTACAAGAAGGACAAGAATGTGGTTTTTACTACAGAAAGATGCTGGAAGAAATATTTGGTATATCAACTAAAACTATTCCAGTTATTGCTTATGTCGACAATAAGAGTGTTATAGAAGCCGTATACTCAACAAAACTAGTTGATGACAAGAGGCTCAGAGTAGACATCGCTGCTATTAGTCAATCCCTGGCGAAAAACGAAGTGAATGAAATAAAATGGTGTCCTGGTAAAGTTCATTTGGCTGACTGTATGACAAAACATGGAACTTCTGGGTACAGCCTACTAAGTGTACTAAAAGATGGAAGGATGCCAGAGGACTTTTTTTAAAACTTTAAATAATAATTTATCAGCATCAGGGTTTATTGAGATCTACTTGTTTATTTTTCAAGTTTGTTTCATAGTAACTTCTTTTATTTATTTTCTTTAAATAATTATACAACTGACTACCAGGAACTCAAAAAGGAAAAGTATAATTAATGTTAATTTCATGTATATTACTATTCTTCTTATGTTAGGTAACACTTCTACTTGATTACAATGCTCTTCTTTAGGAAACAATACTTAATGACGTCATGTGACGTCATGACGTCACAACTGAACCATGGCAACGTCAGTTAAGTGATTACCTGTTGAAACAATATGCAGTACAGTGAATAAAGTGTATGACATTTAATTTGTGTTAGCGTTTAACAAGTGTTCCACAGCAACAATAGATCTGAAGAAAAGGGTGATGAAATATTTATTACGAAATATATATAGCATTTGATATTCTTTCCACAGCCGTAACGTCATTTTGCATAGCTGCTAACAATGACTTTTGAACGACCCTTACGACCTCATATGTTCCAGCTTTCTATTAATGTTGATTTCTTTGTATATGCCAGTACCATGTCCTTGCATTCTTTTAGTATCTGTCCTTAATTGAATACCGGGAGGGCACGAGAAGCTTTCAAATGGCGTAAAAAGCTTGAAAAATTAATTTCTGAAACCGAAGTTGTCCTTGTTTTTTTCAAACAGCTTACTCAGCGTATCAAACAAGCAGGACCAAAATAAAAATATGGGATAACTGCGCAATAAATCGGCAAAAAAGAAGAGAGAAAGAGAGTGAGAAAGTGGAAAACATATCTGGAGAAAAATCGAAAAAAAAAAAAAAAACATCTCCATGCGCATACTTTTTGGTAGCGTGACTCCTGCGCAGTGACATCTGACGTTATAAGAAAAATAAGTGTCATATATTGAATGGCTAATTCTATATCCTATTGATTGCACTTTCGGTTTGAATCATCAAGTAAGTAAGTCTAAATTTAGGTTCCAATAATCTACCCTACCCTTTTCTAGCACTTTTCTTGAAACGTACGGCTTTCGAAAGGATAATAATTGACCTAATGTGATCTTATTTGAATTGTGTTGTTTATCATACTATGTAGATTGTGGGAGCCCTGCAAATGTCACTAACGGGATTGTTGATTTTACAAATAAGGACACAACATATGGACAAGTGATTTCTGTTACTTGCGATACCGGATACGAGATAGTGGGTAGAGGCTTCATAGAATGTCAGAGCGATGGAAACTGGAGTACCACTACAACTTGTGAAGCCATAGGTTTGACCTTTTAATGTTATTGTTTGTACAATTCTTAGATTGGGAAATTGCTATGGATTTATATATTGATGTACAAGTTTTGTCTTTACTCAGAATCAGTTTTCCAATGTCTTAAAATTGTATTTTATAAGGAGAATCTTTAATATCGGTCTTCGTTTATAATTATTTATGACTCATTTGATACAGTTGGAAAGGCAGATGCATCAGACATTCATTACATGATATTGTTTAAGATGTCGATACATGTATAGCTGTATATTTGGATGCTGTCACAAAGATTTTGACATTTTATAATATAATGATGGTTTGCAACGGAAACTTTATCTGAAATTCACTAAACTTTCCATTTATAGACTGTCCACCTACCAACGTTGCAAATGGAGACATAGACTTTTCAGCGGGCAAGAAATATGGAGACAATGCAACGGTAACCTGCCACGATGGTTACGATTTAAATGGATCAGGAATCATTACTTGTACACATGAACAAGAATGGAGCTCAGACACAGAATGTGTCTTGAAAAGTAAATATGACTTAGCTTGTTATTTAATCCAAACCATATCTGTTTTCAGAACGGGGGCATTTTATATAAATTTCCAAGCTATGGACTTTAATGACGTTACAATAGTTTTACATGCGTTATTCAAAAATTAATTAAAGTTATTGAGTTTTCTGACTATATATTATCATCTATTACCCAAGGTTAATTAAAGTGAAATGTGATAAGTGACAAGTGTTCCACAGCAACAATAGATCTGAAGAAAAGGGTGATGAAATATTTATTACGAAATACATATAGCATCTGATATTCTTTCCACAGCCGTAACGTCATTTTGCATAGCTGCTAACAATGACTTTTGAACGACCCTTACGACCTCATATGTTCCAGCTTTCTATTAATGTTGATTCCTTGTATATGCCAGTACCATGTCCTTGCATTCTTTTAGTATCTGTCCTTAAATGAATACCGGGAGGGCACGAGAAGCTTTCAAATGGCGTAAAAAGCTTGAAAAATTAATTTCTGAAACCGAAGTTGTCCCTATCTTTTTTCTAACACCTTACTCAGCGTATCAAACAAGCAGGACCAAAATAAAAAAATATGGGATAACTGCGCAATAAAACGGCAAAAAAGAAGAGAGAAAGAGAGTGAGAAAAGTGGAAAACATATCTGGAGAAAAATCCAAAAAAAAAAAAAAAAACATCTCCTTGCGCATATTTTTTGGTAGCGTGACCCCTGCGCAGTGACATCTGACGTTATAAGAAAGATAAGTGTCATATATTGAATGGCTAATTCTATATCCTATTGATTGCACTTTCGGTTTGAATCATCAAGTAAGTAAGTCTAAATTTAGGTTCCAATAATCTACCCTACCCTTTTCTAGCGCTTTTCTTGAAACGTACGGCTTTCGAAAGGATAATAATTGACCTAATGTGATCTTATTTGAATTGTGTTGTTTATCATTCTATGTAGATTGTGGGAGCCCTGCAAATGTCACTAACGGGATTGTTGATTTTACAAATAAGGACACAACATATGGACAAGTGATTTCTGTTACTTGCGATACCGGATACGAGATAGTGGGTAGAGGCTTTATAGAATGTCAGAGCGATGGAAACTGGAGTACCACTACAACTTGTGAAGCCATAGGTTTGACCTTTTAATGTTATTGCTTGTACAATTCTTAAATTGGGAAATTGCTATGGATTTATATATTGATGTACAAGTTTTGTCTTTACTCAGAATCAGTTTTCCAATGTCTTAAAATTGTATTTTATAAGGAGAATCTTTAATATCGGTCTTCGTTTATAATCATTTATGACTCATTTGATACAGTTGGAAAGGCAGATGCATCAGACATTCATTACATGATATTGTTTAAGATGTCGATACATGTATATCTGTATATTTGGATGCTGTCACAAAGATTTTGACATTTTATAATATAATGATGGTTTGCAAAGGAAACTTTATCTGAAATTCACTAAACTTTCCTTTTATAGACTGTCCACCTACCAACGTTGCAAATGGAGACATAGACTTTACAGCGGGCAAGAAATATGGAGACAATGCAACGGTAACCTGCCACGATGGTTACGATTTAAATGGATCAGGAATCATTACTTGTACACATGAACAAGAATGGAGCTCAGACACAGAATGTGTATTGAAAAGTAAATATGACTTAGCTTGTTATTTATTCCAAACCATTTCTGTTTTCAGAACAGGGGCATTTTATATAAATTTCCAAGCTATGGACTTTAATGACGTTACAATAGTTTTACATGCGTTATTCAAAAATCAATTAAAGTTATTCAGTTTTTTGACTATATTTTATCATCTATTACCCAAGGTTAATTAAAGTGAAATGTGATAAGTGACAAGTGTTCCACAGCAACAATAGATCTGAAGAAAAGGGTGATGAAATATTTATTACGAAATATATATAGCATTTGATATTCTTTCCACAGCCGTAACGTCATTTTGCATAGCTGCTAACAATGACTTTTGAACGACCCTTACGACCTCATATGTTCCAGCTTTCTATTAATGTTGATTTCTTTGTATATGCCAGTACCATGTCCTTGCATTCTTTTAGTATCTGTCCTTAATTGAATACCGGGAGGGCACGAGAAGCTTTCAAATGGCGTAAAAAGCTTGAAAAATTAATTTCTGAAACCCAAGTTGTCCTTGTCTTTTTTCAAACACCTTACTCAGCGTATCAAACAAGCAGGACCAAAATAAAAATATGGGATAACTGCGCAATAAAACGACAAAAAAGAAGAGAGAAAGAGAGTGAGAAAAGTGGAAAACATATCTGGAGAAAAAAAAAAAAAAAAAAAAACATCTCCGTGCGCATACTTTTTGGTAGCGTGACCCCTGCGCAGTGACATCTGACATTATAAGAAAGATAAGTGTCATATATTGAATGGCTAATTCTATATCCTATTGATTGCACTTTCGGTTTGAATCATCAAGTAAGTAAGTCTAAATTTAGGTTCCAATAATCTACCCTACCCTTTTCTAGCGCTTTTCTTGAAACGTACGGCTTTCGAAAGGAAAATAATTGACCTAATGTGATCTTATTTGAATTGTGTTGTTTATCATTCTATGTAGATTGTGGGAGCCCTGCAAATGTCACTAACGGGATTGTTGATTTTACAAATAAGGACACAACATATGGACAAGTGATTTCTATTACTTGCGATACCGGATACGAGATAGTGGGTAGAGGCTTTATAGAATGTCAGAGCGATGGAAACTGGAGTACCACTACAACTTGTGAAGCCATAGGTTTGACCTTTTAATGTTATTGCTTGTATAATTCTTAAATTGGGAAATTGCTATGGATTTATATATTGATGTACAAGTTTTGTCTTTACTCAGAATCAGTTTTCCAATGTCTTAAAATTGTATTTTATAAGGAGAATCTTTAATATCGGTCTTCGTTTATAATCATTTATGACTCATTTGATACAGTTGGAAAGGCAGATGCTTCAGACATTCATTACATGATATTGTTTAAGATGTCGATACATGTATAGCTGTATATTTGGATGCTGTCACAAAGATTTTGATATTTTATAATATAATGATGGTTTGCAACGGAAACTTTATCTGAAATTCACTAAACTTTCCTTTTATAGACTGTCCACCTACCAACGTTGCAAATGGAGACATAGACTTTTCAGCGGGCAAGAAATATGGAGACAATGCAACGGTAACCTGCCACGATGGTTACGATTTAAATGGATCAGGAATCATTACTTGTACACATGAACAAGAATGGAGCTCAGACACAGAATGTGTCTTGAAAAGTAAATATGACTTAGCGTGTTATTTATTCCAAACCATATCTGTTTTCAGAACAGGGGCATTTTATATAAGTTTTCAAGCTATGGACTTTAATGACGTTACAATAGTTTTACATGCGTTATTCAAAAATTAATTAAAGTTACTGAGTTTTCTGACTATATATTATCATCTATTACCCAAGATTAATTAAAGTGAAATGTGATAAGTGACAACTGTTCCACAGCAACAATAGATCTGAAGAAAAGGGTGATGAAATATTTATTACGAAATATATATAGCATTTGATATTCTTTCCACAGCCGTAACGTCATTTTGCATAGCTGCTAACAATGACTTTTGAACGACCCTTACGACCTCATATGTTCCAGCTTTCTATTAATGTTGATTTCTTTGTATATGCCAGTACCATGTCCTTGCATTCTTTTAGTATCTGTCCTTAATTGAATACCGGGAGGGCATGAGAAGCTTTCAAATGGCGTAAAAAGCTTGAAAAATTAATTTCTGAAACCGAAGTTGTCCTTGTCTTTTTTCAAACACCTTACTCAGCGTATCAAACAGGCAGGACCAAAATAAAAATATGGGATAACTGCGCAATAAAACGGCAAAAAAGAAGAGAGAAAGAGAGTGAGAAAAGTGGGAAACATATCAGGAAAAAAATCAAAAAAAAAAAAAAAAAACATGTCCATGCGCATACTTTTTGTTAGCGTGACCCTGCGCAGTGACATCTGACGTTATAAGAAAAATAAGTGTCATATATTGAATGGCTAATTCTATATCCTATTGATTGCACTTTCGGTTTGAATCATCAAGTAAGTAAGTCTAAATTTAGGTTCCAATAATCTACCCTTCCCTTTTCTAGCGCTTTTCTTGAAACGTACGGCTTTCGAAAGGATAATAATTGACCTAATGTGATCTTATTTGAATTGTGTTGTTTATCATTCTATGTAGATTGTGGGAGCCCTGCAAATGTCACTAACGGGATTGTTGATTTTACAAATAAGGACACAACATATGGACAAGTGATTTCTGTTACTTGCGATACCGGATACGAGATAGTGGGTAGAGGCTTTATAGAATGTCAGAGCGATGGAAACTGGAGTACCACTACAACTTGTGAAGCCATAGGTTTGACCTTTTAATGTTATTGTTTGTACAATTCTTAAATTGGGAAATTGCTATGGATTTATATATTGATGTACAAGTTTTGTCTTTACTCAGAATCAGTTTTCCAATGTCTTAAAATTGTATTTTATAAGGAGAATCTTTAATATCGGTCTTCGTTTATAATCATTTATGACTCATTTGATACAGTTGGAAAGGCAGATGCATCAGACATTCATTACATGATATTGTTTAAGATGTCGATACATGTATAGCTGTATATTTGGATGCTGTCACAAAAATTTTGATATTTTATAATATAATGATGGTTTGCAACGGAAACTTTATCTGAAATTCACTAAACTTTCCATTTATAGACTGTCCACCTACCAACGTTGCAAATGGAGACATAGACTTTTCAGTGGGCAAGAAATATGGAGACAATGCAACGGTAACCTGCCACGATGGTTACGATTTAAATGGATCAGGAATCATTACTTGTACACATGAACAAGAATGGAGCTCAGACACAGAATGTGTCTTGAAAAGTAAATATGACTTAGCTTGTTATTTATTCCAAACCATATCTGTTTTCAGAACGGGGGCATTTTATATAAATTTCCAAGCTATGGACTTTAATGACGTTACAATAGTTTTACATGCGTTATTCAAAAATTAATTAAAATTATTGAGTTTTCTGACTATATATTATCATCTATTACCCAAGGTTAATTAAAGTGAAATGTGATAAGTGACAAGTGTTCCACAGCAACAATAGATCTGAAGAAAAGGGTGATGAAATATTTATTACGAAATATATATAGCATCTGATATTCTTTCCACAGCCGTAACGTCATTTTGCATAGCTGTTAACAATGACTTTTGAACGACCCTTACGACCTCATATGTTCCAGCTTTCTATTAATGTTGATTTCTTTGTATATGCCAGTACCATATCCTTGCATTCTTTTAGTATCTGTCCTTAATTGAATACCGGGAGGGCACGAGAAGCTTTCAAATGGCGTAAAAAGCTTGAAAAATTAATTTCTGAAACCCAAGTTGTCCTTGTCTTTTTTTCAAACACCTTACTCAGCGTATCAAACAAGCAGGACCAAAATAAAAAATATGGGATAACTGCGCAATAAAACGGCAAAAAAGAGAGAAAGAGAGTGAGAAAAGTGGAAAACATATCTGGAGAAAAAAAAAAAAAAAAAAAAAAAAAAAAAAACATCTCCATGCGCATACTTTTTGGTAGCGTGACCCCTGCGCAGTGACATCTGACATTATAAGAAAGATAAGTGTCATATATTGAATGGCTAATTCTATATCCTATTGATTGCACTTTCGGTTTGAATCATCAAGTAAGTAAGTCTAAATTTAGGTTCCAATAATCTACCCTACCCTTTTCTAGCGCTTTTCTTGAAACGTACGGCTTTCGAAAGGAAAATAATTGACCTAATGTGATCTTATTTGAATTGTGTTGTTTATCATTCTATGTAGATTGTGGGAGCCCTGCAAATGTCACTAACGGGATTGTTGATTTTACAAATAAGGACACAACATATGGACAAGTGATTTCTGTTACTTGCGATACCGGATACGAGATAGTGGGTAGAGGCTTTATAGAATGTCAGAGCGATGGAAACTGGAGTACCACTACAACTTGTGAAGCCATAGGTTTGACCTTTAAATGTTATTGTTTGTACAATTCTTAAATTTGGAAATTGCTATGGATTTATATATTGATGTACAAGTTTTGTCTTCACTCAGAATCAGTTTTCCAATGTCTTAAAATTGTATTTTATAAGGAGAATCTTTAATATCGGTCTTCGTTTATAATCATTTATGACTCATTTGATACAGTTGATAAGGCAGATGCATCAGACATTCATTACATGATATTGTTTAAGATGTCGATACATGTATAGCTGTATAGTTGGATGCTGTCACAAAGATTTTGATATTTTATAATATAATGATGGTTTGCAACGGAAACTTTATCTGAAATTCACTAAACTTTCCATTTATAGACTGTCCACCTACCAACGTTGCAAATGGAGACATAGACTTTTCAGCGGGCAAGAAATATGGAGACAATGCAACGGTAACCTGCCACGATGGTTACGATTTAAATGGATCAGGAATCATTACTTGTACACATGAACAAGAATGGAGCTCAGACACAGAATGTGTCTTGAAAAGTAAATACGACTTAGATTGTTATTTATTCCAAACAATATCTGTTTTCAGAACGGGGGCATTTTATATAAATGTCCAAGCTATGGACTTTAATGACGTTACAATAGTTTTACATGCGTTATTCAAAAAATAATTAAAGTTATTGAGTTTTCTGACTATATATTATCATCTATTACCCAAGGTTAATTAAAGTGAAATGTGATAAGTGACAAGTGTTCCACAGCAACAATAGATCTGAAGAAAAGGGTGATGAAATATTTATTAAGAAATATATATAGCATTTGATATTCTTTCCACAGCCGTAACGTCATTTTGCATAGCTGCTAACAATGACTTTTGAACGACCCTTACGACCTCATATGCTCCAGCTTTCTATTAATGTTGATTTCTTTGTATATGCCAGTACCATGTCCTTGCATTCTTTTAGTATCTGTCCTGAATTGAATACCGGGAGGGCACGAGAAGCTTTCAAATGGCGTAAAAAGCTTGAAAAATTAATTTCTGAAACCGAAGTTGTCCTTGTCTTTTTTCAAACACCTTACTCAGCGTATCAAACAAGCAGGACCAAAATAAAAATATGGGATAACTGCGCAATAAAACGGCAAAAAAAGAAGAGAGAAAGAGAATGAGAAAAGTGGAAAACATATCTGGAGAAAAATCGAAAAAAAAAAACAAAAAAAAACATCTCCATGCGCATACTTTTTGGTAGCGTGACCCCTGCGCAGTAACATCTGACGTTATAAGAAAAATAAGTGTCATATATTGAATGGCTAATTCTATATCCTATTGATTGCCCTTTCGGGTTGAATCATCAAGTAAGTAAGTCTAAATTTAGGTTCCGATAATCTACCCTACCCTTTTCTAGCGCTTTTCTTGAAACGTACGGCTTTCGAAAGGATAATAATTGACCTAATGTGATCTTATTTGAATTGTGTTGTTTATCATTCTATGTAGATTGTGGGAGCCCTGCAAATGTCACTAACGGGATTGTTGATTTTACAAATAAGGACACAACATATGGACAAGTGATTTCTGTTACTTGCGATACCGGATACGAGATAGTGGGTAGAGGCTTTATAGAATGTCAGAGCGATGGAAACTGGAGTACCACTACAACTTGTGAAGCCATAGGTTTGACCTTTTAATGTTATTGTTTGTACAATTCTTAAATTGGGAAATTGCTATGGATTTATATATTGATGTACAAGTTTTGTCTTTACTCAGAATCAGTTTTCCAATGTCTTAAAATTGTATTTTATAAGGAGAATCTTTAATATCGGTCTTCGTTTATAATCATTTATGACTCATTTGATACAGTTGGAAAGGCAGATGCATCAGACATTCATTACATGATATTGTTTAAGATGTCGATACATGTATAGCTGTATATTTGGATGCTGTCACAAAGATTTTGACATTTTATAATATAATGATGGTTTGCAAAGGAAACTTTATCTGAAATTCACTAAACTTTCCATTTATAGACTGTCCACCTACCAACGTTGCAAATGGAGACATAGACTTTTCAGCGGGCAAAAAATATGGAGACAATGCAACGGTAACCTGCCACGATGGTTACGATTTAAATGGATCAGGAATCATTACTTGTACACATGAACAAGAATGGAGCTCAGACACAGAATGTGTCTTGAAAAGTAAATACGACTTAGCTTGTTATTTATTCCAAACAATATCTGTTTTCAGAACGGGGGCATTTTATATAAATGTCCAAGCTATGGACTTTAATGACGTTACTATAGTTTTACATGCGTTATTCAAAAATTAATTAAAGTTATTGAGTTTTCTGACTATATATTATCATCTATTACCCAAGGTTAATTAAAGTGAAATGTGATAAGTGACAAGTGTTCCACAGCAACAATAGATCTGAAGAAAAGGGTGATGAAATATTTATTACGAAATATATATAGCATTTGATATTCTTACCACAGCCGTAACGTCATTTTGCATAGCTGCTAACAATGACTTTTGAACGATCCTTACGACCGTATATGTTCCAGCTTTCTATTAATGTTGATTTCTTTGTATATGCCAGTACCATGTCCTTGCATTCTTTTAGTATCTGTCCTGTATTGAATACCGGGAGGGCACGAGAAGCTTTCAAATGGCGTAAAAAGCTTGAAAAATTAATTTCTGAAACCGAAGTTGTCATTGTCTTTTTTCAAACACCTTACTCAGCGTATCAAACAAGCAGGACCAAAATAAAAATATGGGATAACTGCGCAATAAAACGGCAAAAAGAAGAGAGAAAGAGAGTGAGAAAAGTGGAAAACATATCTGGAGAAAAATCGAAAAAGAAAAAAAACAAAAAAAAAAACATCTCCATGCGCATACTTTTTGGTAGCGTGACCCCTGCGCAGTGACATCTGACGTTATAAGAAAAATAAGTGTCATATATTGAATGGCTAATTCTATATCCTATTGATTGCACTTTCGGTTTTAATCATCAAGTAAGTAAGTCTAAATTTAGGTTCCAATAATCTACCCTACCCTTTTCTAGCGCTTTTCTTGAAACGTACGGCTTTCGAAAGGATAATAATTGACCTAATGTGATCTTAGTGGACATTAAAAGTTTACCTAGGCTGACATTCTACATTTGAGATCGGACGTTCTAGGTAAGGGGGCATTTCAAACGTATACATCGCATCGATTGTGGTGCCGAATTGCGTCGCACGAACAGGGAGTTTAGGACATTAGCGACGAGCAAAGACTCAGTCCAATTTAGTCTTTACATATGCATCAAACCAGGAAGACTGATCAGTCTGCGCCGGTGCGCAAGCTGATCCGAGTCTTTCTTAAAGGCACGCACCGTAAGGTAAAATTTTACACGATGCCATTTGCAGGATTGAATTAAAACCGTATCTACATCGTTGCAACATCATATTTACATCATGACGTTGCATCAGCGTCGATTTGACGCTGACAACTTTTTAGCTACATTAGGACATCTAGGCAAAAGACGATGTATGTCGTTCTTTCTCGTCTGGAAAGCATAAATTAACGTGGTGTTATTTATATTTTCGTTTTGCTGATACTGAATTAGCTATTTGTTCAACGCCAATACCCCGCCAGGGAAATTTTTTTCTTCCATTTTGATCGGTTGAAGACAGCTTGTGATAGCGCCACTCAAACTAAATCGTCAGCCCATAATGTATGGCAGAATAGCGCAAAGCGGGATCTAGCCGTGTAAACGTCTCCGTCATGATGGAAAATTACACGTGATGTCAGCATTTGTCATTGGAAGTGCGCTCTTATCTGACGTTAAGGGTTGCTTTACCAGTGTAAGGCACACAATTTGACTCGGCTATTTTGTACTACTGAATGAATATACAGGGTTTCAGTACCAGTCTGTTGGGAGCCCCATAAGAGCTGTCCTGATAAGCTAGCAGTCCGTGTTCGAATCTTGCTGGAGGAGGAAAGCTTAAAATACAAACGGGATTCTTGCACATTGTGTGAACATTATGCCAAAACTGAAACAGCATAAATTTGCACGCAGCATGCTTATGTGTATACATGCAACGTATGTATATGTGTCAGTGATATCTGTTGGAAACAAAAACGAAGTCGTATCAGGCTGACTGCACAGACGCGCAGATAGGTCTGAGTCGCCATTGGTCGCATATATAGAAGCTTTTGTTGATGCTAACATTTTTGATTGTTTACTGGACGATATGTCTCAGTTTGAAACTAGATATAACAAATGCAACTTCTTAATTGTTGGCGATTTTATCGCTAGGGTTGGAAATCGGTCGGATTTTGTAGAAAATGAGTATTTGCATAATTTGGATATTTTGCCCGATGATTATGTTGAAGATGTGTTTTTAGACAGGGTATCCCAAGATAATTTTTCTAATGAGAATGGTAATTACTTGTTAAATTTTTGCAAAGCCTCAGGCATGAGAATAATGAATGGTAGGGTTGGCAACGATACAGGGATTGGAAAGTATACTTGCGTGACCGAAAATGGGTGCAGTGTCGTGGATTATGTTTTATGTAGAACTGATTTGATGAAGTATTTTAATTCTTTTTCAGTTGGAGATCCAAATATAAGTTCCGATCATTGTGTTATCAATTTTTCAATAGGTAAAGCAAACTTAGACGTGCCCAATTTGTCTGCTGAGCCGTGTCAACCTTTAGAGTACACGTATAAGTGGGATATGGATGAAAAGGATACGTATATAGAAGTTTTAAGTTCGGCTAGGATAAAAGAAAAGTTAAATTCTGTCTCAAACGATTTGCAGTATGCTATGTGTCAGGATGATATAGATGCAAATTTAGATAGGTTTTATAATATTATTGATGAAGTGTGCTCTCCTATTTTTAAGCGAAATGTAACTACTCCTTCCGCAAAAATATATACAAAGAAGCAAGAATGGTATGACTCGCAATGTAAAGACAAACAGAAAGAATTTTATAAAAGCCTTAATAGTTATAGAAGAGAAAAATCGGATTTAAGCAGAAAAAAATTGATAAGGTCCAGAACTGAATATAAGTCATTAATAAGGAATAAAAAGTATGAATACGATAAGCAACGAACCAAAAAGTTAGAATCAGCACGTTTAAAAAATGCAAAGGAATATTGGAAAATGTTGAAAGGGTTAAGTTGTCCAAAAAAAGCAAGTAATCTTAATGCATCAAATTTTACAGACTATTTTAAGGCGATCAATAATCCTGATTCAGTATTTTTTCAACCTGACGATGATATTCTTGATTTTAATGAACGTTATATGAAAGGAGAGTTACAAGTTATGTTTGATGAGTTAAATATAGAAATTTCAAACCAGGAAATCTTAAAAGCTTCAAAAGAATTGTCTCTTGGTAAAGCTGGTGGACCTGACTTTGTGTTAAATGAATTTTTCAAGTACGGTATAGATATTTTGATTGATTATTTGGTTAGATTATTTAATGTTGTTTTTAATAAGGGATATTTTCCAGAAAAATGGACGGAGGGATTTATACTACCTTTGCATAAAAAGGGGGATATAAATCAGGTTGACAACTATAGGGGAATAACATTGCTTAGTACATTAGGGAAACTATTTACACATGTTTTAAATAATAGGTTGCGGGATTGGGCGGAGTCATATCATATTTACGTAGAAGCACAGTCGGGATTTCGTAAAAATATGGGAACCATAGATAACATTTTTGTAATGCACGGTGTAATTAATCATCTTTTGAATGAAAATAAAAAACTGTTTGTAGCTTTTATCGATTTTACAAAAGCGTTTGATTATGTCGTTAGGGATATCTTATGGCATAAACTTTTAAAATATGGGATAAGGGGAAAAATAATAAATGTTATAAAGTCAATGTATGTCAATATTAAATCCAGAATTAAGTACGAAAATCAGCTGGGTGGGGAGTTCACATGTTTGTTGGGGGTCCGTCAAGGGGAGTGTCTTTCGCCTTTTTTATTCTCTATGTACGTTAATGACTTAGAAGAAACCTTTGTATTACAAGATTTTAAAGGTATAGAAATTGGTATGTTGAAATTATTGTTACTATTGTACGCGGACGATTTTGTCATATTTTCGGAATCAGAAGTGGGATTACAACAAGGCTTAAGTATTTTAGAAGACTACTGTGGTAGGTGGAAGTTAAGTGTAAATGTGAATAAAACAAAAGTGATGATATTTAAAAAGGGGGGTGCTAATAAAAGGAACCTTAATTTTACTTACAGTGGTACAGTCATAGAAATAGTTACAAAGTTTACATATTTAGGTGTTGTATTTACTACTGGAGGGTCAGTTTCTGAAACTCATGATACATTGTCTGGGCAAGCCTTAAAAGCAATTTACAAACTTAAATCATACGTGAATAATTTTACGGATTTGTCAGTGTCGCATATGCTAGATTTATTTGATAAACTAATTTTGCCGATCTTAAATTATGGAAGTGAAGTATGGGGTTTTCCGAAAGCAGAAATTATTGAACGTGTGCATTTGCAATTCTGTAAACATCTTTTAGGAGTTAAAAAGCAAACACAGAACAACTTTATATATGGAGAATTAGGAAGAATGCCACTTAGAAATTATAGATTTCTTGCTATTATTCGTTATTGGTTTAAAATTCTACAATGTGATGATACCAAATACATAAAAATTACATACAATATGATGTTGAATGATTTGCATAGATTTCCAGACAAACCATCTTGGGCTAAATCAGTTAAAACAATGTTAGAAAATTTGGGCTTTAGTCATGTATGGCTTTCGCAGGGGGTAGGTAATATTAAAGCTTTTATGGGTATATTTAAACAAAGATTAACAGATAATTTTATTCAAAATTGGAATGAACAATTAGAAAATTCTTCAAGGGCAAATACTTATAAATTAATTTCTGATTTTCATTTTAAAACTTATTTAGATTTTATTACAGTTCGAAAGTTTAGATATGCCTTCACTCGTTTACGTGTTTCATCACATAGATTACAAATTACAAATTGAAGTAGGGCGGTGGCATAAACCAAATAAACTACCATTGGAAAATAGAAAATGTCAGGTCTGTAATGTTTTGGAAGATGAGTTCCATTTTATTTTAGAATGTTCTTTATATAATGATTTACGTGTTCAGTATATTACTGGCTAAGACCAAATATTTCTAAATTTATAGAACTTTTACAATCTGAGAATAAGTGTGTTGCAAAAAATCTTTCAATTTATATTTTCAAAAGTTTCCTTAAACGTAATGAAACAGTTTTCGATCAAATCTAAATTTCTCCTCTGTATATTCGTATCTGTATTCAGTCTTCCAGATGGGAAGAGGTAACGGGGAAGATTGGGAATTTGTTTTTCCCCTGGTTCTTCACGGAAGTGTGTGCTGCGGCCGCTCACTTGAGTCGTCTCGAGGAGACGATTCTGGTGAGGGATGGCAGCGCGTGCTTTCGTTGGAGGGCGGGAGGGGTTGCTTCTGGATTTTCCTCATAGCCTCATCTTATCTGGAGCTGTATGTAATGGTAAAATTCATTTAAGATATTCAACTTGGAAGTAGACACTGTCTATGCTCAACTAGGGATACAAATGTTTGGAAATTTATAATTTGTTAGAACACTTGTTATATTGTATTTGTACTTATGCTTAATCATGCTGATATGTATATTTTTCTTGTTTACATAGATCACCATTGTCCATTGTATTGCTATATGTTGTTAAAACGGTGTACTCATGGGCCTTTGGCCTACTGTATAACTAATAAACTCTAATAAACTCTAAAACTCTAATATACAGCAGATCCTGTTAAACGTCGACGCAGTGGCACGCTGATTTTACAGACGAACATCTATGATCCGATCAAGACCTGCCAGTAAATTAAATATCATTCAAAATTTTTGATAATTACAAGTTGTCATAATATGTAGAGTAATTAACTCTTTTTAGACTGGTAAACCGTTTTGGCGACATATGCGAACAGTGTAGACCCAGTTCAGACGCGTCTGGTCAGGATGAACGGAATATTTATACAAAATACAATAAAAGTGGAAACATGCACCAGAAACCCCTAAAACACAGAAATGGAGTCATCCAAATCCATGTAACAGACTTTCAAAGAAAAAGGGGATTGGGGAGACTTGGGAGCGGGGTGGGGTGGGGGAGCTGGGGCGGGCTTAGATTACCCACAATTTAATGGGCTAACAAAAGCAAATGTACTACTCCAGCCTTTCCCGGTGTACATGTATACATGTGCAGTCTGGCCAGGGCATGTGCATTTAGTCCACATAATTGATTCGGCATTACGGCTCGTTCCCAACAGCTGAAAACGCCGTGGCAATATAGCATTTGATAGATTCTGTGCACGCTGCAAATAATTTGCTATACAAAACGTTTGAAGCTTATCAAAGTTGATACGCCAGCGACACGCTGTTTCAAAGTTGCCTGATCCTTGGTTAAGCTAAGTAATGAACTTTGGGTACATTCAGGGTTCTGCCAGTGGTGTCATTGGCGATTTGCCAATGGTGCCACTGGTAACCGTAAACCCTGAACAGGTAACCAACCTTTGGCAGCCAACTATTGGTAGAGCCAATGGCGCCATTGACACTATTGCAGAGCCATTTTTCACTGTAATTAGAAAATTTTAGTTTTTCTAATTTGCTTTCATCACTGTCGGGAACAATTATTCTCCTGTCATAACTGGAGCGTTTATGATGGATTCACTAAATCGCAATATTGAATGACGCAATTTCGGGCGTTTGTAATGTTACCCACGCCCTTTGTTGTCTGCAGTACTGGCAGCCAATGGTCGGCAATATTGGTACCTTTGGTACCGACGGTAGAATCAGTGGTGCCAATGTTGAAACTCTGAACGGCATTGACATATCTATGCTGGCATTGGCAGAGCCCCAAACGCACCCTTTGTTAACGTATACTTAGTATATTCTTGAGAGTGACAAAACACTGAAATGGCGAATGGACGTTGCGTTGATGACGTTGCAAGGACATTGATTCGACGACTTCCTTTGTAGCAATGCATACCAGACAGTCTGCTCTCGTTTTGAAATGAAGTCGCTAAATCTGTCTCGACGTTTATGCGACGTTGTTTGGTTTCTGCGTGAGTTTCAGTTTCCTAACATTTTACATGTACCTTAACCTTGTTGGCAGAGTCTATACAACGGTTCAAACGTTGTAGTAATGTCGACATTGCATCGACGTTGATTCGACACTTGTCCGCTTGGTTCCTTCAGAAAAGGCTTCCAACACTTACATCTCAAACCAGCCATGTAGATTATCCAGCCAAAAATCCTAAATGCATACAGCTCTGTTCAATATATAAGGAACAGCGAGTATCGTGATCAGACTGCACTTATGTGCATGTCTTAACAAGGGCAAAATACATAAATACATGTTTTTGTACCGAGCAAGGGCGCACTAGCGGAAATCACACTGAGCGTGTTGGAATTTTGTCAGTGTGACAAAAATTTAATACGCACCTGCGTATTTGCATACAGGTAGCTACGCTTTTGCCGACATTAGAATCCAGTGTCTGCTCATCGTACTCGTTATAGACACACGATCGAAATCGAAAGTAAACACGTCCTTCTCGCAATACAGATAAACCTGTTGTTTTGGTATTTTATTGTTCAGCCATATATTAGTACAAAATTAAGTCATCTAATTTGAATCAGCGCTCAGTTCATCTAAAAGATCCATCTATCCATCCATCCATCTAGTCACCTACCTACCTAACATTCTTACCTGCCTACGTCCCTACCCTCTGAATGTCTATATCTCCGTTCACCTACCTACTTACCTACCTACCCTACCCTATCCTACCCTAACTACCCTGAGAGGCCGTCTGCCTGTCTCTGTCTGACAGACCGTCTGTCTGTCTGTAGCCTTATGCATTATTAAAAGACACCAATATGTTCAGACAAAATGGATGGATGGATGACTTGCGAATTAACGTCCATATCAGGACGCTGGGTGGGTGATAATGAAAGCGATGTAGCCAGTCTATGATTAAAACGATCTCCGCCTCCGGTGGGGCTAGAACCCCAGACCGCTAGATCAGCAGGCCTGCGCTTAACATACTGAGGCTCCATTTTTATACAGTACGAATAGTCTGATTAAATAAAGACAGAAGACCCAGATCGGCCTAATGGTAAAAAAAAAACAACATCACCAACAACAAAAAACAACAACAACACTTCAACTTGTGCTTGTAAGATTCCTGAAGATCCGAGCATAATGTGCGAACAGCAAAGACTCTGACCTGACTGCCTGCATGCAAGGGTACACTTTCAGGGGAAGCAAGTCTGCCATTTGTATCTTTTGCCTCGCTTTTTACTTAAGGGTCAAACCATAAGGGAGCCGGGCCGCGTAGCGCAATCGGTAGGGCACCTGACTCATAAGTCAGAGGTCCTGGGTTCGAAACCCGGTCTGGCCACATACTTTCGTTTCTCCTTCCGCTGGTTTAAGAAGAGCAGTTGTCAGTTACTGGCAAAAGTATGTGCACTTAGTACTGGTTAACCGCTTAGGAGGCCTAAGCCTGCCCAGGAATAGTGTGGTTAGGTTAACTGGCCGTCCCGACATGACCATAGATGTTTACCGTGGACGTTAAGCAATAAATCAATCAATCAATCAAACCATAAGGGGAAAAAGCTACCTCTGGAGGTTCGAATTTTTTCCTCAAAGCATTGTTTCAGTTTGAAAGGGCAACGTTTTGCCGAGAATAAAACAGGAAGTCACAAAAAGCATGACAGCCCAGCAGGCACATGACGTTGAAATGACGTCGTACTGACGTCGATGCGACATGGTGACGTCGCATTGACGTCAATATGAAATTCTGACGTCATGTGCCCGTTGGGAGTGAACCAATTCATTAGACAGGTTTGCCTACAGCTTGATACTTGGCACATGTTATGAGAAAACGTTTTAAAGCTCGTGCGAACAGCGAAGACGATAATAAGCCTGCACTTCTGCACAGATGGATGGATGGCTAGGCCGATCGATCGATCGATCGATCGATCAATAGGTAGATATATAAATGAATACATGTGGATGGATGGATGGGTGGCTGGATGGATGGATAAATTGCGATTTTACGTCCTTTCTAACAGTATTTTAGTCATATCAGGACAATGGGTGGATGATAATGAAAGGCTATGTCCATGGAACTCCGTTTACGATTGAAAAGATTCCCGCCAACAGCGGGGCTCGAACTCGGGCTCGCTAGATCAGCGGGCCACTGCTTAAGCTACGAAGCTACCGGAGCTCCTTGATAGACAGATAGACACCAGCAGGCACATGACGTCGTATTGACGTCGGTTCTACGAAATGACGTCGCACCGAAGTCATCACGACGTCATTTTGACGATACGTATCCGCTGGGCCAGATTAGGGAGGTAGGTAACATGGAGGAGGAATGGAAAGACAGATAAAATGATGGATAAATGGATGGTTGGATGGTAGGTTGGGTTATGGTTGAATAGGTAGAGAGAGAGAGAGAGAGGAATGTGGTCGAGAGAAAAGAAAACAAAAATGAGGAAAATCAATTAATCTCGAGGGTAATACCAGTTTCCCAACCTGGTTTTCGACCTAGCCAATCAGTTACCGCACGTGCAAAAGTGGTTGTCGACTGGGACAATCGACACCAATACCAGCCCGGTCGACGCCCATTTACAATAGTATCATTTACCGTGACGTATAGCTTTCGACCGAATTATCGGTCGACTTAGTACAGTTACTTTGCACAGTACCGGATAGGTCCACTGTTGGCTGGTATTATCGGCTGTCAGCCTATATTTCAACCATGACAAATTAAGTTAGTCGCCCCTGATTTAGGTTGCGTGATTTTTCCATTCCATGTTAGGGGTGGTCGGTTTGGGCGATGGTGCTGCTGAACATTCAATGCCGTGGCGTTCTTCTATTTGGCTAATAGTAGGGCAAGGGCCGGTCGGCCTTCAGCAGGTGCGGGATAGGGTTTGTTTGGATTATTCTAGTCTCATCTATCCTATCTATACCTTTTCTGTCTTGCTCTCTCTGGAAGCAGCTCGAAGAGACTGGAATACTATCTATTAAAAAGAGCCGTAAAACCCAAACGCCAACCACCACCACCATCCAGTCCATGCTAGTACAAACTTATGAGATAACAAGGATCGTTTGTCCAGAGCGCTTGGCTTGCGTTTGAAGACGACAGGTTTCTTATTTACTGACAAACTCCCTCAGTCGTAGTCCGTACCTGATACTCTTGAATCAATAATAACAGGCAGCGAAACGACATGACTAGACCATAATATATGCTATGACGATAGAATGGAAATCTTACAGCCCACAAACAATACGCCCAAATGACATATGTATCATTATATCTCTGTATGATGATCCACATCAGTAGGTTCAGCGCTTGCCTGCCAATCTAACGGACCCGGGCTAGAGATGCGCGAGAAGCGAAATCTTTCCGACTGTAAATGGGGCTACATTGCACCCAGACTTTCACTATCAATGTCCCATCGTCCTGATACGAAAATACTGTTCTAAAGGACGTAAAACTGCAACACATGATGGCAATTAGTATCGGCAAATTTCATAGTCATCAGTCCATTTCTTCTCACGTTGTGATTTAAGGACCACCTTGGACATCCCTATACACCGGCGTGGCATTCATTACAGGCTTGCACGAAGGCGCAGGCTGATCTGTCTTTCCGCTATATTATGCATCAATTGTGACTTGGATTCTTTTAAATTTGAGATGACCCCCAAGTAGTTTGTCAGCCTCGAATATATGAACTCAGCGTATGGTCAAAGTTTTAATGTCCATTTGAATTGTGTTGTTTATCATTCTATGTAGATTGTGGGAGCCCTGCAAATGTCACTAACGGGATTGTTGATTTTACAAATAAGGACACAACATATGGACAAGTGATTTCTGTTACTTGCGATACCGGATACAAGATAGTGGGTAGAGGCTTTATAGAATGTCAGAACGATGCAAACTGGAGTACCACTACAACTTGTGAAGCCATAGGTTTGACCTTTTAATGTTATTGTTTGTACGATTCTTAAATTGGGAAATTGCTATGGATTTATATATTGATGTACAAGTTTTGTCTTTACTCAGAATCAGTTTTCCAATGTCTTACTATTGTATTTTATAAGGAGAATCTTTAATATCGGTCTTCGTTTATAATCATTTATGACTCATTTGATATAGTTGGAAAGGCAGATGCATCAGACATTCATTACATGATATTGTTTAAGATGTCGATACATGTATAGGTGTATATTTGGATGCTGTCACAAAGATTTTGACATTTTATAATATAATGATGGTTTGCAACGGAAACTTTATCTTAAATTCACTAACCTTTCCATTTATAGACTGTCCACCTACCAACGTTGCAAATGGAGACATAGACTTTTCAGCGGGCAAGAAATATGGAGACAATGCAACGGTAACCTGCCACGATGGTTACGATTTAAATGGATCAGGAATCATTACTTGTACACATGAACAAGAATGGAGCTCAGACACAGAATGTGTCTTGAAAAGTAAATATGACTTAGCTTGTTATTTATTCCAAACCATATCTGTTTTCAGAACGGGGGCATTTTATATAAATTTCCAAGCTATGGACTTTAATGACGTTACAATAGTTTTACATGCGTTATTCAAAAATTAATTAAAGTTATTGAGTTTTCTGACTATATAATATCATCTATTACCCAAGGTTAATTAAAGTGAAATGTGATAAGTGACAAGTGTTCCACCACAACAATAGATCTGAAGAAAAGGGTGATGAAATATTTATTACGAAATATATATAGCATTTGATATTCTTTCCACAGCCGTAACGTCATTTTGCATAGCTGCTAACAATGACGTTTGAACGACCCTTACGACCGCATATGCAGACTTGGGGTAATCGTATTCTGTATTCTTATTCGAATACTATTCGAATACATTTTCTGAGTATTCATAAAGTATTCTGTATTCGTGGATTTTTTAGAATAAAAGTATTTGTATTTGTATTCGAATACATTGAAAATTTTATGTATTCATGAATACTTTTATGAAAACATTATGAATACTTTTTCCATTTTAAGGAAACATTAAACATTGATGCATAAAATTACAAAGATTATGGGATTGTTAAATACTAAAGTCCAAGAATGCTAATGTAGGAACTTTGAAAACTACACCTCAGTTGTAAATGCAATACATTAAAAAAGATCAAAGAATATTAATTTTATTAATTGATTGCTTTGATGCCATCATTGAAAAACCTTATCATATGCTGCACTCCACAGTGTCCCATCTTGGTTTACACTATTAAAGATATCTTTTATGGCACTAGGCATCACCATTAGATTAAACTTCCAAGTAAGCAAATATAATACCTGTATGTCATCTTTCAGTAGATTGCCCCAGGACAGTATTAAATAGGGACAAGACACAGAACTGACAACAAAGCCATGCCATACCTGTACAATTTTTTGACACTTGTTTCTCAAAAATTACAATACACAATTATAATCCCATCTTAATTTATAGTGTAGATCCAGATCAACTGACTTCTGAAGTTATCCAGGATAAGTCACAGATAAGAAGCATATGCTATTCAAACTAATATGAAGATATCCAGCTTTGGCATCAGAATATGGAAATAAAGTCACCTTACACCAAATATGCAAATTTGCAAAGAGAGAAAGATAGCCAGTTGTGCCATAGAAATATAAGGTTCCTAAAATAGATATGAAGATATCTAGGAAAGGTCAAACAAAAGAACCTTGCAATCAAAATTATTTTTATGCAGTAAAACCTCTAGAATCTGGACTACTAGAGATATGAAAGTTCAGCATAAAGTATTGGTTAATGAAATTTCCATTTTCATTGAAAAGGATTCGAAAGTATTCGAATACATTTGCAAAGTATTTGTATTCTTATTTGAATACATTCATAAAAAAGTATTTTTATTTGTATTCTGTATTCTTAATTTGCAAAGTATTTGTATTTGAATACTTTTGAAAGTATTCGACCCCAAGTCTGCTCATATGTTCCAGCTTTCTATTAATGTTGATTTCTTTGTATATGCCAGTACCTTGTCCTTGCATTCTTTTAGTATCTGTCCTGAATTGAATACCGGGAGGGCACGAGAAGCTTTCAAATGGCGTAAAAAGCTTGAAAAATTAATTTCTGACACCGAAGTTGTCCCTGTCTTTTTTCAAACACCTCACTCAGCGTATCAAACAAGCAGGACCAAAATAAAAATATGGGATAACTGCGCAATAAAACGGCAAAAAAGAAGAGAGAAAGAGAGTGAGAAAAGTGGAAAACATATCTGGAGAAAAATCGAAAAAAAAAAAAAAAAAAAAAAAAAAAAAAAAAAAAAAATCTCCATGCGCATACTTTTTGGTAGCGTGACCCCTGCGCAGTGACATCTGACGTTATAAGAAAAATAAGTGTCATATATTGAATGGCTAATTCTATATCCTATTGATTGCACTTTCGGTTTGAATCATCAAGTAAGTAAGTCTAAATTTAGGTTCCAATAATCTACCCTACCCTTTTCTAGCGCTTTTCTTGAAACGTACGGCTTTCGAAAGGATAATTGACCTAATGTGATCTTATTTGAATTGTGTTGTTTATCATTCTATGTAGATTGTGGGAGCCCTGCAAATGTCACTAACGGGATTGTTGATTTTACAAATAAGGACACAACATATGGACAAGTGATTTCTGTTACTTGCGATACCGGATACGAGATAGTGGGTAGAGGCTTTATAGAATGTCAGAGCGATGGAAACTGGAGTACCACTACAACTTGTGAAGCCATAGGTTTGACCTTTTAATGTTATTGTTTGTACAATTCTTAAATTGGGAAATTGCTATGGATTTATATATTGATGTACAAGTTTTGTCTTTACTCAGAATCAGTTTTCCAATGTCTTAAAATTGTATCTTATAAGGAGAATCTTTAATATCGGTCTTCGTTTATAATCATTTATGACTCATTTGATACAGTTGGAAAGGCAGATGCATCAGACATTCATTACATGATATTGTTTAAGATGTCGATACATGTATAGCTGTATATTTGGATGCTGTCACAAAGATTTTGACATTTTATAATATAATGATGGTTTGCAACGGAAACTTTATCTGAAATTCACTAAACTTTCCATTTATAGACTGTCCACCTACCAACGTTGCAAATGGAGACATAGACTTTTCAGCGGGCAAGAAATATGGAGACAATGCAACGGTAACCTGCCACGATGGTTACGATTTAAATGGATCAGGAATCATTACTTGTACACATGAACAAGAATGGAGCTCAGACACAGAATGTGTCTTGAAAAGTAAATATGACTTAGCTTGTTATTTATTCCAAACCATATCTGTTTTCAGAACGGGGGCATTTTATATAAATGTCCAAGCTATGGACTTTAATGACGTTACAATAGTTTTACATGCGTTATTCAAAAATTAATTAAAGTTATTGAATTTTCTGACTATATAATATCATCTATTACCCAAGGTTAATTAAAGTGAAATGTGATAAGTGACAAGTGTTCCACAGCAACAATAGATCTGAAGAAAAGGGTGATGAAATATTTATCACGAAATATATATAGCATTTGATATTCTTTCAACAGCCTAACGTCATTTTGCATAGCTGCTAACAATGACTTTTGATCGACCCTTACGACCTCATATGTTCCAGCTTTCTATTAATGTTGATTTCTTTGTATATGCCAGTACCATGTCCTTGCATTCTTTTAGTATCTGTCCTGAATTGAATACCGGGAGGGCACGAGAAGCTTTCAAATGGCGTAAAAAGCTTGAAAAATTAATTTCTGAAACCCAAGTTGTCCTTGTCTTTTTTCAAACACCTTACTCAGCGTATCAAACAAGCAGGACCAAAATAAAAATATGGGATAACTGCGCAATAAAACGGCAAAAAAGAAGAGAGAAAGAGAGTGAGAAAAGTGGAAAACATATCTGGAGAAAAATCGAAAAGAAAACAAAAAAAAACATCTCCATGCGCATACTTTTTGGTAGCGTGACCCCTGCGCAGTGACATCTGACGTTATAAGAAAAATAAGTGTCATATATTGAATGGCTAATTCTATATCCTATTGATTGCACTTTCGGTTTGAATCATCAAGTAAGTAAGTCTAAATTTAGGTTCCAATAATCTACCCTACTCTTTTCTAGCGCTTTTCTTGAAACGTACGGTTTTCGAAAGGATAATAATTGACCTAATGTGATCTTATTTGAATTGTGTTGTTTATCATTCTATGTAGATTGTGGGAGCCCTGCAAATGTCACTAACGGATTTGTTGATTTTACAAATAAGGACACAACATATGGACAAGTGATTTCTGTTACTTGCGATACCGGATACGAGATAGTGGGTAGAGGCTTTATAGAATGTCAGAGCGATGGAAACTGGAGTACCACTACAACTTGTGAAGCCATAGGTTTGACCTTTTAATGTTATTGTTTGTACAATTCTTAAATTGGGAAATTGCTATGGATTTATATATTGATGTACAAGTTTTGTCTTTACTCAGAATCAGTTTTCCAATGTCTTAAAATTGTATTTTATAAGGAGAATCTTTAATATCGGTCTTCGTTTATAATCATTTATGACGCATTTATTACAGTTGGAAAGGCAGATGCATCAGACATTCATTACATGATATTGTTTAAGATGTCGATACATGTATAGGTGTATATTTGGATGCTGTCACAAAGATTTTGACATTCTATAATATAATGATGGTTTGCAACGGAAACTTTATCTGAAATTCACTAAACTTTCCATTTATAGACTGTCCACCTACCAACGTTGCAAATGGAGACATAGACTTTTCAGCGGACACGAAATATGGAGACAATGCAACGGTAACCTGCCACGATGGTTACGATTTAAATGGATCAGGAATCATTACTTGTACACATGAACAAGAATGGAGCTCAGACACAGAATGTGTCTTGAAAAGTAAATATGACTTAGCTTGTTATTTATTCCAAACCATATCTGTTTTCAGAACGGGGGCATTTTATATAAATGTCCAAGCTATGGACTTTAATGACGTTTCAATAGTTTTACATGCGTTATTCAAAAATTAATTAAAGTTATTGAATTTTCTGACTATATAATATCATCTATTACCCAAGGTTAATTAAAGTGAAATGTGATAAGTGACAAGTGTTCCACAGCAACAATAGATCTGAAGAAAAGGGTGATGAAATATTTATCACGAAATATATATAGCATTTGATATTCTTTCAACAGCCTAACGTCATTTTGCATAGCTGCTAACAATGACTTTTGATCGACCCTTACGATTTCATATGTTCCAGCTTTCTATTAATGTTGATTTCTTTGTATATGCCAGTACCATGTCCTTGCATTCTTTTAGTATCTGTCCTGAATTGAATACCGGGAGGGCACGAGAAGCTTTCAAATGGCGTAAAAAGCTTGAAAAATTAATTTCTGAAACCCAAGTTGTCCTTGTCTTTTTTCAAACACCTTACTCAGCGTATCAAACAAGCAGGACCAAAATAAAAATATGGGATAACTGCGCAATAAAACGGAAAAAAAAAGAGAGAAAGAGAGTGAGAAAAGTGGAAAACATATCTAGAGAAAAATCGAAAAAGAAAACAAAAAAAAAACATCTCCATGCGCATACTTTTTGGTAGCGTGACCCCTGCGCAGTGACATCTGACGTTATAAGAAAAATAAGTGTCATATATTGAATGGCTAATTCTATATCCTATTGATTGCACTTTCGGGTTGAATCATCAAGTAAGTAAGTCTAAATTTAGGTTCCAATAATCTACCCTACCCTTTTCTAGCGCTTGTCTTGAAACGCACGGCTTTCGAAAGCAAAATAATTGACCTAATGTGATCTTATTTGAATTGTGTTGTTTATCATTCTATGTAGATTGTGGGAGCCCTGCAAATGTCACTAACGGGATTGTTGATTTTACAAATAAGGACACAACATATGGACAAGTGATTTCTGTTACTTGCGATACCGGATACGAGATAGTGGGTAGAGGCTTTATAGAATGTCAGAGCGATGGAAACTGGAGTACCACTACAACTTGTGAAGCCATAGGTTTGACCTTTTAATGTTATTGTTTGTACAATTCTTAAATTGGGAAATTGCTATGGATTTATATATTGATGTACAAGTTTTGTCTTTACTCAGAATCAGTTTTCCAATGTCTTAAAATTGTATTTTATAAGGAGAATCTTTAATATCTGTCTTCGTTTATAATCATTTATGACTCATTTGATACAGTTGGAAAGGCAGATGCATCAGACATTCATTACATGATATTGTTTAAGATGTCGATACATGTATAGCTGTATATTTGGATGCTGTCACAAAGATTTTGACATTTAATAATATAATGATGGTTTGCAACGGAAACTTTATCTGAAATTCACTAAACTTTCCATTTATAGACTGTCCACCTACCAACGTTGCAAATGGAGACATAGACTTTTCAGCGGGCAAGAAATATGGAGACAATGCAACGGTAACCTGCCACGATGGTTACGATTTAAATGGATCAGGAATCATTACTTGTACACATGAACAAGAATGGAGCTCAGACACAGAATGTGTCTTGAAAAGTAAATATGACTTAGCTTGTTATTTATTCCAAACCATATCTGTTTCAGAACGGGGGCATTTTATATAAATTTCCAAGCTATGGACTCTAATTACGTTACAATAGTTTTACATGCGTTATTCAAAAATTAATTAAAGTTATTGAGTTTTCTGACTATATATTATCATCTATTACCCAAGGTTAATTAAAGTGAAATGTGATAAGTGACAAGTGTTCCACAGCAACAATAGATCTGAAGAAAAGGGTGATGAAATATTTATTACGAAATATATATAGCATTTGATATTCTTTCAACAGCCTAACGTCATTTTGCATAGCTGCTAACAATGACTTTTGAACGACCCTTACGACCTCATATGTTCCAGCTTTTTATTAATGTTGATTTCTTTGTATATGCCAGTACCATGTCCTTGCATTCTTTTAGTATCTGTCCTGAATTGAATACCGGGAGGGCACGAGAAGCTTTCAAATGGCGTAAAAAGCTTGAAAAATTAATTTCTGAAACCCAAGTTGTCCTTGTCTTTTTTCAAACACCTTACTCAGCGTATCAAACAAGCAGGACCAAAATAAAAATATGGGATAACTGCGCAATAAAACGGCAAAAAAGAAGAGAGAAAGAGAGTGAGAAAAGTGGAAAACATATGTGGAGAAAAATCGAAAAAAACAAACAAAAAAAACTCATCTCCATGCGCATACTTTTTGGTAGCGTGACCCCTGCGCAGTGACATCTGACGTTATAAGAAAAATAAGTGTCATATATTGAATGGCTAATTCTATATCCTATTGATTGCACTTTCGGTTTGAATCATCAAGTAAGTAAGTCTAAATTTAGGTTCCAATAATCTACCCTACCCTTTTCTAGCGCTTTTCTTGAAACGTACGGCTTTCGAAAGGATAATAATTGACCTAATGTGATCTTATTTGAATTGTGTTGTTTATCATTCTATGTAGATTGTGGGAGCCCTGCAAATGTCACTAACGGGATTGTTGATTTTACAAATAAGGACACAACATATGGACAAGTGATTTCTGTTACTTGCGATACCGGATACGAGATAGTGGGTAGAGGCTTTATAGAATGTCAGAGCGATGGAAACTGGAGTACCACTACAACTTGTGAAGCCATAGGTTTGACCTTTTAATGTTATTGTTTGTACAATTCTTAAATTGGGAAATTGCTATGGATTTATATATTGATGTACAAGTTTTGTCTTTACTCAGAATCAGTTTTCCAATGTCTTAAAATTGTATTTTATAAGGAGAATCTTTAATATCGGTCTTCGTTTATAATCATTTATGACTCATTTATTACAGTTGGAAAGGCAGATGCATCAGACATTCATTACATGATATTGTTTAAGATGTCGATACATGTATAGGTGTATATTTGGATGCTGTCACAAAGATTTTGACATTTTATAATATAATGATGGTTTGCAACGGAAACTTTATCTGAAATTCACTAAACTTTCCATTTATAGACTGTCCACCTACCAACGTTGCAAATGGAGACATAGACTTTTCAGCGGGCAAGAAATATGGAGACAATGCAACGGTAACCTGCCACGATGGTTACGATTTAAATGGATCAGGAATCATTACTTGTACACATGAACAAGAATGGAGCTCAGACACAGAATGTGTCTTGAAAAGTAAATATGACTTAGCTTGTTATTTATTCCAAACCATATCTGTTTTCAGAACGGGGGCATTTTATATAAATGTCCAAGCTATGGACTTTAATGACGTTACAATAGTTTTACATGCGTTATTCAAAAATTAATTAAAGTTATTGAATTTTCTGACTATATAATATCATCTATTACCCAAGGTTAATTAAAGTGAAATGTGATAAGTGACAAGTGTTCCACAGCAACAATAGATCTGAAGAAAAGGGTGATGAAATATTTATCTCGAAATATATATAGCATTTGATATTCTTTCAACAGCCTAACGTCATTTTGCATAGCTGCTAACAATGACTTTTGATCGACCCTTACGACCTCATATGTTCCAGCTTTCTATTAATGTTGATTTCTTTGTATATGCCAGTACCGTGTCCTTGCATTCTTTTAGTATCTGTCCTGAATTGAATACCGGGAGGGCACGAGAAGCTTTCAAATGGCGTAAAAAGCTTGAAAAATTAATTTCTGAAACCCAAGTTGTCCTTGTCTTTTTTCAAACACCTTACTCAGCGTATCAAACAAGCAGGACCAAAATAAAAATATGGGATAACTGCGCAATAAAACGGCAAAAAAGAAGAGAGAAAGAGAGTGAGAAAAGTGGAAAACATATGTGGAGAAAAATCGAAAAAGAAAACAAAAAAAAAGATCTCCATGCGCATACTTTTTGGTAGCATGACCCCTGCGCAGTGACATCTGACGTTATAAGAAAAATAAGTGTCATATATTGAATGGCTAATTCTATATCCTATTGATTGCACTTTCGGTTTGAATCATCAAGTAAGTAAGTCTAAATTTAGGTTCCAATAATCTACCCTACCCTTTTCTAGCGCTTTTCTTGAAACGTACGGCTTTCGAAAGGATAATAATTGACCTAATGTGATCTTATTTGAATTGTGTTGTTTATCATTCTATGTAGATTGTGGGAGCCCTGCAAATGTCACTAACGGGATTGTTGATTTTACAAATAAGGACACAACATATGGACAAGTGATTTCTGTTACTTGCGATACCGGATACGAGATAGTGGGTAGAGGCTTTATAGAATGTCAGAGCGATGGAAACTGGAGTACCACTACAACTTGTGAAGCCATAGGTTTGACCTTTTAATGTTATTGTTTGTACAATTCTTAAATTGGGAAATTGCTATGGATTTATATATTGATGTACAAGTTTTGTCTTTACTCAGAATCAGTTTTCCAATGTCTTAAAATTGTATTTTATAAGGAGAATCTTTAATATCGGTCTTCGTTTATAATCATTTATGACTCATTTATTACAGTTGGAAAGGCAGATGCATCAGACATTCATTACATGATATTGTTTAAGATGTCGATACATGTATAGGTGTATATTTGGATGCTGTCACAAAGATTTTGACATTTTATAATATAATGATGGTTTGCAACGGAAACTTTATCTGAAATTCACTAAACTTTCCATTTATAGACTGTCCACCTACCAACGTTGCAAATGGAGACATAGACTTTTCAGCGGGCAAGAAATATGGAGACAATGCAACGGTAACCTGCCACGATGGTTACGATTTAAATGGATCAGGAATCATTACTTGTACACATGAACAAGAATGGAGCTCAGACACAGAATGTGTCTTGAAAAGTAAATATGACTTAGCTTGTTATTTATTCCAAACCATATCTGTTTTCAGAACGGGGGCATTTTATATAAATGTCCAAGCTATGGACTTTAATGACGTTACAATAGTTTTACATGCGTTATTCAAAAATTAATTAAAGTTATTGAATTTTCTGACTATATAATATCATCTATTACCCAAGGTTAATTAAAGTGAAATGTGATAAGTGACAAGTGTTCCACAGCAACAATAGATCTGAAGAAAAGGGTGATGAAATATTTATCACGAAATATATATAGCATTTGATATTCTTTCAACAGCCTAACGTCATTTTGCATAGCTGCTAACAATGACTTTTGATCGACCCTTACGACCTCATATGTTCCAGCTTTCTATTAATGTTGATTTCTTTGTATATGCCAGTACCATGTCCTTGCATTCTTTTAGTATCTGTCCTGAATTGAATACCGGGAGGGCACGAGAAGCTTTCAAATGGCGTAAAAAGCTTGAAAAATTAATTTCTGAAACGCAAGTTGTCCTTGCCTTATTTCGAACACCTTGCTCAGCGTATCAAACAAGCAGGACCAAAATAAAAATATGGGATAACTGCGCAATAAAACGGCAAAAAAGAAGAGAGAAAGAGAGTGAGAAAAGTGGAAAACATATCTTGCGAAAAATCGAAAAAGAAAACAAAAAAAAACATCTCCATGCGCATACTTTTTGGTAGCGTGACCCCTGCGCAGTGACATCTGACGTTATAAGAAAAATAAGTGTCATATATTGAATGGCTAATTCTATATCCTATTGATTGCACTTTCGGGTTGAATCATCAAGTAAGTAAGTCTAAATTTAGGTTCCAATAATCTACCCTACCCTTTTCTAGCGCTTGTCTTGAAACGCACGGCTTTCGAAAGCAAAATAATTGACCTAATGTGATCTTATTTGAATTGTGTTGTTTATCATTCTATGTAGATTGTGGGAGCCCTGCAAATGTCACTAACGGGATTGTTGATTTTACAAATAAGGACACAACATATGGACAAGTGATTTCTGTTACTTGCGATACCGGATACGAGATAGTGGGTAGAGGCTTTATAGAATGTCAGAGCGATGGAAACTGGAGTACCACTACAACTTGTGAAGCCATAGGTTTGACCTTTTAATGTTATTGTTTGTACAATTCTTAAATTGGGAAATTGCTATGGATTTATATATTGATGTACAAGTTTTGTCTTTACTCAGAATCAGTTTTCCAATGTCTTAAAATTGTATTTTATAAGGAGAATCTTTAATATCTGTCTTCGTTTATAATCATTTATGACTCATTTGATACAGTTGGAAAGGCAGATGCATCAGACATTCATTACATGATATTGTTTAAGATGTCGATACATGTATAGCTGTATATTTGGATGCTGTCACAAAGATTTTGACATTTAATAATATAATGATGGTTTGCAACGGAAACTTTATCTGAAATTCACTAAACTTTCCATTTATAGACTGTCCACCTACCAACGTTGCAAATGGAGACATAGACTTTTCAGCGGGCAAGAAATATGGAGACAATGCAACGGTAACCTGCCACGATGGTTACGATTTAAATGGATCAGGAATCATTACTTGTACACATGAACAAGAATGGAGCTCAGACACAGAATGTGTCTTGAAAAGTAAATATGACTTAGCTTGTTATTTATTCCAAACCATATCTGTTTCAGAACGGGGGCATTTTATATAAATTTCCAAGCTATGGACTTTAATTACGTTACAATAGTTTTACATGCGTTATTCAAAAATTAATTAAAGTTATTGAGTTTTCTGACTATATATTATCATCTATTACCCAAGGTTAATTAAAGTGAAATGTGATAAGTGACAAGTGTTCCACAGCAACAATAGATCTGAAGAAAAGGGTGATGAAATATTTATTACGAAATATATATAGCATTTGATATTCTTTCAACAGCCTAACGTCATTTTGCATAGCTGCTAACAATGACTTTTGAACGACCCTTACGACCTCATATGTTCCAGCTTTTTATTAATGTTGATTTCTTTGTATATGCCAGTACCATGTCCTTGCATTCTTTTAGTATCTGTCCTGAATTGAATACCGGGAGGGCACGAGAAGCTTTCAAATGGCGTAAAAAGCTTGAAAAATTAATTTCTGAAACCCAAGTTGTCCTTGTCTTTTTTCAAACACCTTACTCAGCGTATCAAACAAGCAGGACCAAAATAAAAATATGGGATAACTGCGCAATAAAACGGCAAAAAAGAAGAGAGAAAGAGAGTGAGAAAAGTGGAAAACATATGTGGAGAAAAATCGAAAAAAAAAAAACAAAAAAAACTCATCTCCATGCGCATACTTTTTGGTAGCGTGACCCCTGCGCAGTGACATCTGACGTTATAAGAAAAATAAGTGTCATATATTGAATGGCTAATTCTATATCCTATTGATTGCACTTTCGGTTTGAATCATCAAGTAAGTAAGTCTAAATTTAGGTTCCAATAATCTACCCTACCCTTTTCTAGCGCTTTTCTTGAAACGTACGGCTTTCGAAAGGATAATAATTGACCTAATGTGATCTTATTTGAATTGTGTTGTTTATCATTCTATGTAGATTGTGGGAGCCCTGCAAATGTCACTAACGGGATTGTTGATTTTACAAATAAGGACACAACATATGGACAAGTGATTTCTGTTACTTGCGATACCGGATACGAGATAGTGGGTAGAGGCTTTATAGAATGTCAGAGCGATGGAAACTGGAGTACCACTACAACTTGTGAAGCCATAGGTTTGACCTTTTAATGTTATTGTTTGTACAATTCTTAAATTGGGAAATTGCTATGGATTTATATATTGATGTACAAGTTTTGTCTTTACTCAGAATCAGTTTTCCAATGTCTTAAAATTGTATTTTATAAGGAGAATCTTTAATATCGGTCTTCGTTTATAATCATTTATGACTCATTTATTACAGTTGGAAAGGCAGATGCATCAGACATTCATTACATGATATTGTTTAAGATGTCGATACATGTTTAGGTGTATATTTGGATGCTGTCACAAAGATTTTGACATTTTATAATATAATGATGGTTTGCAACGGAAACTTTATCTGAAATTCACTAAACTTTCCATTTATAGACTGTCCACCTACCAACGTTGCAAATGGAGACATAGACTTTTCAGCGGGCAAGAAATATGGAGACAATGCAACGGTAACCTGCCACGATGGTTACGATTTAAATGGATCAGGAATCATTACTTGTACACATGAACAAGAATGGAGCTCAGACACAGAATGTGTCTTGAAAAGTAAATATGACTTAGCTTGTTATTTATTCCAAACCATATCTGTTTTCAGAACGGGGGCATTTTATATAAATGTCCAAGCTATGGACTTTAATGACGTTACAATAGTTTTACATGCGTTATTCAAAAATTAATTAAAGTTATTGAATTTTCTGACTATATAATATCATCTATTACCCAAGGTTAATTAAAGTGAAATGTGATAAGTGACAAGTGTTCCACAGCAACAATAGATCTGAAGAAAAGGGTGATGAAATATTTATCACGAAATATATATAGCATTTGATATTCTTTCAACAGCCTAACGTCATTTTGCATAGCTGCTAACAATGACTTTTGATCGACCCTTACGACCTCATATGTTCCAGCTTTCTATTAATGTTGATTTCTTTGTATATGCCAGTACCATGTCCTTGCATTCTTTTAGTATCTGTCCTGAATTGAATACCGGGAGGGCACGAGAAGCTTTCAAATGGCGTAAAAAGCTTGAAAAATTAATTTCTGAAACCCAAGTTGTCCTTGTCTTTTTTCAAACACCTTACTCAGCGTATCAAACAAGCAGGACCAAAATAAAAATATGGGATAACTGCGCAATAAAACGGCAAAAAAGAAGAGAGAAAGAGAGTGAGAAAAGTGGAAAACATATGTGGAGAAAAATCGAAAAAGAAAACAAAAAAAAAGATCTCCATGCGCATACTTTTTGGTAGCATGACCCCTGCGCAGTGACATCTGACGTTATAAGAAAAATAAGTGTCATATATTGAATGGCTAATTCTATATCCTATTGATTGCACTTTCGGTTTGAATCATCAAGTAAGTAAGTCTAAATTTAGGTTCCAATAATCTACCCTACCCTTTTCTAGCGCTTTTCTTGAAACGTACGGCTTTCGAAAGGATAATAATTGACCTAATGTGATCTTATTTGAATTGTGTTGTTTATCATTCTATGTAGATTGTGGGAGCCCTGCAAATGTCACTAACGGGATTGTTGATTTTACAAATAAGGACACAACATATGGACAAGTGATTTCTGTTACTTGCGATACCGGATACGAGATAGTGGGTAGAGGCTTTATAGAATGTCAGAGCGATGGAAACTGGAGTACCACTACAACTTGTGAAGCCATAGGTTTGACCTTTTAATGTTATTGTTTGTACAATTCTTAAATTGGGAAATTGCTATGGATTTATATATTGATGTACAAGTTTTGTCTTTACTCAGAATCAGTTTTCCAATGTCTTAAAATTGTATTTTATAAGGAGAATCTTTAATATCGGTCTTCGTTTATAATCATTTATGACTCATTTATTACAGTTGGAAAGGCAGATGCATCAGACATTCATTACATGATATTGTTTAAGATGTCGATACATGTATAGGTGTATATTTGGATGCTGTCACAAAGATTTTGACATTTTATAATATAATGATGGTTTGCAACGGAAACTTTATCTGAAATTCACTAAACTTTCCATTTATAGACTGTCCACCTACCAACGTTGCAAATGGAGACATAGACTTTTCAGCGGGCAAGAAATATGGAGACAATGCAACGGTAACCTGCCACGATGGTTACGATTTAAATGGATCAGGAATCATTACTTGTACACATGAACAAGAATGGAGCTCAGACACAGAATGTGTCTTGAAAAGTAAATATGACTTAGCTTGTTATTTATTCCAAACCATATCTGTTTTCAGAACGGGGGCATTTTATATAAATGTCCAAGCTATGGACTTTAATGACGTTACAATAGTTTTACATGCGTTATTCAAAAATTAATTAAAGTTATTGAATTTTCTGACTATATAATATCATCTATTACCCAAGGTTAATTAAAGTGAAATGTGATAAGTGACAAGTGTTCCACAGCAACAATAGATCTGAAGAAAAGGGTGATGAAATATTTATCACGAAATATATATAGCATTTGATATTCTTTCAACAGCCTAACGTCATTTTGCATAGCTGCTAACAATGACTTTTGATCGACCCTTACGACCTCATATGTTCCAGCTTTCTATTAATGTTGATTTCTTTGTATATGCCAGTACCATGTCCTTGCATTCTTTTAGTATCTGTCCTGAATTGAATACCGGGAGGGCACGAGAAGCTTTCAAATGGCGTAAAAAGCTTGAAAAATTAATTTCTGAAACGCAAGTTGTCCTTGCCTTTTTTCGAACACCTTGCTCAGCGTATCAAACAAGCAGGACCAAAATAAAAATATGGGATAACTGCGCAATAAAACGGCAAAAAAGAAGAGAGAAAGAGAGTGAGAAAAGTGGAAAACATATCTTGCGAAAAATCGAAAAAGAAAACAAAAAAAAACATCTCCATGCGCATACTTTTTGGTAGCGTGACCCCTGCGCAGTGACATCTGACGTTATAAGAAAAATAAGTGTCATATATTGAATGGCTAATTCTATATCCTATTGATTGCACTTTCGGGTTGAATCATCAAGTAAGTAAGTCTAAATTTAGGTTCCAATAATCTACCCTACCCTTTTCTAGCGCTTGTCTTGAAACGCACGGCTTTCGAAAGGATAATAATTGACCTAATGTGATCTTATTTGAATTGTGTTGTTTATCATTCTATGTAGATTGTGGGAGCCCTGCAAATGTCACTAACGGGATTGTTGATTTTACAAATAAGGACACAACATATGGACAAGTGATTTCTGTTACTTGCGATACCGGATACGAGATAGTGGGTAGAGGCTTTATAGAATGTCAGAGCGATGGAAACTGGAGTACCACTACAACTTGTGAAGCCATAGGTTTGACCTTTTAATGTTATTGTTTGTACAATTCTTAAATTGGGAAATTGCTATGGATTTATATATTGATGTACAAGTTTTGTCTTTACTCAGAATCAGTTTTCCAATGTCTTAAAATTGTATTTTATAAGGAGAATCTTTAATATCGGTCTTCGTTTATAATCATTTATGACTCATTTGATACAGTTGGAAAGGCAGATGCATCAGACATTCATTACATGATATTGTTTAAGATGTCGATACATGTATAGCTGTATATTTGGATGCTGTCACAAAGATTTTGACATTTTATAATATAATGATGGTTTGCAACGGAAACTTTATCTGAAATTCACTAAACTTTCCATTTATAGACTGTCCACCTACCAACGTTGCAAATGGAGACATAGACTTTTCAGCGGGCAAGAAATATGGAGACAATGCAACGGTAACCTGCCACGATGGTTACGATTTAAATGGATCAGGAATCATTACTTGTACACATGAACAAGAATGGAGCTCAGACACAGAATGTGTCTTGAAAAGTAAATATGACTTAGCTTGTTATTTATTCCAAACCATATCTGTTTTCAGAACGGGGGCATTTTATATAAATTTCCAAGCTATGGACTTTAATGACGTTGCAATAGTTTTACATGCGTTATTCAAAAATTAATTAAAGTTATTGAGTTTTCTGACTATATAATATCATCTATTACCCAAGGTTAATTAAAGTGAAATGTGATAAGTGACAAGTGTTCCACCACAACAATAGATCTGAAGAAAAGGGTGATGAAATATTTATTACGAAATATATATATCATTTGATATTCTTTCCACAGCCGTAACGTCATTTTGCATAGCTGCTAACAATGACGTTTGAACGACCCTTACGACCTCATATGCAGACTTGGGGTAATCGTATTCTGTATTCTTATTCGAATACTATTCGAATACATTTTCTGAGTATTCATATAGTATTCTGTATTCGTGGATTTTTAGAATAAAAGTATTTGTATTTGTATTCGAATACATTGCAAATTTTATGTATTCATGAATACTTTAATGAAAACATTATGAATACTTTTGCCATTTTAAGAAAACATTAAACATTGATGCATAAAATTACAAAGATTATGGGATTGTTAAATACTAAAGTCCAAGAATGCTAATGTAGGAACTTTGAAAACTACACCTCAGTTGTAAATGCAATACATTAAAAAAGATCAAAGAATATTAATTTTATTAATTGATTGCTTTGATGCCATCATTGAAAAACCTTATCATATGCTGCACTCCACAGTGTCCCATCTTGGTTAACACTATTAAAGATCTCTTTTATGGCACTAGGCATCACCATTAGATTAAACTTCCAAGTAAGCAAATATAATACCTGTATGTCATCTTTCAATAGATTGCCCCGGGACAGTATTAAATAGGGACAAGACACAGAACTGACAACAAAGCCATGCCATACCTGTACAATTTTTTGACACTTGTTTCTCAAAAATTACAATACACAATTATAATCCCATCTTAATTTATAGTGTAGATCCAGATCAACTGACTTCTGAAGTTATCCAGGATAAGTCACAGATAAGAAGCATATGCTATTCAAACTAATATGAAGATATCCAGCTTTGGCATCAGAATATGGAAATAAAGTCACCTTACACCAAATATGCAAATTTGCAAAGAGAGAAAGATAGCCAGTTGTGCCATAGAAATATAAGGTTCCTAAAATAGATATGAAGATATCTAGGAAAGGTCAAACAAAAGAACCTTGCAATCAAAATTATTTTTATGCAGTAAAACCTCTAGAATCTGGACTACTAGAGATATGAAAGTTCAGCATAAAGTATTGGTTAATGAAATTTCCATTTTCATTGAAAAGTATTCGAAAGTATTCGAATACATTTGCAAAGTATTTGTATTCTTATTTGAATACATTCATAAAAAAGTATTTTTATTTGTATTCTGTATTCTTAATTTGCAAAGTATTTGTATTTGAATACTTTTGAAAGTATTCGACCCCAAGTCTGCTCATATGTTCCAGCTTTCTATTAATGTTGATTTCTTTGTATATGCCAGTACCATGTCCTTGCATTCTTTAAGTATCTGTCCTTAATTGAATACCGGGAGGGCACGAGAAGCTTTCAAATGGCGTAAAAAGCTTGAAAAATTAATTTCTGAAACCGAAGTTGTCCTTGTCTTTTTTCAAACACCTTACTCAGCGTATCAAACAAGCAGGACCAAAATAAAAATATGGGATAACTGCGCAATAAAACGGCAAAAAAGAAGAGAGAAAGAGAGTGAGAAAAGTGGAAAACATATCTGGAGAAAAATCGAAAAAAAAAAAAAAAAAAAAAAAAAAATCTCCATTCGCATACTTTTTGGTAGCGTGACCCGTGCGCAATGAAATCTGACGTTATAAGAAAAATAAGTGATATATATTGAATAGCTAATTCCATCTCCTATTGATTGCACTTTCGGTTTGAATCATCAAGTAAGTAAGTCTAAATTTAGGTTCCAATAATCTACCCTACCCTTTTCTAGCGCTTTTTTTGAAACGTACGGCTTTCGACAGGATAAAAATTGACCTAATGTGATCTTATTTGAATTGTGTTGTTTATCATTCTATGTAGATTGTGGGAGCACTGCAAATGTCACTAACGGGAATGTTGATTTTACAAATAAGAACACAACATATGGACAAGTGATTTCTGTTACTTGCGATACCGGATACGAGATAGTGGGTAGAGGCTTTATAGAATGTCAGAGCGATGGAAACTGGAGTACCACTACAACTTGTGAAGCCATAGGTTTGACCTTTTAATGTTATTGTTTGTACAATTCTTAAATTGGGAAATTGCTATGGATTTATATATTGATGTACAAGTTTTGTCTTTACTCAGAATCAGTTTTCCAATGTCTTAAAATTGTATTTTATAAGGAGAATCTTTACTATCGGTCTTCGTTTATAATCATTTATGACTCATTTGATACAGTTGGAAAGGCAGATGCATCAGACATTCATTACATGATATTGTTTAAGATGTCGATACATGTATAGCTGTATATTTGGATGCTGTCACAAAGATTTTGACATTTTATAATATAATGATGGTTTGCAACGGAAACTTTATCTGAAATTCACTAAACTTTCCATTTATAGACTGTCCACCTACCAACGTTGCAAATGGAGACATAGACTTTTCAGCGGGCAAGAAATATGGAGACAATGCAACGGTAACCTGCCACGATGGTTACGATTTAAATGGATCAGGAATCATTACTTGTACACATGAACAAGAATGGAGCTCAGACACAGAATGTGTCTTGAAAAGTAAATATGACTTAGCTTGTTATTTATTCCAAACCATATCTGTTTTCAGAACGGGGGCATTTTATATAAATTTCCAAGCTATGGACTTTAATGACGTTACAATAGTTTAACATGCGTTATTCACAAAGTAATTAAAGTTATTGACTTTTCTGACTATATAATATCATCTATTACCCAAGGTTAATTAAAGTGAAATGTGATAAGTGACAAGTGTTCCACAGCAACAATAGATCTGAAGAAAAGGGTGATGAAATATTTATCACGAAATGTATATAGCATTTGATATTCTTTCAACAGCCGTAACGTCATTTTGCATAGCTGCTAACAATGACTTTTGAACGACCCTTACCACCTCATATGTTCCAGCTTTCTATTAATGTTGATTTCTTTGTATATGCCAGTACCATGTCCTTGCATTCTTTTAGTATCTGTCCTGAATTGAATACCGGGAGGGCACGAGAAGCTTTCAAATGGCGTAAAAAGCTTGAAAAATTAATTTCTGAAACAGAAGTTGTCCTTGTCTTTTTTCAAACACCTTACTCAGCGTATCAAACAAGCAGGACCAAAATAAAAATATGGGATAACTGCGCAATAAAACGGCAAAAAAGAAGAGAGAAAGAGAGTGAGAAAAGTGGAAAACATATCTGGAGAAAAATCGAAAAAAAAACCCCCAAAAAAACCCATCTCCATGCGCATACTTTTTGGTAGCGTGACCCCTGCGCAGTGACATCTGACGTTATAAGAAAAATAAGTGTCATATATTGAATGGCTAATTCTATATCCTATTGATTGCACTTTCGGTTTGAATCATCAAGTAAGTAAGTCTAAATTTAGGTTCCAATAATCTACCCTACCCTTTTCTAGCGCTTTTCTTGAAACGTACGGCTTTCGAAAGGATAATAATTGACCTAATGTGATCTTATTTGAATTGTGTTGTTTATCATTCTATGTAGATTGTGGGAGCCCTGCAAATGTCACTAACGGGATTGTTGATTTTACAAATAAGGGCACAACATATGGACAAGTGATTTCTGTTACTTGCGATACCGGATACGAGATAGTGGGTAGAGGCTTTATAGAATGTCAGAGCGATGGAAACTGGAGTACCACTACAACTTGTGAAGCCATAGGTTTGACCTTTTAATGTTATTGTTTGTACAATTCTTAAATTGGGAAATTGCTATGGATTTATATATTGATGTACAAGTTTTGTCTTTACTCAGAATCAGTTTTCCAATGTCTTAAAATTGTATTTTATAAGGAGAATCTTTAATATCGGTCTTCGTTTATAATCATTTATGACTCATTTGATACAGTTGGAAAGGCAGATGCATCAGACATTCATTACATGATATTGTCTAAGATGTCGATACATGTATAGCTGTATATTTGGATGCTGTCACAAAGATTTTCACATTTTATAATATAATGATGGTTTGCAACGGAAACTTTATCTGAAATTCACTAAACTTTCCATTTATAGACTGTCCACCTACCAACGTTGCAAATGGAGACATAGACTTTTCAGCGGGCAAGAAATATGGAGACAATGCAACGGTAACCTGCCACGATGGTTACGATTTAAATGGATCAGGAATCATTACTTGTACACATGAACAAGAATGGAGCTCAGACACAGAATGTGTCTTGAAAAGTAAATATGACTTAGCTTGTTATTTATTCCAAACCATATCTGTTTTCAGAACGGGGGCATTTTATATAAATTTCCAAGCTGTGGACTTTAATGACGTTACAATAGTTTTACATGCGTTATTCAAAAATTAATTAAAGTTATTTAGTTTTCTGACTATATATTATCATCTATTACCCAAGGTTAATTAAAGTGAAATGTGATAAGTGACAAGTGTTCCACAGCAACAATAGATCTGAAGAAAAGGGTGATGAAATATTTATTACGAAATATATATAGCATTTGATATTCTTTCCACAGCCGTAACGTCATTTTGCATAGCTGCTAACAATGACTTTTGAATGACCCTTACGACCTCATATGTTCCAGCTTTCTTTTAATGTTGATTTCTTTGTATATGCCAGTACCATGTCCTTGCATTCTTTAAGTATCTGTCCTTAATTGAATACCGGGAGGGCACGAGAAGCTTTCAAATGGCGTAAAAAGCTTGAAAAATTAATTTCTGAAACCGAAGTTGTCCTTGTCTTTTTTCAAACACCTTACTCAGCGTATCAAACAAGCAGGACCAAAATAAAAATATGGGATAACTGCGCAATAAAACGGCAAAAAAGAAGAGAGAAAGAGAGTGAGAAAAGTGGAAAACATATCTGGAGAAAAATAAAAAAAAAACAAAAAAACAAAAAAAAAAATCTCCATTCGCATACTTTTTGGTAGCGTGACCCGTGCGCAATGAAATCTGACGTTATAAGAAAAATAAGTGATATATATTGAATAGCTAATTCCATCTCATATTGATTGCACTTTCGGTTTGAATCATCAAGTAAGTAAGTCTAAATTTAGGTTCCAATAATCTACCCTACCCTTTTCTAGCGCTTTTTTTGAAACGTACGGCTTTCGACAGGATAATAATTGACCTAATGTGATCTTATTTGAATTGTGTTGTTTATCATTCTATGTAGATTGTGGGAGCACTGCAAATGTCACTAACGGGAATGTTGATTTTACAAATAAGGACACAACATATGGACAAGTGATTTCTGTTACTTGCGATACCGGATACGAGATAGTGGGTAAAGGCTTTATAGAATGTCAGAGAGATGGAAACTGGAGTACCACTACAACTTGTGAAGCCATAGGTTTGACCTTTTAATGTTATTGTTTGTACAATTCTTAAATTGGGAAATTGCTATGGATTTATATATTGATGTACAAGTTTTGTCTTTACTCAGAATCAGTTTTCCAATGTCTTAAAATTGTATTTTATAAGGAGAATCTTTACTATCGGTCTTCGTTTATAATCATTTATGACTCATTTGATACAGTTGGAAAGGCAGATGCATCAGACATTCATTACATGATATTGTTTAAGATGTCGATACATGTATAGCTGTATATTTGGATGCTGTCACAAAGATTTTGACATTTTATAATATAATGATGGTTTGCAACGGAAACTTTATCTGAAATTCACTAAACTTTCCATTTATAGACTGTCCACCTACCAACGTTGCAAATGGAGACATAGACTTTTCAGCGGGCAAGAAATATGGAGACAATGCAACGGTAACCTGCCACGATGGTTACGATTTAAATGGATCAGGAATCATTACTTGTACACATGAACAAGAATGGAGCTCAGACACAAAATGTGTCTTGAAAAGTAAATATGACTTAGCTTGTTATTTATTCCAAACCATATCTGTTTTCAGAACGGGGGCATTTTATATAAATTTCCAAGCTATGGACTTTAATGACGTTACAATAGTTTTACATGCGTTATTCAAAAATTAATTAAAGTTATTGAGTTTTCTGACTATATATTATCATCTATTACCCAAGGTTAATTAAAGTGAAATGTTATAAGTGACAAGTGTTCCACAGCAACAATAGATCTGAAGAAAAGGGTGATGAAATATTTATTACGAAATATATATAGCATTTGATATTCTTTCAACAGCCGTAACGTCATTTTGCATAGCTGCTAACAATGACTTTTGAACGACCCTTACGACCTCATATGTTCCAGCTTTCTATTAACGTTGATTTCTTTGTATATGCCAGTACCATGTCCTTGCATTCTTTTAGTATCTGTCCTATGTTGAATACCGGGAGGGCATGAGAAGCTTTCAAATGGCGTAAAAAGCTTGCAAAATTAATTTCTTAAACCGAAGTTGTCCTTGTCTTTTTTCAAACACCTTACTCAGCGTATCAAACAAGCAGGACCAAAATAAAAATATGGGATAACTGCGCAATAAAACGGCAAAAAAGAAGAGAGAAAGAGAGTGAGAAAAGTGGAAAACATATCTGGAGAAAAATCGAAAAAAAAAAAAACAAAAAAAAAAACAAAAAAAAAAATCTCCATTCGCATACTTTTTGGTAGCGTGACCCGTGCGCAATGAAATCTGACGTTATAAGAAAAATAAGTGTCATATATTGAATAGCTAATTCCATCTCCTATTGATTGCACTTTCGGTTTGAATCATCAAGTGAGTAAGTCTAAATTTAGGTTCCAATAATCTACCCTACCCTTTTCTAGCGCTTTTTTTTTGAAACGTACGGCTTTCGACAGGATAATAATTGACCTAATGTGATCTTATTTGAATTGTGTTGTTTATCATTCTATGTAGATTGTGGGAGCACTGCAAATGTCACTAATGGGAATGTTGATTTTACAAATAAGGACACAACATATGGACAAGTGATTTCTGTTACTTGCGATACCGGATACGAGATAGTGGGTAGAGGCTTTATAGAATGTCAGAGCGATGGAAACTGGAGTACCACTACAACTTGTGAAGCCATAGGTTTGACCTTTTAATGTTATTGTTTGTACAATTCTTAAATTGGGAAATTGCTATGGATTTATATATTGATGTACAAGTTTTGTCTTTACTCAGAATCAGTTTTCCAATGTCTTAAAATTGTATTTTATAAGGAGAATCTTTAATATCGGTCTTCGTTTATAATCATTTATGACTCATTTGATACAGTTGGAAAGACAGATGCATCAGACATTCATTACATGATATTGTTTAAGATGTCGATACATGTATAGCTGTATATTTGGATGCTGTCACAAAGATTTTTCACATTTTATAATATAATGATGGTTTGCAAAAGAAACTTTATCTGAAATTCACTAAACTTTCCATTTATAGACTGTCCACCTACCAACGTTGCAAATGGAGACATAGACTTTTCAGCGGGCAAGAAATATGGAGACAATGCAACGGTAACCTGCCACGATGGTTACGATTTAAATGGATCAGGAATCATTACTTGTACACATGAACAAGAATGGAGCTCAGACACAGAATGTGTCTTGAAAAGTAAATATGACTTAGCTTGTTATTTATTCCAAACCATATCTGTTTTCAGAACGGGGGCATTTTATATAAATTTCCAAGCTATGGACTTTAATGACGTTACAATAGTTTAACATGCGTTATTCACAAAGTAATTAAAGTTATTGACTTTTCTGACTATATAATATCATCTATTACCCAAGGTTAATTAAAGTGAAATGTGATAAGTGACAAGTGTTCCACAGCAACAATAGATCTGAAGAAAAGGGTGATGAAATATTTATCACGAAATATATATAGCATTTGATATTCTTTCAACAGCCGTAACGTCATTTTGCATAGCTGCTAACAATGACTTTTGAACGACCCTTACGACCTCATATGTTCCAGCTTTCTATTAATGTTGATTTCTTTGTATATGCCAGTACCATGTCCTTGCATTCTTTTAGTATCTGTCCTGAATTGAATACCGGGAGGGCACGAGAAGCTTTCAAATGGCGTAAAAAGCTTGAAAAATTAATTTCTGAAACCGAAGTTGCCCTTGTCTTTTTTCAAACACCTTACTCAGCGTATCAAACAAGCAGGACCAAAATAAAAATATGGGATAACTGCGCAATAAAACGGCAAAAAAGAAGAGAGAAAGAGAGTGAGAAAAGTGGAAAACATATCTGGAGAAAAATCGAAAAAAACCCCCAAAAAAAACCCATCTCCATGCGCATACTTTTTGGTAGCGTGACCCCTGCGCAGTGACATCTGACGTTATAAGAAAAATAAGTGTCATATATTGAATGGCTAATTCTATATCCTATTGATTGCACTTTCGGTTTGAATCATCAAGTAAGTAAGTCTAAATTTAGGTTCCAATAATCTACCCTACCCTTTTCTAGCGCTTTTCTTGAAACGTACGGCTTTCGAAAGGATAATAATTGACCTAATGTGATCTTATTTGAATTGTGTTGTTTATCATTCTATGTAGATTGTGGGAGCCCTGCAAATGTCACTAACGGGATTGTTGATTTTACAAATAAGGACACAACATATGGACAAGTGATTTCTGTTACTTGCGATACCGGATACGAGATAGTGGGTAGAGGCTTTATAGAATGTCAGAGCGATGGAAACTGGAGTACCACTACAACTTGTGAAGCCATAGGTTTGACCTTTTAATGTTATTGTTTGTACAATTCTTAAATTGGGAAATTGCTATGGATTTATATATTGATGTACAAGTTTTGTCTTTACTCAGAATCAGTTTTCCAATGTCTTAAAATTGTATTTTATAAGGAGAATCTTTAATATCGGTCTTCGTTTATAATCATTTATGACTCATTTGATACAGTTGGAAAGGCAGATGCATCAGACATTCATTACATGATATTGTTTAAGATGTCGATACATGTATAGCTGTATATTTGGATGCTGTCACAAAGATTTTTCACATTTTATATTATAATGATGGTTTGCAAAAGAAACTTTATCTGAAATTCACTAAACTTTCCATTTATAGACTGTCCACCTACCAACGTTGCAAATGGAGACATAGACTTTTCAGCGGGCAAGAAATATGGAGAAAATGCAACGGTAACCTGCCACGATGGTTACGATTTAAATGGATCAGGAATCATTACTTGTACACATGAACAAGAATGGAGCTCAGACACAGAATGTGTCTTGAAAAGTAAATATGACTTAGCTTGTTATTTATTCCAAACCATATTTGTTTTCAGAACGGGGGCATTTTATATAAATTTCCAAGCTGTGGACTTTAATGGCGTTACAATAGTTTTACATGCGTTATTCAAAAATTAATTAAAGTTATTGAGTTTTCTGACTATATATTATCATCTATTACCCAAGGTTAATTAAAGTGAAATGTGATAAGTGACAAGTGTTCCACAGCAACAATAGATCTGAAAAAAAATGTGATGAAATATTTATTACGAAATATATATAGCATTTGATATTCTTTCCACAGCCGTAACGTCATTTTGCATAGCTGCTAACAATGACTTTTGAACGACCCTTACCACCTCATATGTTCCAGCTTTCTATTAATGTTGATTTCTTTGTATATACCAGTACCATGTCCTTGCATTCTTTAAGTATCTGTCCTTAATTGAATACCGGGAGGGCACGAGAAGCTTTCAAATGGCGTAAAAAGCTTGAAAAATTAATTTCTGAAACCGAAGTTGTCCTTGTCTTTTTTCAAACACCTTACTCAGCGTATCAAACAAGCAGGACAAAATTAAAATATGGGATAACTGCGCAATAAAACGGCAAAAATGAAGAGAGAAAGAGAGTGAGAAAAGTGGAAAACATATCTGGAGAAAAATCGAAAAAAAAACAACAAAAAACAAAAAAAAATCTCCATTCGCATACTTTTTGGTAGCGTGACCCGTGCGCAATGAAATCTGACGTTATAAGAAAAATAAGTGTCATATATTGAATAGCTAATTCCATCTCCTATTGATTGCACTTTCGGTTTGAATCATCAAGTAAGTAAGTCTAAATTTAGGTTCCAATAATCTACCCTACCCTTTTCTAGCGCTTTTTTTGAAACGTACGGCTTTCGACAGGATAATAATTGACCTAATGTGATCTTATTTGAATTGTGTTGTTTATCATTCTATGTAGATTGTGGGAGCACTGCAAATGTCACTAACGGGAATGTTGATTTTACAAATAAGGACACAACATATGGACGAGTGATTTCTGTTACTTGCGATACCGGATACGAGATAGTGGGTAGAGGCTTTATAGAATGTCAGAGCGATGGAAACTGGAGTACCACTACAACTTGTGAAGCCATAGGTTTGACCTTTTAATGTTATTGTTTGTACAATTCTTAAATTGGGAAACTGCTATGGATTTATATATTGATGTACAAGTTTTGTCTTTACTCAGAATCAGTTTTCCAATGTCTTAAAATTGTATTTTATAAGGAGAATCTTTAATATCGGTCTTCGTTTATAATCATTTATGACTCATTTGATACAGTTGGAAAGGCAGATGCATCAGACATTCATTACATGATATTGTTTAAGATGTCGATACATGTATAGCTGTATATTTGGATGCTGTCACAAAGATTTTGACATTTTATAATATAATGATGGTTTGCAACGGAAACTTTATCTGAAATTCACTAAACTTTCCATTTATAGACTGTCCACCTACCAACGTTGCAAATGGAGACATAGACTTTTCAGCGGGCAAGAAATATGGAGACAATGCAACGGTAACCTGCCACGATGGTTACGATTTAAATGGATCAGGAATCATTACTTGTACACATGAACAAGAATGGAGCTCAGACACAGAATGTGTCTTGAAAAGTAAATATGACTTAGCTTGTTATTTATTCCAAACCATATCTGTTTTCAGAACGGGGGCATTTTATATAAATTGCCAAGCTATGGACTTTAATGACGTTACAATAGTTTTACATGCGTTATTCAAAAATTAATTAAAGTTATTGAGTTTTCTGACTATATATTATCATCTATTACCCAAGGTTAATTAAAGTGAAATGTGATAAGTGACAAGTGTTCCACAGCAACAATAGATCTGAAGAAAAGGGTGATGAAATATTTATTACGAAATATATATAGCATTTGATATTCTTTCCACAGCCGTAACGTCATTTTGCATAGCTTCTAACAATGACTTTTGAACGACCCTTACGACCTCATATGTTCCAGCTTTCTATTAATGTTGATTTCTTTGTATATGCCAGTACCATGTCCTTGCATTCTTTAAGTATCTGTCCTTAATTGAATACCGGGAGGGCACGAGAAGCTTTCAAATGGCGTAAAAAGCTTGAAAAATTAATTTCTGAAACCGAAGTTGTCCTTGTCTTTTTTCAAACACCTTACTCAGCGTATCAAACAAGCAGGACCAAAATAAAAATATGGGATAACTGCGCAATAAAACGGCAAAAAAGAAGAGAGAAAGAGAGTGAGAAAAGTGGAAAACATATCTGGAGAAAAATCGAAAAAAAAAAAAAATCTCCATTCGCATACTTTTTGGTAGCGTGACCCGTGCGCAATGAAATCTGACGTTATAAGAAAAATAAGTGTCATATATTGAATAGCTAATTCCATCTCCTATTGATTGCACTTTCGGTTTGAATCATCAAGTAAGTAAGTCTAAATTTAGGTTCCAATAATCTACCCTACCCTTTTCTAGCCCTTTTTTTTTAAACGTACGGCTTTCGACAGGATAATAATTGACCTAATGTGATCTTATTTGAATTGTGTTGTTTATCATTCTATGTAGATTGTGGGAGCACTGCAAATGTCACTAACGGGAATGTTGATTTTACAAATAAGGACACAACATATGGACAAGTGATTTCTGTTACTTGCGATACCGGATACGAGATAGTGGGTAGAGGCTTTATAGAATGTCAGAGCGATGGAAACTGGAGTACCACTACAACTTGTGAAGCCATAGGTTTGACCTTTTAATGTTATCGTTTGTACAATTCTTAAATTGGGAAATTGCTATGGATTTATATATTGATGTACAAGTTTTGTCTTTACTCAGAATCAGTTTCCAATGTCTTAAAATTGTATTTTATAAGGAGAATCTTTAATATCGGTCTTCGTTTATAATCATTTATGACTCATTTGATACAGTTGGAAAGGCAGATGCATCAGACATTCATTACATGATATTGTTTAAGATGTCGATACATGTATAGCTGTATATTTGGATGCTGTCACAAAGATTTTGACATTTTATAATATAATGATGGTTTGCAACGGAAACTTTATCTGAAATTCACTAAACTTTCCATTTATAGACTGTCCACCTACCAACGTTGCAAATGGAGACATAGACTTTTCAGCGGGCAAGAAATATGGAGACAATGCAACGGTAACCTGCCACGATGGTTACGATTTAAATGGATCAGGAATCATTACTTGTACACATGAACAAGAATGGAGCTCAGACACAGAATGTGTCTTGAAAAGTAAATATGACTTAGCTTGTTATTTATTCCAAACCATATCTGTTTTCAGAACGGGGGCATTTTATATAAATTTCCAAGCTATGGACTTTAATGACGTTACAATAGTTTTACATGCGTTATTCAAAAATTAATTAAAGTTATTTAGTTTTCTGACTATATATTATCATCTATTACCAAAGGTTAATTAAAGTGAAATGTGATAAGTGACAAGTGTTCCACAGCAACAATAGATCTGAAGAAAAGGGTGATGAAATATTTATTACGAAATATATATAGCATTTGATATTCTTTCCACAGCCGTAACGTCATTTTGCATAGCTGCTAACAATGACTTTTGAACGACCCTTACGACCTCATATGTTCCAGCTTTCTTTTAATGTTGATTTCTTTGTATATGCCAGTACCATGTCCTTGCATTCTTTAAGTATCTGTCCTTAATTGAATACCGGGAGGGCACGAGAAGCTTTCAAATGGCGTAAAAAGCTTGAAAAATTAATTTCTGAAACCGAAGTTGTCCTTGTCTTTTTTCAAACACCTTACTCAGCGTATCAAACAAGCAGGACCAAAATAAAAATATGGGATAACTGCGCAATAAAACGGCAAAAAAGAAGAGAGAAAGAGAGTGAGAAAAGTAGAAAACATATCTGGAGAAAAATCGAAAAAAAAAAAAATCTCCATTCGCATACTTTTTGGTAGCGTGACCCGTGCGCAATGAAATCTGACGTTATAAGAAAAATAAGTGTCATATATTGAATAGCTAATTCCATCTCCTATTGATTGCACTTTCGGTTTGAATCATCAAGTAAGTAAGTCTAAATTTAGGTTCCAATAATCTACCCTACCCTTTTCTAGCGCTTTTTTTTTAAACGTACGGCTTTCGACAGGATAATAATTGACCTAATGTGATCTTATTTGAATTGTGTTGTTTATCATTCTATGTAGATTGTGGGAGCACTGCAAATGTCACTAACGGGAATGTTGATTTTACAAATAAGGACACAACATATGGACAAGTGATTTCTGTTACTTGCGATACCGGATACGAGATAGTGGGTAGAGGCTTTATAGAATGTCAGAGCGATGGAAACTGGAGTACCACTTCAACTTGTGAAGCCATAGGTTTGACCTTTTAATGTGATCGTTTGTACAATTCTTAAATTGGGAAATTGCTATGGATTTATATATTGATGTACAAGTTTTGTCTTTACTCTGAATCAGTTTTCCAATGTCTTAAAATTGTATTTTATAAGGAGAATCTTTAATATCGGTCTTCGTTTATAATCATTTATGACTCATTTGATACAGTTGGAAAGGCAGATGCATCAGACATTCATTACATGATATTGTTTAAGATGTCGATACATGTATAGCTGTATATTTGGATGCTGACACAAAGATTTTGACATTTTATAATATAATGATGGTTTGCAACGGAAACTTTATCTGAAATTCACTAAACTTTCCATTTATAGACTGTCCACCTACCAACGTTGCAAATGGAGACATAGACTTTTCAGCGGGCAAGAAATATGGAGACAATGCAACGGTAACCTGCCACGATGGTTACGATTTAAATGGATCAGGAATCATTACTTGTACACATGAACAAGAATGGAGCTCAGACACAGAATGTGTCTTGAAAAGTAAATATGACTTAGCTTGTTATTTATTCCAAACCATATCTGTTTTCAGAACGGGGGCATTTTATATAAATTTCCAAGCTATGGACTTTAATGACGTTACAATAGTTTTACATGCGTTATTCAAAAATTAATTAAAGTTATTGAGTTTTCTGACTATATATTATCATCTATTACCCAAGGTTAATTAAAGTGAAATGTGATAAGTGACAAGTGTTCCACAGCAACAATAGATCTGAAGAAAAGGGTGATGAAATATTTATTACGAAATATATATAGCATTTGATATTCTTTCCACAGCCGTAACGTCATTTTGCATAGCTGCTAACAATGACTTTTGAACGACCCTTACGACCTCATATGTTCCAGCTTTCTATTAATGTTGATTTCTTTGTATATGCCAGTACCATGTCCTTGCATTCTTTAAGTATCTGTCCTTAATTGAATACCGGGAGGGCACGAGAAGCTTTCAAATGGCGTAAAAAGCTTGAAAAATTAATTTCTGAAACCGAAGTTGTCCTTGTCTTTTTTCAAACACCTTACTCAGCGTATCAAACAAGCAGGACCAAAATAAAAATATGGGATAACTGCGCAATAAAACGGCAAAAAAGAAGAGAGAAAGAGAGTGAGAAAAGTGGAAAACATATCTGGAGAAAAATCGAAAAAAAAAAAAAATCTCCATTCGCATACTTTTTGGTAGCGTGACCCGTGCGCAATGAAATCTGACGTTATAAGAAAAATAAGTGTCATATATTGAATAGCTAATTCCATCTCCTATTGATTGCACTTTCGGTTTGAATCATCAAGTAAGTAAGTCTAAATTTAGGTTCCAATAATCTACCCTACCCTTTTCTAGCGCTTTTTTTGAAACGTACGGCTTTCGACAGGATAATAATTGACCTAATGTGATCTTATTTGAATTGTGTTGTTTATCATTCTATGTAGATTGTGGGAGCACTGCAAATGTCACTAACGGGAATGTTGATTTTACAAATAAGGACACAACATATGGACAAGTGATTTCTGTTACTTGCGATACCGGATACGAGATAGTGGGTAGAGGCTTTATAGAATGTCAGAGCGATGGAAACTGGAGTACCACTACAACTTGTGAAGCCATAGGTTTGACCTTTTAATGTTATTGTTTGTACAATTCTTAAATTGGGAAACTGCTATGGATTTATATATTGATGTACAAGTTTTGTCTTTACTCAGAATCAGTTTTCCAATGTCTTAAAATTGTATTTTATAAGGAGAATCTTTAATATCGGTCTTCGTTTATAATAATTTATGACTCATTTGATACAGTTGGAAAGGCAGATGCATCAGACATTCATTACATGATATTGTTTAAGATATCGATACATGTATAGCTGTATATTTGGATGCTGTCACAAAGATTTTGACATTTTATAATATAATGATGGTTTGCAACGGAAACTTTATCTGAAATTCACTAAACTTTCCATTTATAGACTGTCCACCTACCAACGTTGCAAATGGAGACATAGACTTTTCAGCGGGCAAGAAATATGGAGAAAATGCAACGGTAACCTGCCACGATGGTTACGATTTAAATGGATCAGGAATCATTACTTGTACACATGAACAAGAATGGAGCTCAGACACAGAATGTGTCTTGAAAAGTAAATATGACTTAGCTTGTTATTTATTCCAAACCATATCTGTTTTCAGAACGGGGGCATTTTATATAAATTTCCAAGCTGTGGACTTTAATGACGTTACAATAGTTTTACATGCGTTATTCAAAAATTAATTAAATTTATTGAGTTTTCTGACTATATATTATCATCTATTACCCAAGGTTAATTAAAGTGAAATGTGATAAGTGACAAGTGTTCCACAGCAACAATAGATCTGAAGAAAAGGGTGATGAAATATTTATTACGAAATATATATAGCATTTGATATTCTTTCCACAGCCGTAACGTCATTTTGCATAGCTGCTAACAATGACTTTCGAACGACCCTTACGACCTCATATGTTCCAGCTTTCTATTAATGTTGATTTCTTTGTATATGCCAGTACCATGTCCTTGCATTCTTTAAGTATATGTCCTTAATTGAATACCGGGAGGGCACGAGAAGCTTTCAAATGGCGTAAAAAGCTTGAAAAATTAATTTCTGAAACCGAAGTTGTCCTTGTCTTTTTTCAAACACCTTACTCAGCGTATCAAACAAGCAGGACCAAAATAAAAATATGGGATAACTGCGCAATAAAACGGCAAAAAAGAAGAGAGAAGAGAGTGAGAAAAGTGGAAAACATATCTGGAGAAAAATCGAAAAAAAAAAAAATCTCCATTCGCATACTTTTTGGTAGCGTGACCCGTGCGCAATGAAATCTGACGTTATAAGAAAAATAAGTGTCATATATTGAATAGCTAATTCCATCTCCTATTGATTGCACTTTCGGTTTGAATCATCAAGTAAGTAAGTCTAAATTTAGGTTCCAATAATCTACCCTACCCTTTTCTAGCGCTTTTTTTGAAACGTACGGCTTTCGACAGGATAATAATTGACCTAATGTGATCTTATTTGAATTGTGTTGTTTATCATTCTATGTAGATTGTGGGAGCACTGCAAATGTCACTAACGGGAATGTTGATTTTACAAATAAGGACACAACATATGGACAAGTGATTTCTGTTACTTGCGATACCGGATACGAGATAGTGGGTAGAGGCTTTATAGAATGTCAGAGCGATGGAAACTGGAGTACCACTACAACTTGTGAAGCCATAGGTTTGACCTTTTAATGTTATTGTTTGTACAATTCTTAAATTGGGAAATTGCTATGGATTTATATATTGATGTACAAGTTTTGTCTTTACTCAGAATCAGTTTTCCAATGTCTTAAAATTGTATTTTATAAGGAGAATCTTTAATATCGGTCTTCGTTTATAATCATTTATGACTCATTTGATACAGTTGGAAAGGCAGATGCATCAGACATTCATTACATGATATTGTTTAAGATGTCGATACATGTATAGCTGTATATTTGGATGCTGTCACAAAGATTTTGACATTTTATAATATAATGATGGTTTGCAACGGAAACTTTATCTGAAATTCACTAAACTTTCCATTTATAGACTGTCCACCTACAAACGTTGCAAATGGAGACATAGACTTTTCAGCGGGCAAGAAATATGGAGACAATGCAACGGTAACCTGCCACGATGGTTACGATTTAAATGGATCAGGAATCATTACTTGTACACATGAACAAGAATGGAGCTCAGACACAGAATGTGTCTTGAAAAGTAAATATGACTTAGCTTGTTATTTATTCCAAACCATATCTGTTTTCAGAACGGGGGCATTTTATATAAATTTCCAAGCTATGGACTTTAATGACGTTACAATAGTTTTACATGCGTTATTCAAAAATTAATTAAAGTTATTGAGTTTTCTGACTATATATTATCATCTATTACCCAAGGTTAATTAAAGTGAAATGTGATAAGTGACAAGTGTTCCACAGCAACAATAGATCTGAAGAAAAGGGTGATGAAATATTTATTACGAAATATATATAGCATTTGATATTCTTTCCACAGCCGTAACGTCATTTTGCATAGCTGCTAACAATGACTTTTGAACGACCCTTACGACCTCATATGTTCCAGCTTTCTATTAATGTTGATTTCTTTGTATATACCAGTACCATGTCCTTGCATTCTTTAAGTATCTGTCCTTAATTGAATACCGGGAGGGCACGAGAAGCTTTCAAATGGCGTAAAAAGCTTGAAAAATTAATTTCTGAAACCGAAGTTGTCCTTGTCTTTTTTCAAACACCTTACTCAGCGTATCAAACAAGCAGGACCAAAATAAAAATATGGGATAACTGCGCAATAAAACGGCAAAAAAGAAGAGAGAAAGAGAGTGAGAAAAGTGGAAAACATATCTGGAGAAAAATCGAAAAAAAACAACAAAAAAATCTCCATTCGCATACTTTTTGGTAGCGTGACCCGTGCGCAATGAAATCTGACGTTATAAGAAAAATAAGTGTCATATATTGAATAGCTAATTCCATCTCCTATTGATTGCACTTTCGGTTTGAATCATCAAGTAAGTAAGTCTAAATTTAGGTTCCAATAATCTACCCTACCCTTTTCTAGCGCTTTTTTTGAAACGTACGGCTTTCGACAGGATAATAATTGACCTAATGTGATCTTATTTGAATTGTGTTGTTTATCATTCTATGTAGATTGTGGGAGCACTGCAAATGTCACTAACGGGAATGTTGATTTTACAAATAAGGACACAACATATGGACAAGTGATTTCTGTTACTTGCGATACCGGATACGAGATAGTGGGTAGAGGCTTTATAGAATGTCAGAGCGATGGAAACTGGAGTACCACTACAACTTGTGAAGCCATAGGTTTGACCTTTTAATGTTATCGTTTGTACAATTCTTAAATTGGGAAATTGCTATGGATTTATATATTGATGTACAAGTTTTGTCTTTACTCAGAATCAGTTTTCCAATGTCTTAAAATTGTATTTTATAAGGAGAATCTTTAATATCGGTCTTCGTTTATAATCATTTATGACTCATTTGATACAGTTGGAAAGGCAGATGCATCAGACATTCATTACATGATATTGTTTAAGATGTCGATACATGTATAGCTGTATATTTGGATGCTGTCACAAAGATTTTGACATTTTATAATATAATGATGGTTTGCAACGGAAACTTTATCTGAAATTCACTAAACTTTCCATTTATAGACTGTCCACCTACCAACGTTGCAAATGGAGACATAGACTTTTCAGCGGGCAAGAAATATGGAGACAATGCAACGGTAACCTGCCACGATGGTTACGATTTAAATGGATCAGGAATCATTACTTGTACACATGAACAAGAATGGAGCTCAGACACAGAATGTGTCTTGAAAAGTAAATATGACTTAGCTTGTTATTTATTCCAAACCATATCTGTTTTCAGAACGGGGGCATTTTATATAAATTTCCAAGCTGTGGACTTTAATGACGTTACAATAGTTTTACATGCGTTATTCAAAAATTAATTAAAGTTATTGAGTTTTCTGACTATATATTATCATCTATTACCCAAGGTTAATTAAAGTGAAATGTGATAAGTGACAAGTGTTCCACAGCAACAATAGATCTGAAGAAAAGGGTGATGAAATATTTATTACGAAATATATATAGCATTTGATATTCTTTCCACAGCCGTAACGTCATTTTGCATAGCTGCTAACAATGACTTTTGAACGACCCTTACGACCTCATATGTTCCAGCTTTCTATTAATGTTGATTTCTTTGTATATGCCAGTACCATGTCCTTGCATTCTTTAAGTATCTGTCCTTAATTGAATACCGGGAGGGCACGAGAAGCTTTCAAATGGCGTAAAAAGCTTGAAAAATTAATTTCTGAAACCGAAGTTGTCCTTGTCTTTTTTCAAACACCTTACTCAGCGTATCAAACAAGCAGGACCAAAATAAAAATATGGGATAACTGCGCAATAAAAAAGCAAAAAAGAAGAGAGAAAGAGAGTGAGAAAAGTGGAAAACATATCTGGAGAAAAATCGAAAAAAAACAACAAAAAAATCTCCATTCGCATACTTTTTGGTAGCGTGACCCGTGCGCAATGAAATCTGACGTTATAAGAAAAATAAGTGTCATATATTGAATAGCTAATTCCATCTCCTATTGATTGCACTTTCGGTTTGAATCATCAAGTAAGTAAGTCTAAATTTAGGTTCCAATAATCTACCCTACCCTTTTCTAGCGCTTTTTTTGAAACGTACGGCTTTCGACAGGATAATAATTGACCTAATGTGATCTTATTTGAATTGTGTTGTTTATCATTCTATGTAGATTGTGGGAGCACTGCAAATGTCACTAACGGGAATGTTGATTTTACAAATAAGGACACAACATATGGACAAGTGATTTCTGTTACTTGCGATACCGGATACGAGATAGTGGGTAGAGGCTTTATAGAATGTCAGAGCGATGGAAACTGGAGTACCACTACAACTTGTGAAGCCATAGGTTTGACCTTTTAATGTTATTGTTTGTACAATTCTTAAATTGGGAAACTGCTATGGATTTATATATTGATGTACAAGTTTTGTCTTTACTCAGAATCAGTTTTCCAATGTCTTAAAATTGTATTTTATAAGGAGAATCTTTAATATCGGTCTTCGTTTATAATCATTTATGACTCATTTGATACAGTTGGAAAGGCAGATGCATCAGACATTCATTACATGATATTGTTTAAGATGTCGATACATGTATAGCTGTATATTTGGATGCTGTCACAAAGATTTTGACATTTTATAATATAATGATGGTTTGCAACGGAAACTTTATCTGAAATTCACTAAACTTTCCATTTATAGACTGTCCACCTACCAACGTTGCAAATGGAGACATAGACTTTTCAGCGGGCAAGAAATATGGAGACAATGCAACGGTAACCTGCCACGATGGTTACGATTTAAATGGATCAGGAATCATTACTTGTACACATGAACAAGAATGGAGCTCAGACACAGAATGTGTCTTGAAAAGTAAATATGACTTAGCTTGTTATTTATTCCAAACCATATCTGTTTTCAGAACGGGGGCATTTTATATAAATTTCCAAGCTATGGACTTTAATGACGTTACAATAGTTTTACATGCGTTATTCAAAAATTAATTAAAGTTATTGAGTTTTCTGACTATATATTATCATCTATTACCCAAGGTTAATTAAAGTGAAATGTGATAAGTGACAAGTGTTCCACAGCAACAATAGATCTGAAGAAAAGGGTGATGAAATATTTATTACGAAATATATATAGCATTTGATATTCTTTCCACAGCCGTAACGTCATTTTGCATAGCTGCTAACAATGACTTTTGAACGACCCTTACGACCTCATATGTTCCAGCTTTCTATTAATGTTGATTTCTTTGTATATGCCAGTACCATGTCCTTGCATTCTTTAAGTATCTGTCCTTAATTGAATACCGGGAGGGCACGAGAAGCTTTCAAATGGCGTAAAAAGCTTGAAAAATTAATTTCTGAAACCGAAGTTGTCCTTGTCTTTTTTCAAACACCTTACTCAGCGTATCAAACAAGCAGGACCAAAATAAAAATATGGGATAACTGCGCAATAAAACGGCAAAAAAGAAGAGAGAAAGAGAGTGAGAAAAGTGGAAAACATATCTGGAGAAAAATCGAAAAACAAAAAAAATCTCCATTCGCATACTTTTTGGTAGCGTGACCCGTGCGCAATGAAATCTGACGTTATAAGAAAAATAAGTGTCATATATTGAATAGCTAATTCCATCTCCTATTGATTGCACTTTCGGTTTGAATCATCAAGTAAGTAAGTCTAAATTTAGGTTCCAATAATCTACCCTACCCTTTTCTAGCGCTTTTTTTGAAACGTACGGCTTTCGACAGGATAATAATTGACCTAATGTGATCTTATTTGAATTGTGTTGTTTATCATTCTATGTAGATTGTGGGAGCACTGCAAATGTCACTAACGGGAATGTTGATTTTACAAATAAGGACACAACATATGGACAAGTGATTTCTGTTACTTGCGATACCGGATACGAGATAGTGGGTAGAGGCTTTATAGAATGTCAGAGCGATGGAAACTGGAGTACCACTACAACTTGTGAAGCCATAGGTTTGACCTTTTAATGTTATTGTTTGTACAATTCTTAAATTGGGAAACTGCTATGGATTTATATATTGATGTACAAGTTTTGTCTTTACTCAGAATCAGTTTTCCAATGTCTTAAAATTGTATTTTATAAGGAGAATCTTTAATATCGGTCTTCGTTTATAATCATTTATGACTCATTTGATACAGTTGGAAAGGCAGATGCATCAGACATTCATTACATGATGTTGTTTAAGATGTCGATACATGTATAGCTGTATATTTGGATGCTGTCACAAAGATTTTGACATTTTATAATATAATGATGGTTTGCAACGGAAACTTTATCTGAAATTCACTAAACTTTCCATTTATAGACTGTCCACCTACCAACGTTGCAAATGGAGACATAGACTTTTCAGCGGGCAAGAAATATGGAGACAATGCAACGGTAACCTGCCACGATGGTTACGATTTAAATGGATCAGGAATCATTACTTGTACACATGAACAAGAATGGAGCTCAGACACAGAATGTGTCTTGAAAAGTAAATATGACTTAGCTTGTTATTTATTCCAAACCATATCTGTTTTCAGAACGGGGGCATTTTATATAAATTTCCAAGCTGTGGACTTTAATGACGTTACAATAGTTTTACATGCGTTATTCAAAAATTAATTAAAGTTATTGAGTTTTCTGACTATATATTATCATCTATTACCCAAGGTTAATTAAAGTGAAATGTGATAAGTGACAAGTGTTCCACAGCAACAATAGATCTGAAGAAAAGGGTGATGAAATATTTATTACGAAATATATATAGCATTTGATATTCTTTCCACAGCCGTAACGTCATTTTGCATAGCTGCTAACAATGACTTTTGAACGACCCTTACGACCTCATATGTTCCAGCTTTCTATTAATGTTGATTTCTTTGTATATGCCAGTACCATGTCCTTGCATTCTTTAAGTATCTGTCCTTAATTGAATACCGGGAGGGCACGAGAAGCTTTCAAATGGCGTAAAAAGCTTGAAAAATTAATTTCTGAAACCGAAGTTGTCCTTGTCTTTTTTCAAACACCTTACTCAGCGTATCAAACAAGCAGGACCAAAATAAAAATATGGGATAACTGCGCAATAAAACGGCAAAAAAGAAGAGAGAAAGAGAGTGAGAAAAGTGGAAAACATATCTGGAGAAAAATCGAAAAAAAAAATCTCCATTCGCATACTTTTTGGTAGCGTGACCCGTGCGCAATGAAATCTGACGTTATAAGAAAAATAAGTGTCATATATTGAATAGCTAATTCCATCTCCTATTGATTGCACTTTCGGTTTGAATCATCAAGTAAGTAAGTCTAAATTTAGGTTCCAATAATCTACCCTACCCTTTTCTAGCGCTTTTTTTGAAACGTACGGCTTTCGACAGGATAATAATTGACCTAATGTGATCTTATTTGAATTGTGTTGTTTATCATTCTATGTAGATTGTGGGAGCACTGCAAATGTCACTAACGGGAATGTTGATTTTACAAATAAGGACACAACATATGGACAAGTGATTTCTGTTACTTGCGATACCGGATACGAGATAGTGGGTAGAGGCTTTATAGAATGTCAGAGCGATGGAAACTGGAGTACCACTACAACTTGTGAAGCCATAGGTTTGACCTTTTAATGTTATTGTTTGTACAATTCTTAAATTGGGAAACTGCTATGGATTTATATATTGATGTACAAGTTTTGTCTTTACTCAGAATCAGTTTTCCAATGTCTTAAAATTGTATTTTATAAGGAGAATCTTTAATATCGGTCTTCGTTTATAATCATTTATGACTCATTTGATACAGTTGGAAAGGCAGATGCATCAGACATTCATTACATGATATTGTTTAAGATGTCGATACATGTATAGCTGTATATTTGGATGCTGTCACAAAGATTTTGACATTTTATAATATAATGATGGTTTGCAACGGAAACTTTATCTGAAATTCACTAAACTTTCCATTTATAGACTGTCCACCTACCAACGTTGCAAATGGAGACATAGACTTTTCAGCGGGCAAGAAATATGGAGACAATGCAACGGTAACCTGCCACGATGGTTACGATTTAAATGGATCAGGAATCATTACTTGTACACATGAACAAGAATGGAGCTCAGACACAGAATGTGTCTTGAAAAGTAAATATGACTTAGCTTGTTATTTATTCCAAACCATATCTGTTTTCAGAACAGGGGCATTTTATATAAATTTCCAAGCTGTGGACTTTAATGACGTTACAATAGTTTTACATGTGTTATTCAAAAATTAATTAAAGTTATTGAGTTTTCTGACTATATATTATCATCTATTACCCAAGGTTAATTAAAGTGAAATGTGATAAGTGACAAGTGTTCCACAGCAACAATAGATCTGAAGAAAAGGGTGATGAAATATTTATTACGAAATATATATAGCATTTGATATTCTTTCCACAGCCGTAACGTCATTTTGCATAGCTGCTAACAATGACTTTTGAACGACCCTTACGACCTCATATGTTCCAGCTTTCTATTAATGTTGATTTCTTTGTATATGCCAGTACCATGTCCTTGCATTCTTTAAGTATCTGTCCTTAATTGAATACCGGGAGGGCACGAGAAGCTTTCAAATGGCGTAAAAAGCTTGAAAAATTAATTTCTGAAACCGAAGTTGTCCTTGTCTTTTTTCAAACACCTTACTCAGCGTTTCAAACAAGCAGGACCAAAATAAAAATATGGGATAACTGCGCAATAAAACGGCAAAAAAGAAGAGAGAAAGAGAGTGAGAAAAGTGGAAAACATATCTGGAGAAAAATCGAAAAAAAAAAAAAATCTCCATTCGCATACTTTTTGGTAGCGTGACCCGTGCGCAATGAAATCTGACGTTATAAGAAAAATAAGTGTCATATATTGAATAGCTAATTCCATCTCCTATTGATTGCACTTTCGGTTTGAATCATCAAGTAAGTAAGTCTAAATTTAGGTTCCATCCTACCCTTTTCTAGCGCTTTTTTTGAAACGTACGACTTTCGACAGGATAATAATTGACCTACTGTGATCTTATTTGAATTGTGTTGTTTATCATTCTATGTAGATTGTGGGAGCACTGCAAATGTCACTAACGGGAATGTTGATTTTACAAATAAGGACACAACATATGGACAAGTGATTTCTGTTACTTGCGATACCGGATACGAGATAGTGGGTAGAGGCTTTATAGAATGTCAGAGCGATGGAAACTGGAGTACCACTACAACTTGTGAAGCCATAGGTTTGACCTTTTAATGTTATTGTTTGTACAATTCTTAAATTGGGAAACTGCTATGGATTTATATATTGATGTACAAGTTTTGTCTTTACTCAGAATCAGTTTTCCAATGTCTTAAAATTGTATTTTATAAGGAGAATCTTTAATATCGGTCTTCGTTTATAATCATTTATGACTCATTTGATACAGTTGGAAAGGCAGATGCATCAGACATTCATTACATGATGTTGTTTAAGATGTCGATACATGTATAGCTGTATATTTGGATGCTGTCACAAAGATTTTGACATTTTATAATATAATGATGGTTTGCAACGGAAACTTTATCTGAAATTCACTAAACTTTCCATTTATAGACTGTCCACCTACCAACGTTGCAAATGGAGACATAGACTTTTCAGCGGGCAAGAAATATGGAGACAATGCAACGGTAACCTGCCACGATGGTTACGATTTAAATGGATCAGGAATCATTACTTGTACACATGAACAAGAATGGAGCTCAGACACAGAATGTGTCTTGAAAAGTAAATATGACTTAGCTTGTTATTTATTCCAAACCATATCTGTTTTCAGAACGGGGGCATTTTATATAAATTTCCAAGCTGTGGACTTTAATGACGTTACAATAGTTTTACATGCGTTATTCAAAAATTAATTAAAGTTATTGAGTTTTCTGACTATATATTATCATCTATTACCCAAGGTTAATTAAAGTGAAATGTGATAAGTGACAAGTGTTCCACAGCAACAATAGATCTGAAGAAAAGGGTGATGAAATATTTATTACGAAATATATATAGCATTTGATATTCTTTCCACAGCCGTAACGTCATTTTGCATAGCTGCTAACAATGACTTTTGAACGACCCTTACGACCTCATATGTTCCAGCTTTCTATTAATGTTGATTTCTTTGTATATGCCAGTACCATGTCCTTGCATTCTTTAAGTATCTGTCCTTAATTGAATACCGGGAGGGCACGAGAAGCTTTCAAATGGCGTAAAAAGCTTGAAAAATTAATTTCTGAAACCGAAGTTGTCCTTGTCTTTTTTCAAACACCTTACTCAGCGTATCAAACAAGCAGGACCAAAATAAAAATATGGGATAACTGCGCAATAAAACGGCAAAAAAGAAGAGAGAAAGAGAGTGAGAAAAGTGGAAAACATATCTGGAGAAAAATCGAAAAAAAAAAAAATCTCCATTCGCATACTTTTTGGTAGCGTGACCCGTGCGCAATGAAATCTGACGTTATAAGAAAAATAAGTGTCATATATTGAATAGCTAATTCCATCTCCTATTGATTGCACTTTCGGTTTGAATCATCAAGTAAGTAAGTCTAAATTTAGGTTCCAATAATCTACCCTACCCTTTTCTAGCGCTTTTTTTGAAACGTACGGCTTTCGACAGGATGATAATTGACCTAATGTGATCTTATTTGAATTGTGTTGTTTATCATTCTATGTAGATTGTGGGAGCACTGCAAATGTCACTAACGGGAATGTTGATTTTACAAATAAGGACACAACATATGGACAAGTGATTTCTGTTACTTGCGATACCGGATACGAGATAGTGGGTAGAGGCTTTATAGAATGTCAGAGCGATGGAAACTGGAGTACCACTACAACTTGTGAAGCCATAGGTTTGACCTTTTAATGTTATTGTTTGTACAATTCTTAAATTGGGAAACTGCTATGGATTTATATATTGATGTACAAGTTTTGTCTTTACTCAGAATCAGTTTTCCAATGTCTTAAAATTGTATTTTATAAGGAGAATCTTTAATATCGGTCTTCGTTTATAATCATTTATGACTCATTTGATACAGTTGGAAAGGCAGATGCATCAGACATTCATTACATGATGTTGTTTAAGATGTCGATACATGTATAGCTGTATATTTGGATGCTGTCACAAAGATTTTGACATTTTATAATATAATGATGGTTTGCAACGGAAACTTTATCTGAAATTCACTAAACTTTCCATTTATAGACTGTCCACCTACCAACGTTGCAAATGGAGACATAGACTTTTCAGCGGGCAAGAAATATGGAGACAATGCAACGGTAACCTGCCACGATGGTTACGATTTAAATGGATCAGGAATCATTACTTGTACACATGAACAAGAATGGAGCTCAGACACAGAATGTGTCTTGAAAAGTAAATATGACTTAGCTTGTTATTTATTCCAAACCATATCTGTTTTCAGAACGGGGGCATTTTATATGAATTTCCAAGCTGTGGACTTTAATGACGTTACAATAGTTTTACATGCGTTATTCAAAAATTAATTAAAGTTATTGAGTTTTCTGACTATATATTATCATCTATTACCCAAGGTTAATTAAAGTGAAATGTGATAAGTGACAAGTGTTCCACAGCAACAATAGATCTGAAGAAAAGGGTGATGAAATATTTATTACGAAATATATATAGCATTTGATATTCTTTCCACAGCCGTAACGTCATTTTGCATAGCTGCTAACAATGACTTTTGAACGACCCTTACGACCTCATATGTTCCAGCTTTCTATTAATGTTGATTTCTTTGTATATGCCAGTACCATGTCCTTGCATTCTTTAAGTATCTGTCCTTAATTGAATACCGGGAGGGCACGAGAAGCTTTCAAATGGCGTAAAAAGCTTGAAAAATTAATTTCTGAAACCGAAGTTGTCCTTGTCTTTTTTCAAACACCTTACTCAGCGTATCAAACAAGCAGGACCAAAATAAAAATATGGGATAACTGCGCAATAAAACGGCAAAAAAGAAGAGAGAAAGAGAGTGAGAAAAGTGGAAAACATATCTGGAGAAAAATCGAAAAAAAAAAAAAATCTCCATTCGCATACTTTTTGGTAGCGTGACCCGTGCGCAATGAAATCTGACGTTATAAGAAAAATAAGTGTCATATATTGAATAGCTAATTCCATCTCCTATTGATTGCACTTTCGGTTTGAATCATCAAGTAAGTAAGTCTAAATTAGGTTCCAATAATCTACCCTACCCTTTTCTAGCGCTTTTTTTGAAACGTACGGCTTTCGACAGGATAATAATTGACCTAATGTGATCTTATTTGAATTGTGTTGTTTATCATTCTATGTAGATTGTGGGAGCACTGCAAATGTCACTAACGGGAATGTTGATTTTACAAATAAGGACACAACATATGGACAAGTGATTTCTGTTACTTGCGATACCGGATACGAGATAGTGGGTAGAGGCTTTATAGAATGTCAGAGCGATGGAAACTGGAGTACCACTACAACTTGTGAAGCCATAGGTTTGACCTTTTAATGTTATTGTTTGTACAATTCTTAAATTGGGAAACTGCTATGGATTTATATATTGATGTACAAGTTTTGTCTTTACTCAGAATCAGTTTTCCAATGTCTTAAAATTGTATTTTATAAGGAGAATCTTTAATATCGGTCTTCGTTTATAATCATTTATGACTCATTTGATACAGTTGGAAAGGCAGATGCATCAGACATTCATTACATGATATTGTTTAAGATGTCGATACATGTATAGCTGTATATTTGGATGCTGTCACAAAGATTTTGACATTTTATAATATAATGATGGTTTGCAACGGAAACTTTATCTGAAATTCACTAAACTTTCCATTTATAGACTGTCCACCTACCAGCGTTGCAAATGGAGACATAGACTTTTCAGCGGGCAAGAAATATGGAGACAATGCAACGGTAACCTGCCACGATGGTTACGATTTAAATGGATCAGGAATCATTACTTGTACACATGAACAAGAATGGAGCTCAGACACAGAATGTGTCTTGAAAAGTAAATATGACTTAGCTTGTTATTTATTCCAAACCATATCTGTTTTCAGAACAGGGGCATTTTATATAAATTTCCAAGCTGTGGACTTTAATGACGTTACAATAGTTTTACATGTGTTATTCAAAAATTAATTAAAGTTATTGAGTTTTCTGACTATATATTATCATCTATTACCCAAGGTTAATTAAAGTGAAATGTGATAAGTGACAAGTGTTCCACAGCAACAATAGATCTGAAGAAAAGGGTGATGAAATATTTATTACGAAATATATATAGCATTTGATATTCTTTCCACAGCCGTAACGTCATTTTGCATAGCTGCTAACAATGACTTTTGAACGACCCTTACGACCTCATATGTTCCAGCTTTCTATTAATGTTGATTTCTTTGTATATGCCAGTACCATGTCCTTGCATTCTTTAAGTATCTGTCCTTAATTGAATACCGGGAGGGCACGAGAAGCTTTCAAATGGCGTAAAAAGCTTGAAAAATTAATTTCTGAAACCGAAGTTGTCCTTGTCTTTTTTCAAACACCTTACTCAGCGTATCAAACAAGCAGGACCAAAATAAAAATATGGGATAACTGCGCAATAAAACGGCAAAAAAGAAGAGAGAAAGAGAGTGAGAAAAGTGGAAAACATATCTGGAGAAAAATCGAAAAAAAAAAAAAATCTCCATTCGCATACTTTTTGGTAGCGTGACCCGTGCGCAATGAAATCTGACGTTATAAGAAAAATAAGTGTCATATATTGAATAGCTAATTCCATCTCCTATTGATTGCACTTTCGGTTTGAATCATCAAGTAAGTAAGTCTAAATTTAGGTTCCATCCTACCCTTTTCTAGCGCTTTTTTTGAAACGTACGGCTTTCGACAGGATAATAATTGACCTACTGTGATCTTATTTGAATTGTGTTGTTTATCATTCTATGTAGATTGTGGGAGCACTGCAAATGTCACTAACGGGAATGTTGATTTTACAAATAAGGACACAACATATGGACAAGTGATTTCTGTTACTTGCGATACCGGATACGAGATAGTGGGTAGAGGCTTTATAGAATGTCAGAGCGATGGAAACTGGAGTACCACTACAACTTGTGAAGCCATAGGTTTGACCTTTTAATGTTATTGTTTGTACAATTCTTAAATTGGGAAACTGCTATGGATTTATATATTGATGTACAAGTTTTGTCTTTACTCAGAATCAGTTTTCCAATGTCTTAAAATTGTATTTTATAAGGAGAATCTTTAATATCGGTCTTCGTTTATAATCATTTATGACTCATTTGATACAGTTGGAAAGGCAGATGCATCAGACATTCATTACATGATATTGTTTAAGATGTCGATACATGTATAGCTGTATATTTGGATGCTGTCACAAAGATTTTGACATTTTATAATATAATGATGGTTTGCAACGGAAACTTTATCTGAAATTCACTAAACTTTCCATTTATAGACTGTCCACCTACCAACGTTGCAAATGGAGACATAGACTTTTCAGCGGGCAAGAAATATGGAGACAATGCAACGGTAACCTGCCACGATGGTTACGATTTAAATGGATCAGGAATCATTACTTGTACACATGAACAAGAATGGAGCTCAGACACAGAATGTGTCTTGAAAAGTAAATATGACTTAGCTTGTTATTTATTCCAAACCATATCTGTTTTCAGAACGGGGGCATTTTATATAAATTTCCAAGCTATGGACTTTAATGACGTTACAATAGTTTTACATGCGTTATTCAAAAATTAATTAAAGTTATTGAGTTTTCTGACTATATATTATCATCTATTACCCAAGGTTAATTAAAGTGAAATGTGATAAGTGACAAGTGTTCCACAGCAACAATAGATCTGAAGAAAAGGGTGATGAAATATTTATTACGAAATATATATAGCATTTGATATTCTTTCCACAGCCGTAACGTCATTTTGCATAGCTTCTAACAATGACTTTTGAACGACCCTTACGACCTCATATGTTCCAGCTTTCTATTAATGTTGATTTCTTTGTATATGCCAGTACCATGTCCTTGCATTCTTTTAGTATCTGTCCTGAATTGAATACCGGGAGGGCACGAGAAGCTTTCAAATGGCGTAAAAAGCTTGAAAAATTAATTTCTGAAACCGAAGTTGTCCTTGTCTTTTTTCAAACACCTTACTCAGCGTATCAAACAAGCAGGACCAAACTAAAAATATGAGATAACTGCGCAATAAAACGTACGGCTTTCGACAGGATAATAATTGACCTAATGTGATCTTATTTGAATTGTGTTGTTTATCATTCTATGTAGATTGTGGGAGCACTGCAAATGTCACTAACGGGATTGTTAATTTTACAAATAAGGACACAACATATGGACAAGTGATTTCTGTTACTTGCGAAACCGGATACGAGATAGTGGGTAGAGGTTTTATAGAATGTCAGAGCGATGGAAACTGGAGTACCACTACAACTTGTGAAGCCATAGGTTTGACCTTTTAATGTTATAGTTTTGTACAATTCTTAAATTGGGAAATTGCTATGGATGTATATCTTGATGTACAAGTTTTGTCTTTACTCAGAATCAGTTTTCCAATGTCTTAAAATTGTATTTTATAAGGAGAACCTTTAATATCGGTCTTCGTTTATAATCATTTATGGCTCATTTGATATGCTTAGAAAGGCAGATGCATCAGACATTCATTACAAGATATTGTTTAAGATGTCGATACATGTATACCTGTATATTTGGACGCTGTCACAACGATTTTGACATTTTATAATCTAAAGATAGTTTGCAACGGAAACTTAATCTGAAATTTACTAAACTTTCCATTTATAGACTGTCCACCCACCAACGTTGTAAATGGAGACATAGACTTTTCAGCGGGCAAGAAATATGGAGACAATGCAACGGTAACCTGCCACGATGGTTACGATTTAAATGGATCAGGAATCATTACTTGTACACATGAACAAGAATGGAGCTCAGACACAGAATGTGTCTTGAAAAGTAAATATGACTTAACTTGTTATTTATTCCAAATCATATCTGTTTTCAGTACGGGGGCAAATTAAATAAATTTCCAAGCTATGAACTTTAATGACGTTACAATAGTTTTACATGCGTTATTCAAAAATTAATTAAAGTTATTGAGTTTTCTGACTATATATTATTATCTATTACCCAAGGTTAATTAAAGTGAACTGTGATAAGTGACTAGTGTTCCACAGCAACAATAGATCTGAAGAAAAGGGTAATGAAATATTTATTACGAAATATATATAGCATTTGATATTCTTCCCACAGCCGTAACGTCATTTTGCATAGCTCCTCACAATGTCTTTTGAATGACCCTTACGACTTCATATGTTCCAGCTTTCTATTAATTTTGATTTCTTTGTATATGCCAGTACCATGTCCTTGCATTATTTTAGTATCTGTCCTGAATTGAATACCGAGAGGGCACAAGAAGCTTTCAAATGGAGAAAAAAGCTTGAAAAATTAATTTCTGAAACCGAGTTTCTCCTTGTCTTTTTTCAAACACCTTACTCAGCGTATCAAACAAGCAGGACCAACATATGAGAGTGAGGAAAGTGGAAAACATATCTGGAGAAAAATCCAAAAAAAAAAACAAAAACAAAAAAAAAACATCTCCATGCGCATAATTTTTGGTAGCGTGACCCCTGCGCAGTGACCTCTGACGTTATAAGGAAAATAAGTGTCATATATTGAATAGATAATTCCATCCCTATTGATCGCATTTTCGGTTTGAATCATCAAGTAAGTAAGTCTAAATTTAGGTTCCAATAATCTACCCTACCCTTTCCTAGCGCTTTTCTTGAAACGTACGGCTTTCGAAAGGATAATAATTGACCTAATGTGATCTTATTTGAATTGTGTTGTTGATCATTCTATGTAGATTGTCGGAGCACTGCAAATGTCACTAACGGGATTGTTGATTTTACAAATAAGGACACAACATATGGACAAGTGATTTCTGTTACTTGCGAAACCGGATACGAGATAGTGGGTAGAGGCTTTATAGAATGTCAGAGCGATGGAAACTGGAGTACCACTACAACTTGTGAAGCCATAGGTTTGACCTTTTAATGTTATTGTTTTGTACAATTCTTAAATTTGGAAATTGCTATGGATGTTTATCTTGATGTACAAGTTTTGTCTTTACTCAGAATCAGTTTTCCAATGTCTTAAAATTGTATTTTATAATGAGAATCTTTAATATCGGTCTTCGTTTATAATCATTTAAGACTCATTTGATACGGTTAGAAAGGCAGATGCATCAGACATTCATTACATGATATTGTTTAAGATGTCGATACATGTATACCTGTATATTTGGCCGCTGTCACAACGATTTTGACATTATATAACCTAAAGATAGTTTGCAACGGAAACTTAATCTGAAATTTACTAAACTTTCCATTTATAGACTGTCCACCTACCAACGTTGCAAATGGAGACATAGACTTTTCAGCGGGCAAGAAATATGGAGACAATGCAACGGTAACCTGCCACGATGGTTACGATTTAAATGGATCAGGAATCATTACTTGTACACATGAACAAGAATGGAGCTCAGACACAGAATGTGTCTTGAAAAGTAAATATGACTTAGCTTGTTATTTATTCCAAACCATATCTGTTTTCATTACGGGGGCAAATTAAATAAATTTCCAAGCTATGGACTTTAATGACGTTACTATAGTTTTCCATGCGTTATTCAAAAATTAATTAAAGTCATTGAGTTTTCTGACTATATATTAATACCGGGAGGGCACAAGAAGCTTTCAAATGGCGTAAAAAGCTTGAAAAATTAATTTCTGAAACCGAGTTTGTCCTTGTCTTTTTTCAAACACCTTACTCAGCGTATCAAACAAACAGGACCAACATATGAGAGTCAGAATAGTGGAAAGCATATCTGGAGAAAAATCGTAAAAAAAAAATTTCCATGCGCATACTTTTTGGTAGTGTGATCCCTGCGCAGTGACATCTGACGTTATAAGGAAAATATGTGTCATATATTAAATAGCTAATTCCATCTCCTATTGATTGCACTTTCGGTTTGAATCATCAAGTAAGTAAGTCTAAATTTAGGTTCCAATAATCTATCCTACCCTTTTCTAGCGCTTTTCTTGAAACGTACGGTTTTCGAAAGGATAATAATTGACCTAATGTGATCTTATTTGAAATGTGTTGTTTATCATTCTATGTAGATTGTGGGAGCCCTGCAAATGTCACTAACGGGATTGTTGATTTTACAAATAAGGACACAACATATGGACAAGTGATTTCTGTTACTTGCGAAACCGGATACGAGATAGTGGGTAGAGGCTTTATAGAATGTCAGAGCGATGGAAACTGGAGTACCACTACAACTTGTGAAGCCAAAGGTTTGACCGTTTAATGTTATTGTTTTGTACAATTCTTAAATTGGGAAACTGCTATGGATATATATCTTGATGTACAAGTTTTGTGTTTGTTCAGAATCAGTTTTCCAATGTCTTAAAATTGTATTTTATAAGGAGAATCTTTAATAACGGTCTTCGTTTATATCATTTATGACTCATTTGATACGGTTAGAAAGGCAGATGCATCAGACATTCATTACATGGTATTTTTAAAATGTCGATACATGTATACCTGTATATTTGGACGCTGTCACAACGAGTTTGACATGTTATAATCTAGAATAGTTTGTAACGAAAAGGAAACTTAATCTGAAATTTACTAAACTTTCCATTTATAGACTGTCCACCTACCAACGTTGCAAATGGAGATATAGACTTTTCAGCGGGCAAGAAATATGGAGACAATGCAACGGTGACCTGCCACGATGGTTATGATTTAACTGGATCAGGAATCATTACTTGTGCACATGATCAAGAATGGAGCTCTGAGACGGAATGTGTCTTGAAAGGTAAATATGATTTAGCTTGTTATTTATTCCATACCATATCTGTTGTCAGTACAGAGGCAAATTAAATGAACTTCCAAGCAGTTAACTTAAATGACGTTACAATAATTTTTCATGCGTTATTCAAAAGCTAAATAAAATATTTATTTAACTAAATATATATTATTATCTATTATCGAATGTTAATTAAATTGAAAGTTAATAAGTGACTAGTGCTGTCACAGCAACTATAAATAAGTAGAAAGTGGTGATAAAATATTTATCATGATACCCTTTTAGCAGCCGCAAGCTTTTTGTTTCGTTATTGCTGACAATGACGTTTTGAACGACCCTCACGAGCTTAAATATTCAAATAATCTATCAATGTTGATGTCTCTGTATATGCCAGTACCATGTCCTTGCATTCTTTTAGTATCAGTCCTTAGATGAATTGGGCCATAAGAAGCTTACAACGGCAAATAAATAAGTAAATAAAAAAATAAAGAAATAAATAAAATTAGGTTCTGAAAACCGACTTTGACCTTTTCTTTTTCAAGCACCTTACCGGGCTTGTCAAACAAGAAGGATAAAAACAAAACTATCGGGAAAGGCGCAATAAAATTGCAAATAACAATAGAGAAAGAGAGAGAAAAAACTGGAGAAAAATGACTTTCTGAACGACCCTAACGACCTCATATAATGAGTATCTGGAATATCTGTTGTTTTTTTTTATTATCATTTATGACACTTTTGATACTGTTAAGAAGGCAGATGCATCAATAATTCATTACATTATATTGTCTACAAGAATTGTCAGAAGACATTATTGCGCGACTTGCTTGAGCTTGACTTTAACAGGCGCAATTTTAATATAGGCAGTGCTGACCAAGTGAAATGAGTTGATCTGGAGTGGTAGAATAAAGAGTTTTCCTAAGAATATCGAGGGTTGCCTGCCAGAAGGTGCCATCTCCAAAAATCCACTTTTAAAGATATTGCCATTTTAAAGTTTTCAACCGCTATGTAAATTCACAAGAAGATCCTGCATTTATTTCTCTATACTTTTCTAGCATGCCTTAGATTGATCTGTCCACCCGTTACAAACACATCACATTTACCTAAGTAAGTTTGCCATATTTGGACATTTTATGTCGATGGCACCTTTTGGCAGCACAAATTTGTAGGATCAAAAGGTGCCATCTCGAGATGGCTCAGTTTGGCAGAACAAACCTTTCAATAACTATTGTAAATTTTATTTAGATGGCACCTTTTAGCATTAAGATACTAAGAATCTGATTGTAATAATTAACCAAAGGGGTAATAGTAATACTCGTTTCAATACTGTATATTACCGGAATTCAGTAAGCAAATACTAGAGTAGGTTTAACCATATCTAAATCATATTTTCATAGTGCAAGTACAAAACTGTCACTTTACAACATCCACATAATGACCAAAAACTGTAATAAAAATATATGACCAGACATGGTATCTAACAATGACTATGATGTACCAAAATGCAATAAAAACTACTGTCTTTCTCTATCAGTTTGAAGTAACTTTGACTAGGTAAATTCTTTTTCAAAAATGTAACTAAACCATGTAATGGTATATGGTACATACAGTCAAACCTGTCTTAAGGGGTCACCCCATGGGACCCACAAACCTGGCTGCTTAAGACAGGTGACCCCTTAATACAGATTTATTTGCACTGTATTTTGGTCTAAGGGACCCCCAAAAGTGGCTGCTAAAGACCCCTTAATACAGTGACCCCTTAAGACAGGTTCGACTGTATATGATCATTCTATATGATTATTCATTTCTGTCAAATACAACAGTGTTATGCTACTTATGGCAATCTGTATTAGCGGTCCATGTACAGCTTAGCCCGAAACGAACTAAAGCTGCATTCTTTATCTGTAAAAAAGTCTAGCACATCTTAAATAATCAAAGTCCGAGTCCTGATCTTCTTCCTGATTGGGCTCAGGAAGTTTCATTAGATGGTAGGTCCTTGTAACAGCCATATGGCAGTGTCCTGGAATGATACTAGATACGCATAAGGAAATTAAATCTGCCTTCTTTAATTCAGTAATTAACACATGTGGCAGTCTGTTGGTGTATTTCTGTGGTAGTTGTGCATCATCCTCAGGTCTTCCATGCCGGGAAGGTCTCACTCGGATGATAAAAAAATCATCATCATCTGTAGAAATTAAGAATTAAAGTAGCAACTATTTTTTTTACATTTGTAATATACTGGACTCACATTTAAACATGGGGTTGGAAGCACTGCTTCCGTATCAAAAGTATCAAAAGTAGGCACAACAAAAATGCTGTCAGTTTGTGATCTTAGTTTATCCTTGCTCTTTTCTGCCCTCCCTTCAATATTTTTTCTCTTGATGTTCTTTGTACTCGTCCTCTGTAACACTGTCTAGTTACTGTTCCTGCTTCTTTCTTGTGGTTGAACGTGCTGCAAACAAGACATTGGTCTTTTTTGGCTTATGAAAGGCCAGATTGTATTCTTGACAAATACCGTTCTGTAGACTTTAGTATTCACTGTCCATTTTCCTTTGTTCTGTTGATCTTCTTTGTATAAGGAGTACATTTTGTTTATACATTGTAGTTAGATCACCACTGATGTATTTTCTTTTCGTGTCTTGTCTTGTGTAATTGGATTCTACATTGGGAATGACTCAATGTGCCATTTAACAGCATGTAAATCCGCATCAGGTATTTTGTTGTGTGGTATGCTTTTCCCACTTTTATCCATTGGGGCTGAGCTTATAGATTGTCTTGTCAAGGCACATTCAACTGCTTTTCGTCCAATACCAAGTGTTGATTTGAAGTAACTTCTGCAAACCCTATATATTTCCATTGATGTGAAAAGTTAATGACATTGCTACCCTTTTCTTCACTTTAGCCGTGTTTTTTTTTTCTAAACTGATAACAAAAATATAATCCTTGATTGCAAATTCCAATATGAATTGAACTTTTGCTGACATTGTTCTTCTGAAATATTTCAGAACATTTGAATTTACATTTGCTCTACTTTTTTTTGACCTTTCTGGTACATGATTTCTTTCGACCTGTATAAGCTTTCCCACTCTGTCTAAGTTTGTTCCTTATATTCTTTTTCCAGCTGTCTGGTTTTCCTTTCTTGGAGTTATTGGGTTTACTCGTTCTTGTAATCTTATTTTGTAGGTGTTTCTCTTTGTGTTTCTTCATTCTGTTTACCATCATTTTTCGTTTGTCTTAAAACTTTGGTGCATGCTCCATAGTGTTCTTTCCTTTGACGCCTTTGTATGCAAAAGTAAATGTCTGACCTGCTGTTATGCCAGGAAATGTTGACTGCGCGATCACGGGCTGAGTTGGCTTACTGGAGTAGATAAGTACTGTGCATAGTAAAGATTTGCAATAGCTGAAGGTAGTGTATCAGCTAAACTAACAGACCAGTGTCCGTCCTATATTAAACTAATCCACATATGACTGATACCTTGCCAACTTGCCATTATATAGTCTTCATCACTATCGTTGTCATCACTAGGTGTGTTGGACATGAACTTAATTTTATGATCACGATTAGTATAGGTTGTTTGCGAAAAAGTGGAGGGCAAAAAATCGATTTTATTTCTTTACTACTGAATAAATTTTCACGAAACCTTGCAGACCTTAATCTATTACCCATACAAACTCATGCAAGGAATCTCAGATTTTTTTTGACAGTCAACTACATGTTAAAATCTGTCCATATTCTTTGAAGTTTTACACTTGGTTGGTGCAGTTTTTTGAACGGCCAGTGTTGTACAAACTATATTAGGTGCATCCCTTATATGGACATTTACTTATATATAGGGGAAACACACAAGAAAATCCTTTTCAAATGATTGGCCAATTATCTTAAAAGCCTCTTGTTTACTCAGTAGTGAGTGAACACATTTCAGACCACATGGTAATTTGTGAATGAATAATAGTATTAATATAGTAACTATAGAACAACAATGGCTGTTGTACCATTATGGTTACCTCCTGTGTAAAGATGGCATAAAACTGAGAAGAAAAATGGTAATGATTAATAGAGAAACTTTTTATTCAAAGGTAAAAAATTCTACATTTCCTAGCATGAGTTCGTATGGGTAACAGATTATGGTATGCAAACTTTCATGAAAATCTATTCAGAATTTAAGAAATTAAATCGATTTTTTGCCCTCCACTTTTTCGCAAACGCACTATATCAAGGTGATCACAGACATCTCTCAGTTCAGTCGCACACTTTACTTCAAATTGTAGAGCTAAAGACTCAAAAAAAATAAGAAAAACAATTGCCATCAGGAGTAATAGATAAATGTTTCAGTCTATTGCTTGTTAGCAAAGCATCTATCCATTTTTGCGTTTTCTTTGCTTTTTCGAATGTAGCATTATATCAGTAATACACAAAGAGGGACCTACAGTCAGAGAAAACAAGACATGGAGTAAACATCCATTAAGTTAGTGTATCAAATATCAGATGTGTGCTGCTAATAGGTACCATCTGTCTGTGATAGCACATTTTATCTCAAATAAAACCTGGATACTTTTCAGCCAAAAGGTGCTATCTCTGAGATGGCACCATTTGGCAGCACAAAATTTTCAGCTGGCACCTTTTTGCAGAACAATTTAAGCTGTAAGGGAGATGGCACCTTTTGGTTTAATTAGATATCTAATTAGGTATAATTCTAATTAAGCCCATCTTTGGAGTGATAAAAGACCAAGCATAGGAACATATTATGATGACAAAAACTCATTTTTGACAAAAATGGCAGATGACACCTTTTGGCAGGCAACCCTCGATATTTCAAACTTGTAAAATATTGTCAGAGATATGATGAGGGTCACACTGACCTACAATCAGTATAAGGTCCCTCACAGTGTTTACCCAAAACACTAAACGAAGTATAAGGTTAGTCGATGAAAAAGTGTGAAAAGTGTGATGCAAAATCACTGGACCATCAAATATAGGTCAGTGTGACCTGCTGTTAGTTGAAGATTAAACGTCTGATCATACTAGGTCAATATCGAAAGCAGTCAGGTTCATACATCTGAAGTCTCAAAGAAAAAAGGCAAAACACTAGACTATCAAATAAAGGTCTCTGTGGCCTACTGTCTTTTTAGGTAAATTTTCGGGTCATACTCAGTCAATATCAGAAGTAATTATGTTCATATATCACATAGTCTTCAAGATATTAGGCAAAATCACTGGCCCATGAAATATAGGTCACCAAGCAATCATGTTCGTATATCAAATAGTCCTCAAGATATAAGGCAAAGTGACTGGACCATGAAATAAAGGTCAATGTGTCCTGCTGTTAGTTTGCGGTTAAACTTAGGGTCATGCTGATTCATTATCCCAAGCTATCATATACAAACATCAAACAGTGTTCAGGAAATTTTATAAAATCAATGGACCATGAAATATAGGTCATTGTGACCTACTGTTACTTTGATGTCAAATATTTGGTCATAATATGTCCTTATCAAAAGCACTCTTGTTCTGCATCAAAAAGTCTTCAATTTTTATGGCAAAACCACGTACCATGATATATAGGGCACTAAGATACTATTAGTTTGAGGTCAAACATCCGGTCATACTGAGTCATTATATGTCAGTTTGAGCTACTGTTAATTTGACTTCAAACTATAGGTCATACTGAGTCATTATCCCACGCAATCATTTTCGTATACCAAATTCAAGATATTAAGCAAAATGACTGGACCATGAAACATAGGTCTCTGTGTCCTACTGTTAGTTTGAGGTCACACTTTGGGTCATACTGATTCATGATCCCAAGAAATCATGTATGTACATCAAATTGTCTTCAAGACAAAAGACAAAATCACTGGACCATGAAATATAGGTCAATGTGACCTACTGTAAGTTTGAGCTAAACTTTACAGCGGTAATACTGAGTCATTATCCGAAACAATCATGTTCGTACATCTAATCATCTTCAAGAAACAATGCAAAAACACTGGACCATCAAATAAATGTCACTGTGACCTACTGTTTGTTTAAGATTAGATTTTGGGTCATACTGAGTCATTGCAGATGCATTTATCGTCGTTCATCTGATAGTCTTCAAGGTATTAGGCAAAATGACTGGACCATGGAATATGGGTCAATGTGTCCTACTGTTAGTTTGAGGTAAACTTTGGGTCATAGTGAGTCATTATTAGAAGCAATTATGTTCATACATCAAATAGTCTTCAAGATAAAAGTTAAATGACTGGACTATGAAATAAAGGTCAGTGTGTCCTACTGTTAGCTTGAATGTCCAACTTGGGTCATACTAATTCATTATCTCAAGAAATCATGTATGAACATCAAATAGTCTTCAAGATAGAAGGCAAAATCACTGGACCATCAAATACTGAGTCAGTCTGACCTACTGTAAGTTTGAGCTCAACTTTATAAGTTGACTTAATACTAAGTCATTATGCGAAGCAATCAAATTCGCACATCTATTTATCTCCAAGAAACAAGGCAAAAGCACTGGGCCATAAAGGTCACTGTGGCCTACTTTTTGTTTAAGGTCAAACGTTGGGTTATACTGAGTTTTCATCAGAAGCAATTATGTTTGTACATCAAATAGTCTTTATGATAGAAGGCAAAATGACTGGACCATGAAATATGTGTACATCAAATAGTCTTCAAGATAGAAGGCAAAATGACTGGACCATGAAATATTGGTCAGTTTTACCTACTGTCAGTTTTAGGTCAAATGATGGGTCATACTGAGTCAAAATCAGATGAAATTATTCTGAGTCAAAATCAGAAGAAATTATGTTCGTACATCAAATAGTTATCAAGATATAAGGCAAAGTGAATGGAGCATGAAATAAAGGTGAGTGGGTTCTACTGTTAGTTTGAGGTCAAACTATGGGTCATGCTTACTTATTATCTCAAGCTATCATATACACACATCAAACAGTGTTCAGAATATAAGGTTAAATCAGCTGACTATGAAATATAGATCACTGTTGACTACTTTTAGTTTGAGGTAAAATATCTGGTCATACTGAGTCATAATCAGAAGAATCTTGTTTGTGCATCAAAAATGCTTCAAATATAAGGCAAAATCACATGAACATGAAATATAGGTCAGCGTGACCTACATTAAGTATGAGGTCAAACTTCGAGTCATACTGAGTCATCATCCAAAGCAATCATAATCGTACATCAAAAAGTCTTCAAGATATTATAAGGAAAAGTCACTGTACCATGAAATATAGGTCCCTGTGATCTACTATAAGTTTGAGATCACACTTTGGGTCATACTGAGTCATTATCGGAAGAAATTATGTTCGTACACATCAAATAGTCTTCAAGATATTAGGCAAAATCACTCGACCATCTTTCACTATGACCTACTGTGACTTTGAGGTCAAAGATTGACTGCCTCATTATCCGAAGCAATCATTTTCGTACAATAAAACGTCTTCGAAAAATAAGGCAAAATTACTGAATCATTAAATGTAGGTAACTGTGATACTTTGAGGTTAAACTTTGTGTCATGCTGAGTCATTATATGAAGCAATCATGTTTATACATCAGATAGTCTTAGAGATATAAAGCAGAATCAATGGACAATAAAACAGAGCTCCCGCCCAGTGTGCATCGTTTCATTAAGAAGATCTTCCTCAGACGTATCTATGGAGCATGTTTAAGGACTCTAGCCCTTACGGTTACTTAGAAACTGAGCTAAACGCAACAGGTGATTATTTTTTCTATCTTCAAAGAACCGTGAAATATAGGTGACTGTGACCTTCTGTTAGTTGGAGGATAAAGTTTGGGATATACTGAGTCATTATAGAAAGCAATCATATAGTATTTTTATCATATTTGGCAAGGCTCTTTGTGGCAGATAGAAATCTAGCCATTAGGATGTTACATCATGACTGCTAAAAGTAATGTGTGGCTGGCTTAATGCAACACTATAGTCATGCAAGATCGATCATGAAGTGAACAACACGACAAAACCAACATAGTGGCATGTGCGCCATGCGAAGACTCAGATCAGCCTTGACATCCGCCCAGTCTGATCAGAGTCTTTGCTGTGCTCTTTGAGGGTAGGATCTAAGCTACCCACCACCACCCTCCGCCATGCCGACAGCAACGACTCTGATTAGACTGGGCGAACATGCCACTTTGTTCATTTTGTCGTGTCACGGCTCACATGTACTTTCTTTTGCCTTTGAGTAGTCTATAGTATATTATATTATATCTATTTTTACAGATGGAATTGTGTCAGCGGCTGATCTTGGTACGTATATACAAAACGATATCAGAATAGTATGGGTTTATATGTTTATACGGATAATTTTAGGTTTAATTGCCCTTTCAATGACGGCTTAAGTATTTTAGGGCCCTGGGGTAATTGGATAGATTGTTATGGGGGTTAAATAAGTCAAATAGAACACTCAGGATCTAAACAACCTTTGGATTCTATCTAGACGCCAAACATTGGACCAAGTCAAACAGGATGCATAATTGAGCGATCTAAAGACAGGAATGATACATCATTATGCTTGAAGAGTTGCAACAATATACTAAAGGTAAACTTCAAAATTTCAAAGGAAGCAACTCTGCCATTTTTGCATTCCTTCTCATTAGGTCCCAACTATTTAAGGAAGCAGTTTTTAAAATTGTTCCTAAATTATTCTTCTCCTTTATATGAGAATAGACCCAAATTTGACAAGACTACGTCATCCAAGAAAGCAAAGGGGAAGTCACAAATTGTTTTCCCCTTTGAAAATGATTGAAAAACATGGATTTATACCCGTTCACCTTAAAGTTTAGAAAACCGGTAGTGTCTTAAGCGTTATAAAAACAGTATGTTTGCAGATCTCTTGGCGAATGGGATCAGTTTTTTTCATCCTGTTGAACAATTGTAAAAATTCTAAGTACTGAGACACATTGGTCTGAGCAAACAGTGCATCCTAGTTCAGACTGGTCCTGGGGTTTCACTGTATGCCATTCCATCTGCAACTTTTGGACGCATTATTGCATTGCAAAACCAATCAGTTCCAATTTTATGAAAATTATAGTAATTACTTTAAGTGTTTTTAATGTTATAATATATGCTACCTCTTAATCCTTAAAAACTTCAAGAGCCAGAGAGGAAAATAGCTAAATTTGCACACAAAAAAGGGAAGAAAAGAAACGAAAATCCTGCTTTAGTGGCCCATGAAGGGTGAGGAAAGTTCTAACCGTTCCCCATATAGGTATGAAACAGTTGCATACTATGTTACTGGCGTTAGCTAATATATTTTGTCCTTTCATGACATCATTACGTAACTGGCTTTCTTTAACTTTCAGCTGACCTGAAAGCTGCCCTGAATGCCAGGCAAACAGATACAATTTTGATATTTGGCATCGTTGCTGGTGTTCTTGCATTGGTGATTATCATCATGGTATCTGACAGAGTGTACCACAGATGTTATAGATCTTCAAGGCCCGAGGTAAATTATGGCAGAGTCGGGTAACTTCGGACAGCAGGTTAATTCGGACAGTGACATTGTTTCCATTATATTTCAGTTGTTTGGAATTAAAACACAAATTATGAGCCATCTAGTCTGGATTATCACTGTTTGCAATATGTCCGAATTTACCCGCCCTCCGAAGTTACCCGACTCTACCCTATGTCGCAACTTAAGAAAATCTAAATTGGTGAACCACTGCACTTATTTGCACCTACCCGCTTGCGCATACACGCGTGTATTTCATTCATACACAATTTGATTTGTATACAGTCAGTACTCCTTTACTTAAATCAGCATGATTCAAGCCCCTATGGTTCTATGGTAGCTGATTAGCCCATTCTTTGCTCTAAATTGGAGCCGTCTCATCTGGATTTTGACTGTTTGCAATGGTATATTTGAATTAATCCGCTGTCAGAAGTTTCCCGACTCTACCCTATGTCACGGCTAATCGGTGAGCCACTGCGCATATTTGCACCTATCAGACACTCGAATAGATATACAAGTTTTCTTCTGACCCAATGATTCAGATTTTTCCTGAGTGACCCTTTAATATTACATAATTATACATAATTTTATAGCGAAAATATGATAATAAGATATGGGCTCGATAGTGGCTGCTGGCATAAACAAAACAAACACACAGATAACTGTTTGATAATTCAATCTAACTTGCATATCCTGTCTCTCTCACTGGCAAAAACAGAAGTTGCTTTTGATCATTTAATTGGCAGATTTTACATGTTCGATGTACGAAAATGCTAGAAATTCAATTATCAGACACTTGAATAGATATACAAGTTTTCTTCTGGTCCAATGATTTAGATTTTTCCTGAATGACCCTTAACATTACATAATACAGATTTTATAGCGTAAATATAATGATAAGATACTATCTCAGTGGTGGCTGCTGGCATAAACAATCAAAAAATAGCTGTTTGATAATTCAATCTACCTTGCACAGTCTGTCTCTCTCACTGGCGAAAACAGAAGTTGCTTTTGATCATTTGATGGGTGGGCTGGATGAGTATTATAATAAAATTCTCACTCAGTGGGGCGAGATATGGTCTAAAATATATATTCGGACCTTGCAGAGGCATGATGACAGGATAGGATCTCATTAACCTAGAAAATGAAAACAAAATGTAATCTCATGCACCCAATCAGCTTATTTCGTGGCCTAAAGGCCTAGATTCTGCATCCACCGGCAAAGGATTTAAGTCTGTTAGTGGGCGGGGCTATGGTCTTACTGATAAAATCAATACCTTTTGATTGTCTTATTGATAACAAGAAAAATCTTTAAAAAAGATAATCGTCGCAGATTAAATGGAAAAATGTTTTGTAATATGTCTCTAGTTGAGGAGTTGACAATACCATTCCTGAATATGACTCACGTGAGCTATGTAGGTAGGTACCCACAACCGTAATTTTGACACTGGGCAGCGACCTATCTCAAAATTGGACTGTCTAATTTGAAATTCAAAACAGATTAGATAAAGAATAAAACGGGGAACGTTTAAAGAAAAAAAACTTGCAGAGGCCGGTATTCGAACACGGGCCGCTAGATTGGCAGGCGAGCATTCTACCACTGAACCACCGATGCTCACAAACTAATCGATTTTTTAAGTTTATATTTTCTATCTATCTATTTATACTGCAATATTAAGTATTAAACCGAAAGTAGAAATCAAAAGTAGATCTTCATCGGAAAAAAAAGTTTTGAATATCTGTGTCTGTTTTCGATAATTACAAACAAAGAAGCATTTTGAATTAATATATGACAGAGTGCTAGTATTCACAGTGCATGCGACGGGAAAAAAACGATGCTTAGATATTCATTGACGTTTGATAGTATTGGCTAAATTTTGACATAACGGGTTATTTGACCAATGAAATCTTGTGAAATGTGGGACAATATCTAAATTATATGCGTCGGCGGCGCAAAAAAATAATCCCAATAAATGTCAGTCAATTCCCAGGTAGATTTCTCTACACGAGAAATAACCAATCAGATCAGTTATTGGAGGAGATGTTTACCCTGATGTGTCTATAGAAATACTGATAATAGCTACGTTATTTGTCTTTTATAGTCCACCTAGGCCTTTAACACTACTGTATGTTCGTTTTCTTAATCATTGCAGCATCCTCCAGTGAATGAGAATGATTTTTCCGAAGAGCCAGTGCGCAAAGGTGATTCATACTTTGATGAAGAACATTTAGTAGAATCACCTAAGATCAGCAGCATGGGCGTACCACCAATCTTACTGACGCACCCACCGCCAAGCAGTCGTGAAGCACTGCCACCAATCAGAACATTCCAATTAGGTCAAAAAGATGTTAACATTGTTCCGCCTTTACCGAAGAAACTTCCCCCAGTGCCTGATGACATCAGACTGCCGCAGTCATTGCGACCATCAGAAGCAGACCAAATGGAACATGGCCCGGAACCTGTACCCTCATCATCAGGTATGCCTTTCGGTAGTCAATCTTCAGCTGATACAGGAAACAGCCGAGCAAATGTGACTCTTCTGGCTTCTTCTGTAACAGAAGAAGGCAGAGGTATAACAGTAGCTCCTGAAATACATCCTGTACTAGACCAAAGTCCTGAGACAGCAGGGGGACAGCCTGTTCCTACCGAGGTAACAAATAACCTTAATGTCGAGCAAATGGCTGAAACAAGCATTATACCAGCACCTGCAGCTGTTATAATGACCGACGAGACAAAACAAACCAAGCAACCTACTAAATCAAAACCCACCGTGGTAAAATCCACGCCCGCAGCTGTGGGTAAGATAAACGTGGCTAAAGAAAAGATTCAGAGGAAAGCAACCACGAGTAGCATGCCTAGAACTGTAAGACAGAAGTCCACAGTGACTAAAAAACTTGTTTCTAAGCCCGTGGCTTCTCGAAATGTAAAATCGCATATTCAACCAACAACTGTTCAAAGTTCATCACTTAGCCCTGAGATTACTGTAGTTACGTTAAACGAAACTGCAGAAAAAGACATTTTGCAAACGCCTGATGATAATGTGGAAAGTTCATCGCTCTATCCAGAGGTCTCAGTCGTTCCATTAACCGAATCTACAGGGAAAGATATACAAGCACATTCTGATAATTATGATCTAACCAATGAAGCAAGCAAGCAAACGGAAGACACTGGAGTTACCGATGAACAGTTTTTCGAACCTACCAGTGTCAAGGAATCAATAAAACCTATCGATGAAAGAAATCCTGATATTTTAGACCTTGGTCCTAGACTGCCATTAGAAAATGATTTAACTATTGTCAGTGCGCTGAACGAAGAGTTTACTTTTTTAAACCAAAATAACATACTGCAGGATAAGGGTGAATCGGGTTTTACTGGACAACAAGTGTTACTTCCAGAAAAGGATGATATGGAACACGTTAAAGGGTTTTCAACAGAGCCTGGATTTCAGACTGAGCCGCATGGTGCTTCCAACGTGGATGTTTTCATCCCTACAAAAGTGAATGCACAAATACTTCAAGTTCGTGAACCTTCGCCACCGTCTGATCGCCTTCCAAGTCGCGAGTCTACTACAAGCATATCTTCATCTTTTGTTCCAACAATGCCTTCCGTAGAATCAATCATTCCACAAGAGCGTAGTATTCTTCAGAATGGTGTATCAAAGATGCACGAAGACCGTGCCCATCATCATGATACAGACTACTCTACTGATACGTTTTCTTCTGATTCTGATTTCGAGCTCCCCGAGTCAAAGCCCGCGAAGAAGCCACAACCGTTCTTAATGGAAGCAGAGATAACGCACATTCCTTTAGAACATCCAAAAACGCCATTCCTTCGTGATACTGAAACTCGCACAAAACTTAGCTCTGCAGCAACGCAGAGAAGAGCAATGTCTTCTCGACTTCTAACGTCCTCTTATGGAAGTCGTCCAAACGTGCAAGTTCAGTCTTATAACCCGAGGGAGGACGCAAAACAAAACAATTCAGCTGAACGTGAAATAAAGAAAGAAAAAGTAAAGGCAGAAAAAGCGGACACTAAGAAGAAAGGACTGAAAAGACTGAAAGCTATGAAAAACGCTTATGGTAATTTGAAGAGACCAGCAAGACGTTGAGTTTTAAACATATTTAACTGCATTTTAACAAAGAGATCGGACACGTTATTACGACATTAGACAGTCTCTCACTAAACATAGACTGAAAGCAAATAAATTGAGTGCTTTGCAAAAAACTCATAATGCATCAGTAACATATTGCTGGTATATATTTGGAAGTGAATAGGCAGATTCGGCATAACTGCTTGGGTAAAGCCGAGCAAATCCAAGGCATTCCTAGGGCTACTCTCCGATGTGTATATATAGCCGGAGGAATGCCTGAGTATTGCTTAAGTACACCAAGTAGTTATGCCGATTTTGAGCACGTTCGGCAAACGTATTCGGCAAACCCGAGCAATACTCAGGTATTCCTTGGGCAATTCGAAGATATGTGTTAACATATCTTCGAATAGCCCGAGGAATACCTTGGAACTGCTCGGGTTTACCCAAGCAATGATGCCGAGCGTGCCCAATACATAGCTTCGAGTAGCCCGGGGAATAAATAGGTATTGCTCGGAATTACGCAATTAATTATGTCAAACGCTCTTAGTGGATGAACTCGGGTTAAACTTGAAACATTGTAAAACCCCATGCAATTCGTTTTTGACTATCCGATCTGTATATGCATGTACGTTCGTAAACTTTCTAACCGAGTCATAGGTAGAACTGAAGTAAAATTAACCAGAAATGTGTGATTTTTATTGTACATTGTATGCAGACTATATAATAAATTAACATATATTTAGTCTTTTTAGATTGAAAACCCGTTTGGGGGACATATGCAAACAGTGCAGATCCAGTTCAGACGCCACAGTACGCGGCGTCTGATTAGGGCCAACGCTGTCTGCTTACAGAAACCTACATGAATACAACATACAATGTAAGTGAAAATATTTACCAGAAACCCCTTAAATTAGAAATGAACTCATCGAAATAAGGAGGATGAACAAGTCCACTGGTCAAAAGGGTTGTCAACATTTTTTTATCCTTCAACAAGAACTATCTTTACTAAAGATATTGTCGAATGTAAAAGAGTCATGGTGCGTTAAGCATATAAATATTTTCATCATTTACCCAGCGGCAACATAACGTTAAGGTAACCTCGCAGCGACGCAAATTCAACGTCATGAAATTGTATTGACGTTGATGCGGCGTTGCATATATGTCATGAGCTTGCTGGTATAAAAGTCCGTTTGCTCACAAGTGCAAACGGGGCTTTGCTTATTTTCTCGAAAACGATGAAAGTTCAATTAAATATTCTAATGCCCTAATGATTCCTATAACTATACATAACAGAATACGAAAAATCAAAATTTTTGGATGTTTTTGTACAATATTTTCCATTAACAGTAATGCAGAAACAGAGCAGTTTCACTGAAGGGTGTCGTATGCTTGTTGGAACAGCCAAAATGTTATTGATAGACAATAGCGTAAACTAGTTGTTTACTACAGTTGTGAACGTATATGAATGAAATAGTAAAATCTATCCACGTGTCTGCACGCGTAACGCATGGTGTCACTGGTCAGGTGATAATATGTTGTAAATAAACATTTAATTATTAGATAGTTTTGCGAGTAAAAAGTGTATGTTTCAAAATTTGATAATATATGGGTGAAACGAAAACTATAAAATAAAATATTCAGAATAAAATTTCAATTAATTATGCAAATTTTGTTTCAAGGATAGTATACATTGGTTACATGCTGTAATACGTAAGGCTAAACGGGGTCTCCAACAGCCAAGTTTTACTCCCTTGTAATAAAAAGGCGAAAATGACATATTTTAGGTTCCTTTTTTGTAAAGAAACTTTTTTATGCAAAGCCTCACAGTTCCAGAAAATTATAATTTTGTTATGTATAGACGTCAGATGTTGGTGACAATTTCATTTTCAAGCCATCTTTATAATTTTCCTTTGATACAGTATTTCTAACGGACGAGCAAACGCTATAATTTTATACCATTTAATAGGCTATTCATTGAGTATTTTGAAGATAAAAAGAAAATCTTCATTTATGAGACAAAGAAATAAATGCATCGTCTTGAAATACCGAAAAACGTTAGTATTTACGCTGTAAGACGTTGCAACGCACTCGCAATTCAAATTGGTTATTTCAGCTTAAATTGAAAACTAGAGCTCAAAACCCGACACAATTTTTACCGTCGACATGGTCGATGCGACTGAAGTAATGTAAACTAACGTCGAAGCGCAAACAAGTTCACCCTTTCCGTCTAGAAGAAAACTTAAGATTAAGCGAGTCAAGAAAAAAGTAAACTTCAGATTTTTGGCACTAAAAAGCGGCACCCGACGAAGATCAAGGGACCACTAAAGAACAATACGAAGCAGAAGCAGAGTAGAAAAGCTAATGGCATAAAATACTTACTTTGAATTTTGAACTGTGAAATCAGACCTCGGAATGTATGATCCGATTTCAAGAAAATTTTAATACTAAATTTTCCAAATCTAGCAGTTTGGTCCGCAACGCCAGATTTCTTTATTTTCCAAAGAAGGTGGTATTTCCTGAGCATAAAAATCGTATCAAAAAGTAATATAAAGTAAACTTAAATCAGACGGACATGAAATACCTATTCCGAATAGTTCTTTACCAGGAATGTTTTTGGAATTCATTTCCGAGAGCCGATGTAAATTACGAATAAGCAAATCTAGCGGTGTTGTCCGCAACTGTATTTGTACGTTTATTACGTTTTATTGAAGTCAATGGATGGAAGAATGCTTTGCGATTTTACGTCCTTTTCATCAGTATTTCAGTCATATCAGGACGATGAGATGTTGACAAGGAAAGGATGTGTGCAGTGGAAACCAGCTGTCATTTGAAAAGATTTTCGCCTCAAGCAGAGGTCGAACCCTGGACTGCTAGGTCAGCAGGCCAGCGCCAAAACTATCGCGTATCTCTATTTAAATCGAGCAAAATCGTAAACTGTCCCGAAAATTAATACCTTCCGAATATATTCTGTTTGCAGTTGCAGTTGGCAATTAAATTCACAATTATTGAGTATTTATTAAGGAAAAGTATTGAAGAAATGCGCTGTGGCCGTTACAGTGAACTAGCAACAAAGCACAAAATCTGACGTTTTCTGACGTTACGCTATATTTGTCACCAACACCTGAAGTTACGTCTAAGCATAAAAATTAAGAATGAGCAATTCGAAAATCTTCTACCTCTCACCAATTTTGAGAAAATATGGGGGATGCCGTTTGCATTTGGGAGCAAACGGACTATATAAGTCCTTTGATCGTCTATCATGTCTTTGCCCGGTCTGGATGTCTTCTCAGCACCTGAAGCACGGATCTTTTATTTTGACTGCAGTTGTAGTTATACTTCTAGTCCTGAAACAAGAGTTGTTCATAGTCACATGCAGGGGCGTAACTAGGGGCGATTTCATAATACGCACACCCATGTTTTATTCTCTACTTCTTGAAGGGAAAGCTAGTATTTCAGCCACTTTGGTAATTGGTATTGAATTCTTGTCTAATTTATAAATATTCAGCATGCAAATATGCAGGTGCGTTTTGAAATTTTGTCAATTTTGACAAAATTTAAATACGCACTTGCGTATTTGCCGTATAGGTAGCTACGCCCTTGACATGGAGAAGTAATCTTATTATGTCTGCGACAAAATAATGGCTGGGTTTGCAAAGAAGTTTATTTTGCGGCATATGCAAACAGGACAGACAGAGATCGTCATGCACATATTAGCAGTCTGGTCAGAATATTCTATTTCCGCATGAACAGCCGATGAGTGATAAATAATTTAAAGAAAATCCAAAACAGCAAAGTCTTAGCAATGCGCAGCCTAATTTGAGTATATAATGTACACAAATGACTTAGAATCTCGTACGTGTACGTGTGGACGGACGATCGGCGCCCCGTTACTGCGGCTATGGATTCGTTCCGCTGAGGTACGGGGGGGGGGGGGGGGGGAACGTCGATAGGAGAATTGAAATACTTAGAATCCCGTAGCATGCGATGCCAATGAATTTTATTCCCAGCTTTGTCCCGGATGTGACGGAGAACAAACTACCGTAATGACTACGTACTGCTTAAAGGGACCTGCAGGGCAAAGAGTTAAGACGTAAACCCAATTCAGACTGATCAGGGTCTGCACTATCTGCCAGTCAGCTTGAAACCTGTACTACAGTACCAGACAGTAAAATCTGCTTGTTCAAATTTCAGGAAAATTACAAAAGTTGGGCCAAGGTGTTCCAGTATTTACTGTTCTTACGATACACAAGAGCACGTGGTTTCATGTCGCATCTTTTTTTTCTACTTATCACTCAGTGCTTGCGATATTAAAGGGCTACAGGGATGATCAAGGATGAATTCCCATTTTCTGCATAAAAAACATATGTTGTGACCCTTATTAGAGCCGCCTAACATATGTTGTGACCCTTATTAGAACCGCCTCGCTGAGGCGGTTCTAATGAGGGGTCACAACATATGTTTTCCTTTAAAACTACCTGTAAGCAAATATCATCTTAGAATTATTTTCAAAATCCTACCTTATTTGGAGCTCTGTAAAAATCACGCTATAAAACCACTTTCCTCTCATGTGGTGGCTGTCGTCCAAGGGTTCGGTTGACAGCAATGCAATAACGGGAAACGGTATGTCAACGTAGTTTTCATGAACGTCGACCGGGCTGATACTGCTGTCGTCTGCTTCGGTCGACGGTCTTGTTTGCATGTATATGATAACTGACTGGCTCGGTCGGAAGTTTGGTATTACTCCTGTGATTATGCTTCGATTACAGAGCGAAGAAGCTGTCAAATGTTTATTACAGTACCGGCAGCGCAAAACCGTACATTTTTCGCGTTTTGAACGCGTGTGCAACGCGTTTTTCGTGCGTGTGTATGGAACGCGTTTTGAAACGCGTTGACTCGCGTTTTTCGCGTTTATCTCGTTTTCCAAATATCCAATCAAAACGCTTCCCGAGAAACCCATGCGAAACGCGTGTTATTCGCGATTTTCGCATAGCATAACTTATCCAATCAGAAAAGTTCATTTGCGTTTCTCTATGACGTAGATAACGCGAAAATCGCGATTCATAATAAGCCAATCAAAAGGCTTCTCGCAAAACGCGTGCGAAGCAGCCATAATATGGTCGTACGCGCATCACAATTTATCAGTATTTTTGCAGCGTTTTAAAGTGATTTATAAATTGGATTTATAAACAGAGTCATATTGTTTTCATATAAATATTTTTAGTTCGTTTTCTGTGCTTTAATTATATTGTGTTCGCAGTAAGTCTCATGATATATTTTCGTTCAAAGTATTGTTTGCAGTTTTTTAGGTAACCGGAAATAAAGATGAGATTTTCGGTTGCAATCCAAAACATCATTTTGGACCTGCATCGTGACGGACTTTCAGCATTGAAAATTGCAAGGACACTGTCACAGTTATGCACTCTTCCTGCTCGAAGACAGAGTGTGTATTTGTTTTTATTGAGACATTACAGAGAACCGGTTACAAAGAAGACCGTGCCGTCAAAATTTAATAAACTTCACGTTCAAGTGATGGACACTTTCTATGTTGTTCTATGTCCCCAACAGGCCGCATGGTGCTCCTGATCTTGGCGCCAATCGAGTCTGTGTCCAATCAATGCAAATGGGATCTGGTTTCTTTGTTTCTTTCTTTTTAATATATTGTTCAGTTCAAAACAAAGTTTCCACAGACGTAGTAAGATTTTCAAGAGGGTTGGGGGACTAGGGTCTCTGTTTTTTTGTTTGTGTGTGTAGGGGGCGTGGGGAGAGGGGAGGGGATCCTAGAAGTATGATGTTGCCTTTCCTGTTAAATATTTTTGGAGGGGCGGGTCTCTGGTTCTGGCTGCCCCACACTCCAACCGTCCGACTCCAACGAATATGATTTCATACAAAAAAATTATGACTAAGATCGTTTTCCCGTTTCCGTTGTAACTTGCGGCATCCGTTGACGCTGAAAAAGTTTATTCTCTCAAGTTTTTACAATAATTTTGGGGGGAATTAGAGAGTCACAAAGGGCTTAAATCTAAATAATTTCAAGTTCTAGAAAAATGTGTTTTCAGCCCTGAACCTTGCACCGGGATTTCATTATTATTTCCATAGATCTAATTTTCTTTATATACTTCGTCGAAAATAATTTGGAAAAAGGCAAATCCTAATTTTAGTACTTTCCAAATTTAGTTGGTTCTCAGTTTTTCAATAGCATTGTCATTGAAGCTAGGAACCAGTCTATACGAGACCGAAACGCGTTCGGCAAACGCAATTTTCATTGGTCTAAACACCAAACGCGTGCGCACGCGAAGTAACGAAAAACGCGAACTGGAATCGCAGTTCTGATTGGGTAAAGCAAATTTCGCGTACAAACGCGAATATTCGCGATTTTCTGCGGCAATTTGATTGGTTCTTTCACAAACGCGTTTCTAAATCGCAAAACGCGTTTGAAAAATACGCGTTTCGAACGCGTTTCGAACGCGAATTTCTTGCGAAGCGCATGTACGGTTCTGCGCTGCTGGTACTGTACCTAACTGTCGATTTTCGAAATAATGCAACTTTCTAAGTCTTAACCAATGGATTAAGAAGGAGGACTTTTGAGGATAATTCTGAAATAAGCGCTGATATTTCAATAAAAATATACATTGTCACCTCCCATTATTTGCGTCTCGCTGCACTGGTCTAAGAGATGTCGTGGTACAGGATAAGAAAACTGGCATGCCGACATCAACAGAAACCACTGCGAAAACGTTATGTACCCATCAGCTATAGCAGGGGCTGGGGCAGGATTTTCAAAAACATAACAGGCACACTTTTGTCTTTTATTGGATTTTTGTTCCTGCAGCATGTCATTTTCCTTAACAGCTAATGCAATGAAGGTCACGTAAAACAAAAAGTTCAAAACAAAACTCTCGTAAACCGGCGAAACGGAATGAACCGCAACACGCGAAAAGGGTGCTAAACGCATATGGAAACAGCAAAGGCACAGACCATCCTGAGAATCCACGCAGTCTGACCAGACATTTATTTTTCGCCCACATCAAACATCGTCTCTAAGGAATCTACAGACATAAAAAGAAAGCTGTAACTAGACTGCGCGGGTTCACAGACTGGTTGGTGTTGTGACTGTTCACAAATACGTTAAGCCCCACCTCCTTCTTGCGTGACGCGGCTCAAATATCCATATAATGTGATACGTCATAAGAAAATGACCCTTATAGCATATAGAAGCAATAAAGAATTAGCCCTGTTGTTTAATGAGACAAAAGGCTTTCATGGTCGCAGCAAAAAGTTTACGAACCTGTGGAATTTATATCACAAAAACAAAGGACTCTGATGGTGCACGTGATAAAACACGGTTTCTCATATTTTAGCTCATATACGGAATGAATCAATAAAGTAAGGTATATGGTTACACCGCCCTATTTTACTGCCTTATTTACAAAGAGGAACAACATTTTTGACGTCCTGTTGGCTTTCCTGGGGAAGTTAACCCTTCCAAAGCCGTGATTACACTTGAAAGGAATTTGCCCCTATAGGAGCAAATCCTTTCTTTTAAGACTTTACCTCTATTTAGAAGGAGGCAAAAATGAATACCGTAGGGTTGCTACCCCTGAAAGTGTATCCATTCACCTTAACTGTCACCAAATTGGCCATCAAACTATCTGCAAGAGTAAGCTATGTGTAACACAGAGAATGATTCTCCACTGCACAGATAGATGTATCCATATAGTACGGATAGATGTATCCATACAGCTTAAGCTAAGCTTTTACTTAAATTTAAGTTTTATGTAGTACCTGACCGAACAACTTAACTTGAAATATATACTTAGTTTAATAAATGATGGCAGAATTGCACTCAGTAAGCAAGACAACACTCAAATGCCTCTGATTTGTGACCCTTAAAACAACATTTTCACAACTCTTCTGAACAATATTGTTCAATGAAGCACACACAAACATTCTACATATTTCATAATAGAAGCACATATATTTAGTTTGTTTACAGCAAATTTGTGGAAGACAAATATTTAGTGCTTCGATTGTCCTTAGCAATAACTTCAGTATCATATTTGAAAACTATGAGGATCATTAGTTTAATCACAGATACGGCTGGATAACATATTATAGGTAAATCCAAAGCCATTTTTTCGTCGAACTGATACCATAGCTTTGATGGAATAAAATAAATCAACACACATCCCATTTTATATACAACTTTCAATACCACTGGCCTAAGAGCCAAAGAGCACTTGTGAATGATTCAAACAGTATATATTGTGACATCATATCTTGCTGGAATTTTCAGCACTGTTACTCACAACACCAATGCTGGACTTTCGGAAAGAAATGCATTTTCTAAATATTATAAAATGAAACTCCTGAAAAAGGTCAAATAATCGCATAATGATTTCCACAGGCAGATAGCCGGTTTGCGTGCTGGGGTGGACTTGCACAGCCATTTTAAGTGATAATATGCTTGCAGCCTACGGTGGGTTTGTACAGACAGCTTATGTGATAACCCGCTTGCAAGGCTGGGGTGGACTTGCCCAGCAAGTTTATGTGATAACCTCTTTGCAGGTTGGAATGGGCTGGCACAGACAGTTTATGTGATAACCCATTTGCAGCCTGGGGTGGGCTTGCGCAGCCTGTTTATGTGATAACCTGTTTGCAAGTTGGAGTGGGCTTGCACAGACAGACCTGTTTGCTGCCTAAGGTGAGCTTACACAGCCAGTATGTGTGATAACATGTTTGTTAGTTGGGCTGGGCTTGCGCACTCAGTTTACGTGATAACCTGTTTGCAAGCTGGGATGGGCTTGCGCAGCCAGTTTATGTGATAACCTGTTTGTAGGCTGGGATGGGCTTGGGCACTAAGTTTATGAGATAGCCTATTTGCAGGCTGGGATGGGCTTACGCAGCCAGTTTATGTGCTAACAAGTTTGCAGGCTGGGATGGGCTTGTGCAGCAAGTTTATGTGATAATCTGTTTGCAGGCTGGGATGGGCTTGCACAGCTAGTTTATGTGCTAACATTTTTGCAGGCTGGGATGGGCTTGCGCAGCCAGTTTCTTTGATAACCTGTTTGCAGGCTGGGATGGGCTTGCGCAGCCATTTTATGTAATAACCTGTTTGCAGGCTGGAATGGGCTTGCGCAGTGAGAATGAGAGTTTTATACTGGAAAAAGAGAAATCCACAGATCTAAAGACAGTACCTTGTAGGTTTAATCAATCATTAGAATCAGTATAAAGTCTAAAAAGAAACTTTAAAAACTTCATCGTTTTATGTCAAAAATGAACACCAACAATTTAATAATAAATAGATAATAATAATCAAATAAAACAAAATGACCAAACAACCCGGATTAGCTCACCTGAGCACCCGCTACCTTGACCTACAGGATATGGATACGGGAGAGCACTCTGTCGTGGAAATACTAGGGGAGAGTCGGGTAACTTCGGACAGCCGGTAATTTCGGACAGTGACATTGTTTGTTTTATGCGTCAGTTGTTTGGAACTAAAACAAAAGTAACTGGCCAAACAATGAAAATCCTGATGAGACGGCTCATTATGAGCCGTCTCATCTGGATTTTCACTGTTTGCCATGATATGTCCGAATTTACTCGCCTGTCCGAAGTTACCTGACTCTCCCCTAACCTCACTACTTATAAGGAGCTTCTCTGAAAGGTCACAGAGCTCAGATAAGAAAGGGTAGAAGGGATAATTCTGGGATATTTTTTCTTATTTCTCCATGAAAATATACATTGTGATCCCTTATTGGAACCGTCTCGGCGATGGGGTTCTAATGCTGGGTCACGATGTTTGTTTTAACAGAAAAATATGGAAAATTATCCTACCATTAGCCCTGCTACCCCTTCCTATCTGGAGTGCTGAAAGAATGATTTTGCACTCTCTAGGAAGCAAAATTCCTTTAAGGTTAGCTTGCAGGAGGTATTCACCTACTAGGGAAGCAAATACCAGGGCAAGATTGCCATTTATCCTCCACTTCAAAATTCCTGACTTTTCCCTGATTTTTTCCCTGACATTTACGGTTCCAATTCCCTTTTTACGGATCCATAAGTTGATTTTATTTTTCACTTGAACAGTGCTATCTGCATGGAGCTAGCTTAGACCCTTCCTTACCCTTTAAGCACACAGCAAGACTCTGATCAGACTGGGTGGCTGCCCAGGCTGATCTGAGTCTTTGCTGGGTGGCTTTAATAATTTTTAGGGTTTTACTGTTTTCAATGTGTATGGGTATGTCTCCATATTTTTCTGCCATTGCCACAAAGGGGAATAACTTGTGACTTCCTATTTGCTTTCCTGGGCAAGATACACTCTAGAAATATGTCGACTCTTAGAGGTTAGAATTTGCTCTTTTTTAAAGAGTTGTCCCCAATTGAGAAGGGAGGCAAAATGAAAATAGCAGTGTCACTTCTCCTGAGAGTAAACCCATTCACCTTAATAATGGAAGCCAACTTGAATCATTTACATTTGGCCTATGATTTTGCTCACTGACCGTATACTTAATATGAAATCATTGTTACATCATCATGCTTTGGGCACCATTCTAAAACGGGATGCAACTTCAGCATAACAATAAATGCTTTCCTGGTAGGTGAATCAATTCTCCTGGGGACCTATATTTGAAGGAAATAATTTTCTTTTTCCTTTAAAATTCGCAAAGAAATTCAAAGTCTTCCCTGTTAGCTGAAGTAGTATGGTACACTTTGAAATTCTTGGGCAGTCACTACTTTTATGGGTAGCAACTTTTGTCAGTTTCAGTTTTTTACTTTTTACCTCCCTTCCGATAGTCTTCAACACTTGACAAAAAGAACTGGCTACATCCAGGAGCAAATTCTTTCCTGTAAGAATACTTCCTTTAAGAAGGGTTTTCATCAGTTTTGTCATCCAGGGAAGCAAAAGGAGGTCACAAAAGTTGTCCCCCTTAGAAAATAAACGTCAGGGTATAGCTAGCAATCTTAAGACTAGTGCACTTGGATAAAGAGGCCAATATTTCCACATCAGAGTGACCTCCCTTTAAAATGTATTTATATACCTTCAACACAAGTGGTTTCATGGGGAAAAATCAAAAGAAGTTGATGACAACTAGAGTCAAGTCTGGTAACTTCGGACAGCGGGTAAATTAAGACATACCATTGCAAACAGTGAAACTCCAGATGAAACGGCTCATAATGAGCCGTCTCATCAGGATTTTCACTGTTTGCCAAGTTAGTTTTGTTTAAATTGCAAACAACTGACACATAAAGGAAACAATGTCACTGTCCGAATTTACCAACTGTCCGAATTTACCCGACTTTACCCTAACCCAAGAAAACATGACTACCTATTCTATAAGCTTAGTGGGGCCTTTCAGGCAATGATAGCTAAACATTATCACATTAAGGAGTTTTCATGTAGAAAAAGAAGATTCTCTAATATAAAAAAATAAATTCTTATACAACTGATTGACTATTAAAAATATAATGTATAAATATATACATATCACCAGGACAAAAATATATTATAGGAGCAAGAGAGAACAAGGGCTTCGCAAGCGGCGCATAATACACCCGTTTCAGTGTCCTAAAGGAGTTACAGAATGAACAAGATTGTTTACAAAAGGATAGACAGGCAGACAAACAGGGGCAACCACTCTATAATTAACTAGAACTGTCAGCGAATCCGACTATACCCACCCCACCCCTCACCTTAATTGCTTAAATCAAATGGTGTTATTTTCGTAACAAAAAGCATAAAGAGGGAGAGAAATCATTGTTACCATGTATACCAAATATGAATGGTTGCTGTGAAATCTGTTACAAAAAATTACATTATTCAAAGTCAGGAGAGAAAGAAAATTGGAAAAATATAGGGAAAAATAAGCAGAAGACTGGTTCTCAATCCCACAATATAATAAGTTCTCATCAACCTGCATACAAAATTCCCTACTCTGAATTACAGATGCATAGAAATCTTTTGCGAAAAAAATGCATTTTTTCAAAGTAAAGAGAGAAAGAAAATCAGACAAATACAGGGAATAAAAAGAGAAGTCTGGTTCTCAATCCCACAATACAGTAAGTCATCATTAACCTGCATACCAAATATGACTAATCTAGCTTGCATGGTTGTGGAGAAAACTTTGATGAAAAAGTTCATTATTCAAAGTATGGAAAGAATGACTATTGGACAAATACAGGGAAGAATAAGCAGAAAAAGGCTGGTTCTCAATCCAACGATACAACATATCGTCATCAACCTGCATACCAAATATGACTACTCTAGCTTGCATGGTTGTGGAGAAATCTTTGACGAAAAATTTCATTATTCAAAGTAGGGAAAGAAAGAAAATCAGACAAATACAGGGAAGAACAAGCAGGAGAAGGCTGTTTCTCAATCCCACGATACAACATGTCGTTATCAACCTGCATAACAAAATATGACTACTCTAGCTTGCATGGTTGTGGAGAAATCTCTGACGAAAAATTTCATTATTCAAAGAATGGAAAGAAAGAAAATCAGACAAATACAGGGAAGAATAAGCAGGAGAAGGCTGGTTCTCAATCCCACAATACAACATGTCGTCATCAGCCTGTATGCCAAATATGACCAGTCTAGCTTGTATGGTTGTGAAGAAATCTTTGATACAATTATCTTTGAACAAGGGAGATAACCTATATACACTAGATATACCTTTTTTAGTTCTACTTTTTTCCCTTGACAATATATTACATGTAGAAGAAAAGTTTACACAAAAGTAGCCGATAAGAACTAATGAAAAGGGATTAACTCTAAAACCAAGAAAGGGAGAGCAGCCATTGTTGTATGCGACACATCGTTAGGAATTCATACACATTGCTTTGAAGTTTTATAAAGATATCCCAAACGGTTATCTAGTTATGGCATGTACACGACTTACAGGGAAAAAATTAATCAAAGGGGCATAACTTCAAAAGTTAGAAAGGGGGAGCAACCATTTTTGTACGCGACACGTTCCCCCACCCTAATACTTATGCCTACCAAATGTTATGAAGATATCCCAAATGGTTACTGAGTTATGGCGTGTACAAGAATGTTTACGGACGGACAGATGGACAGCGCCACGACATAATACGTCTGTTTTTTCAAAACGGGCGTATAAAAACAGGTGACTTAAAAGCATATGTGAACAGTGAAACTTGAGATCAGCCTGCATATAATTTGTGATAATCCATCATAAATGTCCATGCTGTATCGTACAAGTAGGATAGGGAAATCTCGCCTACAGGTCAAAATTTCAACCAGGAATGTGGTCAAAATCATGACCACAAGTTTGAAATTACATATCACAGCTTTCAGTAACATCATTAAAATCTAGTGACATCAAAACGTATGATACATGTATTTGCTGTAAAATGCCATCCTGGTTGCTTGTATGTCCATCTTCTTCATTTAATATGGAAATGTAGGTCAAAAATTGAGCCACGACACAAGAAAACCAACAAAGCAGTTGTGTGCCCAGCGCAGACTTAGATCAGCCTGGGCATCTTCCCAGTCTGATCAGACTCTTCGCTATGCCCTTAAAGGTAGCTAAGGGTCTAAGCAACATCCATGCAGACAGTGAAGATTCTGATCAGACTGGGCGGATGCCCAGGCTGATCTCCATCTGCGCTGGGCGCACAACCACTTTGTTGGTTTTGTCGTGTCGCAGTTCAATTAAATATGACTTGTTGATACTGGATGAAGTTGCTAACGGATCCTAGAAGTTTCTTTTCAAAGCCAAAGGCCTATCCTAGTTATATTAAAGTGGGAGAAATGATTCTTCTCTGTCTAAATTCCTTAGAATCTTTAGTCTGCAGTTGACTCTTACTGTCTCTAAAGTCCCCTTCACACGACAAGACTTGTCTTATATGACTGGACATATATGATTTTATCATATATGATATTTTTACTTTACACAGCATGACAAAATCTTTTACGATTTTTGTTTTCCCGCCATATGTTAGTAGAAAACTGAGTCACAATGGAGAATGATGCTATAGTTTCATTGTGTTTGATAATAATTGCAAGTGCTTTTATCAGAATTAGACGGACACAGAGACGTCACAGTTACGGGCATGCTCGTGGATGCCCAGACATGCCCGCTTAGGAGCTCATCATGCACTCATCATGCAAATGCAAGAGCTTTCCTCAGAAGACTCACCAGGATTTAAGAACATATTTCAACTGGATAAGAATGATTTTAAGGAAGTTTGGCAACTCTTTTTACTCTTGATTTCGCATTTTGAGCTTATTTGTTTACTAACAACTCGTTTCTGGAAATTATGAATGGAATATGTGTAACCTTGCCCCCTTATCTTTGTGGGAAAGCCATTAACCTAGAAGACCTCTCCTCTGATTGGCTGAAAGGCTATTACTTCCTAAGATTTGTAATAGAGAAATAGTACATGTCCTATTCCTTAAGACTTTTTGCCATGACTCCTCACACGGCTTAAGATTCTGTAATAGCAAGTTTTACACAGTAAGATTTGTCATATAAGACTAATCATACAAGACAAGTCTTGTCGTGTAAAGGGGCCTTAACACTGATATTTCAAACTTACTGCTAATGTCAAATTTAATTTTGAACAAAGCTGGCAGAGTTTTATTATATCATTTCACTTTTAACCTCAAAACTAATGTTATCTCATAGTAAAATTATGGTCCCTTGGTTGGTTGTTTTTGGAATAACAGCTCTTTGAGACAGTATTTCAGTCAAAAGTGAGCCATCTTCCAGCAAGAGGAAGAAAGAAAAGAGATATAATAGGCAAGAGAAAAAATATCCAAACAACCCCCACCCACACCAACGTCAAGCACAGTAGCCATTGTCCTACTAAAATCCAAATTAGTAGGACGCCCTGGCACTAAAAGTTATTCAGCACTATCGCCTGAGTCGACTACCCCTCTTGACTTTGAGATAACTAGAACTGACTGTTTTTAAGTAAACAGGGGCGCCTCTGATCAGAATAAATGGATATGCAGGCTAATGCAAGTCAGCAATGTTTATAATGCCATACGGTACCAGTCTTTGAGTCAAAGCTCTTGGACTAAACATTATATAAAATCGAAAATTGAGCAGCATCATGACAAAACCAACAAAGTGGCATGTGCTCCAAGCAAAGACTCAGATCAGCCTGGGCATCCATCCAGTCTGATCGAAGTTGTTGCTGTGCACTTGAAAGATAACTAAGGCTCTGAGTTACCTCCATGCCAACAGCAAAAACTGTGATCAGACTGGGCAGATGTCCAGACTGATCTAAGTCTTTGCTGGATGCACATGCCACTTTGTTGGTTTTGTCATGTCGTGGCTCCATTGTTTCATTTCAAGAAAATGATTGTAGCTATTTAAGCAGGTCATAAAACATTCCTATACATTTGCCATATCTGGAATGTTAAATCAGATCCTCAAATATTATAAAATTAAAGGTGAATGGGTACACTTTCAGGCAAAGCAACCCTATCCTTTACACTCCTGCCCCCCCCCCCACCCCCACCCCCAACCTCTTCTAAATGGCCATCAGCTCTAAGGGGAAAAAATGGTCCCCTAGGGGCAAATTCTTAAAGAGTAAATCCCACTTTGAAAGCACTTCTTTGTTCAGGGAAGCAAACAGGAAGTCACAAATGAGCTGCGTCACAACAAAACCAACAAAGAGGCACATGCATCCAGCGAAGACTCAGATCAGCCTGGGCATTTGCCCTGTCAGTTCAAAGTCTTCAATGTTGGCAAAAGGATAGCTTAGACCCTCAGATACACTTCAAGCACACAGCCAAGACTCTGATCAGACTGGGTGGATGCCCAGGCTGATCTGAGTCTTCACTGGGTGCACATGCCACTTTGTTCATTTTGTTCAACTTTGTAAAAATGGCAGAGAAACACTGTTGTGTACCCATTCACCTTAACACCCTAATACATCAAAATCTCTAGGTTAGGTACAAAAATATATTAATAATAAAATATCCCAGTATTATTTTTAATGAAGCTCCTTTAAGCTCTGAGGGCTCCAAGGGCTCTTGGTGTAAGAAGCTACAGTGAAATCTTGAATTATTTACTCTTATTTCTCAATAAAATAATATATTGAAGAATGCCAAAAGAACTGCTTAGCTTAGCTCCAATAGCACATGATGTGCTACAGGATCATATTGGAACAGCACATGATGTGCTACAGGATCATTTTAGAATCAGCACATCATGAGCTACAGGATCACATTAGAGCAACAAATGATGTGTTATAGGATCATATTAGAACAGCACATGATGTCCCATGGGATCACATTAGAACCAGCATATCATGTGCAATGGGTTCACACTAGAACCAGCTCATGATGTGCTTGGGACCACACTGGAACCAGCTCATCATGTGCTATGGGATTACATTAAAACCAGCACAGTATATGCTATGGGATCACATTAAAACCAGTGAATAATGTGCTATGAAATCACATTATACCAAGCTCAGGGAAGTGACATATTAGTTAGAAGATACATATATAATAAACATTATGCAGAAATTATCAATTTGTCAAAAATAAAGATACATGAATATCAACATTATGCAGAAATTATCAATATGCCATAAATAAAATTAGTTTATACAAACTGAAAACAAGTAACTTGAAAAAAGTAATGACAAATGTAATAGCAAATATAGCTTGTCTAAAAATCAAAACATCCGAACCCGCATGTGGACACTGGTGCCACAGTGACACCATTTCCTCTTCCTTTGAACAGGCAAGCTTAAGATGATTGGGTACACTTTCAGGAAAAGCAACTCTGCCATTTCAATATTTGCCTCCCTTCTCAATGAGAGTCCCCTCTTAAAGAATTTCCTCCCCAAAGAGGAAAGTCTTTCATCTTAGACTTATCTCCATTAAGAATGATTTTTTGTAATCCAGGGAAGCCAAAATGAAGTCATTTTCCTTTGTAAAATTGGTGGAAAACATAGAGATGTACCCAAACACCTTAAAAGAATCATATTACATAGAGATGTACTCAAACATCTTAAAAGAATCATATTCCATGTACTTGCATTGGTTGGTTTGAAAATAATAATAATAAACGTAATAATAAAATTCATTAATAAACAAAACTGGAATTAATATATCCTTTAGATGAACATCATTCCATACATGCACATGAATCAAAGACAAAAGAAAATGCTATGATAAACAAAATCTGTCCGTGTACAGGACAGCTTCCCTGACAGCCCTTTGCCTATCACATAACTCTAACAATCAAAACTTAAATGCAAAGTGGGATGCCGAAACCAGTGCCGTGGTGACTGCTTTAGCTGGTCCTGTACTTTAATATGGGCGAGCTAAAAGATGGATCTATTTTTTTTTTTTTGGATTGTTTGTGAAGGGAAACACTTATCTGATAGCCAAATTTCACACAACTGATTTCCATATTTGGTGTACTTCATGAAGAGAAAACTTGTCTTACAGACAAATAAATACAGTACATTTGTATCTTCAGCCTCTTGCAAGCACTAGATATAACATTGTAAAAATAATCGTAATAAATAACTTGCATTGAAAAGTTATGAGGTCAAAACAATAAAGAAGACAGCTAAATTTAAACTAAAGACAAACGTGAAACAAAAAGTGACTCATGACATGGTGTTCCTATGATACTTATACATGAACATGAAAATTAAATACAGTAGAACTTCAATGGCTCCAACCCTAATGGCTCTTTAACCCCGCCAGGCTAGAACACTTTCTTTGGTCCCTAGAAGTCACTTTATATAGAAACTAACCCTGGATGGCTAGAACTACCCTTAGCTGAACTAGTTTTCATGGTCCCAAGCATGTTTGAGCCAATGAAGTTCTACTGTAAAACCTTTCAGTCCTCAATATCCCTAAATAACAATATGGATAATTCCAATCCATTGTAGTTAGAAAACAAAAGTATTAGGCAAAACAAATCAAGAATGGGCCGAGTTGTTCAAAACATTGTTAGCTTAGCAAACCCTTGACTAAAGACTTTGTTAAATATCCAAGTTTTTAGTCAAGAATTTGCTAAGTCTTCCAATCCACAGAAAATCAAATGTCTTAACATTTTCATTTTTCTGAAAAAAAAAGTGAGGAGCTTTTGTAGTGCTTAAGCTAACTTAAAATCTGTTTCAAATGTTTAATTAATGGAATATTGGAAAAAATAAAATTGAGCCGCGACACAAGAAAATCAATAAAGTGGTTGTGCGCCCAGCGCAGACTCAGATCAGCCTGGGCATCTGCCCAGTCTGATTAGAGTCTTCGTTGTCTGCATGGAGGTAGCTTTGACCCTTAGCTATCCTTTTAAGCCCTTAGCAAAGCGTCTGATCAGACTGGGTGTATGCCCAGGCTGATCTGAGTCTGCTTTGGGCGCACAACCACATTGTTGTTTTCTTTTGTCGCGGCTCAATGAATAATAGCCAAATGATTGCCTATATAGACATAGACAACCAAAATCAAGAAATGAATTAACAATCAATTTGAGCAATAAAATAAAAGTATCGCAAACGACTGTGTGATACCCCGCCACTGCAAACCTTTTTCATACACCGATTTTTCCAGATTTATGCATGTATATAGCCGGGGGCAAGGGGAGATAACTCCCATGGGGTAAATTTGAGCATCACTGGAGGCTTTCATCACTCTGATCATTTGCTGAAAGTTTCAGAAAAATTGCTTCAAACTCTGATTTTATGTGGAATTTTTCATGATTTTATACATGTATTTAGTCCCAGGGCAGGGGCAGATAACCCCCGATGATAAAATTTCTGTGCTCATAAAAAGCTTTTGTTACTTCCATTATGTTTGTGAAGTTTCATCATGATACTCCACGTAGTAAAGGAACTAGAGGCCAGAAACCATGTTTTGTACATTGACAAGTGCCATAAGTTCCACAACTCTGTCAGAAATTAACGAAATTTGCCCATTAACAATCCCATATTTACATTATCTAACGGAAAGGAAGTGCGGATGGACAGATGAACGTACGTACGATGGACTGACAGACACACGGACAGCCAACGTGAAAACATAATACCCCGCCACCAACGTGTGGCGGTAACGTGTGGCGGGGTATAAAAACTCATAGTGTATACATTCTATTATCAGAAAATCTCACATGCCACATGCTTGTTGACTAATTAGCGTTTATAAACTCTACATGGTTTATACTAACCCTTTTTAGACCGGATACCCGTTTTGGGGACATTATGCAAACAGTGCAGACCCAGTTCAGACGCCGCAAAACGCGGCGTCTGATCAGGGTCTACATTGTTTGCTTTCAGGAATTTCTATGCAAAGTACAATAAAAGTGAAAATATTCACCAGAAACCCCTAAAACTAGTAATGGGATTATCTGAATGATAAGAATGGACAAGTCCATTGGTCAAAAAAGGGCTAATGGTGCATATTAACCACTTATGTTGTTATTCCCACTGAGAATAAGACCCAATGTTGTAATTTTCACAGAAAAATTGTAGTTTACCCCTCATTTTAGCATTTCCAAGGTATAAACTGAGTATTTCAAGATAACAGAGTATACACACTATGTAAATGCTTTAAGGTATATTTAAATATATCACCAGGACAACAGCAAGCTCAAGACAAGGGTTAGTTTTGCAGGTATCTTTGGTACAATTTCTGTTAACATTCCATAAAATATTATGTTGTGGCTCCTCATTAGAGGCAGTTTCAATTATAACAGGAGGAGCCCCAGTGGCTAAGTGGGTTAAGCCCTGGCATACTGATCTAGCGGACCGGGTTCAAGCCACACTTGAGGTGAGAATCCTTCATATCATAAACAGAGTTCAATTGCCCACAGCCTTTCATTATCAATGTCCCATCATCCTGAAATGACTGAAATACTGTTGAAAAGGATGTAAAATTGCACGTCATCCATCCATCTAATAAGGGGCCACTATAAAAACATACAGTCAACTCTCAATATCTCAAAGTTGTACTTCAGCCTAAACTACCGATATCTCAAAGTAAATTTTCTGGTACCAGAAAATTTACGTAAATTTTCTGGTACCAGAAAATTTACTTTGAGATATCAGTAGTTTGAGATAACAGTGGTTGAAAAGTAAATAAAAATAGGAAAAACATTTTTTGATTGAAGATACTTTGAGATATCAGTGCTCAAGATATCGGGAGTTGACTGTACATGACCTCACAAACATGTATGCTGTTTTAATGAGAGTCACAAATCACATGTATGTGCTTTTGTGGTTTTGTGGAGAAAAAAGAGTTATTAACCATCCAAACTAACACTTATCTGGAGTTCTGCTGACATTAAAATGAACAAAATAAATAGATTTGAGGTAATACTTGACAAGCATTTCAGATATATGGATACCTCTCAAAGAGAGACAACTCTCACTTAAAAATAATTTGCCACCTTTTCAAAGACATGTCATTCTAGCAGACAATAAAAAAACTTGCAGGAGGAATAACTCCACCATTTTATTATTACCTCCCTTCTCAACGAGGATTAACTCTTTGAGGTAAGAATTTGCTCCTATAAGAGCCAATTCTTTCCTTTAAATGACTCAATATGGAAAAGGCATCTTTGTCCAGGGAAGCAAAATGGAAATCATAAAATTGTTTCCCTTTGTAAAAATGGCAGAAAAACATGGAGGTCTACTAATTCACCTCAAGTACAGCCTCTGAGTAGCCTACTGGAACATCTGGGTGGGTAGTAGAGGGGGCAGGGAAGCAAATATTTAAAGGTAAGAGTGGTCTCATTTTGAGGTGTACAAATTCACCTTAAAGTGACTGGGTACACTTTTTGGCAGCAACTCTTCAATTTTCATTTTTGTAACCCTTCTAAACTGGGATCAACTCTTAAAAGGAAGAAATTGCTCCCCTAGGAGCAAATTCTTCCTTTAAGAGTCAACTCCCCTTTTGGAAGGGTTTCGTTGTCCAGAGAAGCAAACAGGAAATCACAAAAGTTGTTCCCTTTTGTGAAAATAGCCGAAAAATGTGGCTGTGTACCCAGTCACCTTAAGCACAATAGTGCAGCTAAAGAAGTCAGTACTATCACACATCAGCTTCGAGTCTACTTAAATCACCAGATTCTGCACTTACAGAGAACATGTCGTCATCCCTCCCTTGACTTATACTGGAATACCTTGACAACAGTGGAACAGTGGAAACTTCTACCTCTACACTTAGCCGATCACCTGAATCATTAGCATCGTGATATGTCATCTTATCAGTCTCTAAAACTTCAGCAGCACCTTGATCACTAGATAAACACTGTTCTATATGCACTTCTTCATTTTCATGAATCGCAATATCATTTCTACTTATCCTGTATTGTCTTTTATTCGTTGAACTTTCGTCAGTATGGTGGACTGAGGAAGATCTGGGATCTGATTGGCTAGCGCTGGCATCTGTGTTAGAGAAATTTCTCTGTCGTCTAGCTTGACTTGTGGAGTTTGAGCTCCAGGTGGAACTATTACTAGCAAAGGTAGGCTGTAAAATAATTTGTAAAATTTCAAGAGCCCCTGATAAGAAGAGTTTTGAGGAAAATTTAGAGATTATTTTTTTCATTTCTCTGACAATGAAAACATGTTTTGACCCCTCTTTAGAACTGTCTCACCGAGACGGTTCTAATGAGGGGTTACAACATGTTTTTAACATTTTATGGAGAAATATGGAAAATTAGCCCTAAATTATCCGTCAGTGTCGCCCCTTCATATCTGGAGCACTGTTAAGAGTTGAGCTGAAGACAAGACAATACTAAAGGAATGGTAATAAAGAGTTTATTCATTCTGTAATACACATCATATGATTGATGTTGCATGACACATTATATGACTGATGTGGCATGACATTATATGAGTGGTGTTGCATTACACATTATATGACTGGTGTTGCATTACACATTATATGACTGCTGTTGCATGAAAAGCTATCTAATGGCACCTGCAAACAAAAGAGACTCATATCAGCATGTGCACCTAATAACTGCTGCTTAACCATGAGGTGAATCCATACATCTGAACTTCAACAAATTTTCTTCAACAGAAATGTCAAACCTGCTCTAACAGTCGGGCTATTTATGGATGTATGACATTGCTCTCTGGTAAAGCTCATTTTATGATGAAGTGCTCCAGATAAGAGGATTTTTTAGGATAATTCTGAGATCATTTTTCTTTATTTCTCAATGAAAACATACACTGTGACCCCTCATTAGAAACGTCTCACCACAACTGTTCCAATGATATGTCATAACATATATTTTCATGGAGAAATATGGAAAATTACCCCTAAACCATCTCTGTTACTCCTTCTTTATATCTGAGCCAGTAACAGAATAAACAGATACAGAAATGTTTTCAAATGACCCCAAAATATTGGGGCAGCAGTAAATAAGCTAACAGCAAAGACCCAGATGGCACTTACTCCACTAAATATACAGAAGCTTACTTTTTCTGTTGTTGTTGTGTTATTGTTTAATGTCCACAGTAAGCACCTATGGTCATGTAGGGATGGTCAGTAAACCTATCCACACTATTCCTGGGCAGGCTTAGACCTCCTAAGCGGTTAACCAGTGCTAAGTGCACCTACTTTCACCAGTAACTGACAACTCTCTTGAAGGGGAAATGAAAGTAAGTGGCTGGACTGGGTATCAAACCCAGGACATCTGGCTTACAAGTCAGGCGCCTTACCAACTGTGCTACACGGCCCGGCTACTTACTTTTTCTATCCAGTCAACATGTTAAAATTTTAGAAAACCATAAAAATTCTAAGTATGAGGACAGATGGGGTCTGAGCAAACAGTGCAGACCCAGATATAGGTGCAATCTGATCAGAGATTACAATGAAAGCCGTCCATCTGCATCTTTAGGATGCATTCAGAGCTCCAGATAAGAGGAGGTATTGAGGATAATTCAGAGATGATTTTTCTTATTTCTCAAAGAAAACATATGTTGTGACCCCTCATTGGAACCATCTCAGCGAGATGGTTCTAATGAGGAGTCACAACTTATGTTGTATGGAGAAATAAGGAAAATTATAATTATCCCTGCTTCCCCTTCTTATCTGGAGCACTGTCCATTACTGCAATGCCATACCATACTGTTCCATCTTTTATGACCAGTACTATAATTGTTTTAGTTGTCCTAATTTTTAGAACCCTTACAGCAAATACGGTAAATAATTCAAGTGTCCTAATACTGTGGCCAACTTGAGTAGCTTACCTTTGCTTTCTTGCCATGAGTGTACTGGTACCACTCCCCAAGACAAACAATCATCATGATCATGAAGTAAAATATAAACATTGATCCAATAGTGATAGCTGCAATAAGGCCTGGAGCCAACAAATGTTCTTCATCTGCAATCAAACATTACAGAACTCTAGCTAAGGTGATTTGAGCCATGACACGACAAAACCAACAAAGTACTTGTGCGCCCAGCGCAGACTCAGATCAGCCTGGGCATCCGCCCAGTCTGATCAGAGTCTTTGCTGTCCGCATGGCAGTAGCTTTGACCCTAAGCTACCCTTCAAGCACTTAGGGAAGAGTCTGTTCAGACTGGGCAGATGCCCAGGCTGATCTGAGTCTGTGCTGGGCGCACAACCACTTTGTTGGTTTTCTCGTGTCGCGGCTCATTTTATGATAATTCTGGGATATCTTTCCTAGTTTCATAATGGAAAAATAACAAGACCTGTCACAGGGCCAGGATAGCTCACCTGACAGCGCCTTGCCCATCACATAAAAAACTTCAACATAAAATTTTAACATTTTGCTAACGCCAACACCGCCGCCGCTGACGCCGGGGGTAGTGCAATAGCTCTTCCTGAACTTCGTTCAGGCGAGCTAAAAAGTACTGTACAGTCCATTTATTATTATGTTTTGTGTCCCTATAAAGCTATTTTAGATACATGGAATGGCACAGCATTAGAAGTACACAGCGCTATACTGAAACTAAACAACAGAGGAATACTGCAAATGAGCACTGACACACTAACACAGGAAAAACCTCCTGCAACCTTGAAAACAGAAATAAAGGTCACCAAAATCTAAAAATACCTTTTGATTGTCCCAATGATACATGTTACTTTGTTCATTCATGCAACTTTGTTGAAAGCCAATCCACTGATTCAGCTGATATCTTTATTTTAAGAGTTTAAAAGTTTTCCAGTGGCCATGAAAATGGGGTCCAGATCATCAAAACCTAATCTGTTTTTTTGGCTTGTCAAAGTATCCATGCAAGTCAAGTCAACATTTATCTACCTGTGGTTTATCATACCGATGTGACTGAAATACTGTAAAAATGATGTAAAATACGAAGTTATCCATCCTTCTACTGGTTCAATAGATATTTTACTTTTAAGTAAAATTCTTCTGGGATCTTCAGAAAGAGATCAAGGTCACCAAACCTAATTAGACGTTTCTGTTAATAGTGTTTTTTTTTCAGGAAAAAAATCTGTTAATTTACATTTTTGCTTCCCTTGTCATTAGGGGTCAGCTCTTTACAAAAAGAATTTGTTCCTCAGAAGCAAATTCTTTCCTTCAAGAGTAGGTCCCTTTTGGAAGGGCTTCATCTTCCTGGGAAGCAAACAGGAGTTCACAGAAGTTGTTCCCCTTTGTATAGATGGTGAAAAAAAACATAGAGGCACAGTCATACACCTTAAGACAATTCTGTTTGATTCAAACTTACCATGATGAAGTGGTATTACTGAACTATTGAGATGTTCTCCTCCTGGATCAGTCATGGGGAGGTATATAACTCAGGCATGTATTATGGTGCACATGCCATGTGTAGATGTCAATGTTATTTAGCCATTGATTTGTTGTAAATCTGAAAAACAGAACAAATCCTATGAAAAAAAAATCCTGCATGCAATAAATAAATAATCTACATCATAATTAATGGTCATATTATCTAGTTTATTACATGTAGCATTTGGAGTACTGTATTTCTACTAATAAATGCCCCAGGAACAGTGCAAGTTAGACCAATTGATCTACCAAAATGCACTGAAATACGTATTTTGAGCTCTGTGCATGCCCATCATTGAAAATTGCAAAATTCTTCTCAACTGAATTGTTACTTTAGATAATAGAAATTTATAAGTGTAATCAGATAAAATTTTTGTCAGGGATTTTTTTGCAAAAAAGCATTTTTTGAAAAATTTATATGCTAATTTTAGAACTCTCATTTTTTTCAGATAAATTGTTTCTTATGATTGGTTATTTAAAAGTATTTGTTAAAGCAAACATGCAAGCTGTCATTTTGATACGAAAGAGCAATAATCCCAATGAATTATAAATATTAGTCGCATAATGAATTCTATATCAAGATTTCTTGTTATCACTTTGAATCAAGATAAATTAAAAAAAAAAGTAATGGAAAATTGGTATTATGCATCAGCAATAAGCATACGGTACACAAGGCTAAAATTTACAGCACTAGTCTGAACAAAAAAGATTTCCAAATTTTGCACATTTCATGTGCAACTATTTGAGTCTGAAACCAAGGTAATTTGGTCCAAACCTGGGAAGAAAATGTATGAACACGCAATTTTATAATTAAAAAATCATTTTGTAGTGAAACAGGCCAGAATTTTTCACTTTTGTTGAATGCAGTGCCAAGTCAGAATGTCCACTAGATTTTAGATTTAGATTCTTAAGGCTAAAAACAGAGTTTTTAAAAAAGTAAATGACTTAAAGGAGTGCTTGTTGATTCCAAAATGAAAACTCTCATGTTTGCTTCAATAAATCTTTAAAATAAACTAGAATAACAAATCACTTATCAGAACAAGAGGACCATTGGTCCTGTAGCTCACCTGTAGTCCACTCAGCCTCAGTACTCTAGGGTAAGTTACTCTAAAGCCATCGGTCAATTGGTTCTGGTGAAAAAGATTTTTAAAGGTTTTAACCATATATGGGCATGGAGGACATGTTGGTCATGTGACCTGGACATTTGAAAAATTTTTCATTCCCTCAACCCCCTGGAGGCTCTATATGAAATTGGGTTTCAAAATTGGCCCAGGGGCTTTGGGGAGATGGTTTGATATTGTCAAAATGACAGAGTTCTGGGTCAAAAGTCAAAGTATGGCCTTGACCTCTTGTACTCATAAATCTTCATGTACTCATTTAGATGACTGTAGATACCAATTTTTAGGCATGAATCTTCAAAACTTTCAATGAAATCTTATGTTCTAGCATTTTCCCACATTTGACCTTGCCGTAAAATAGTCAAGATCAACCCAAGGTCATCATTTTCAACAATCTTGATAGTACTGGAGTTCCCAATGCTACATACCAAGTTTCAAGGCCATCGGTCAATTGGTTCTGGAGAAAAGATTTTTAAAGGTTTTTACCTTATATGGGCCTGGCGGCCATGTTGGTCATGTGACCTGGACCGTTTGAACAAATTTTCATTCCCTCAACCCCCTGGAGGCTCTATATGAAATTTGGTTACAATTGGCCCTGTTGTTTTTGAGGAGATTGTTTGATATTGTCAAAATATGAGAGTTCTGGGTCAAAGGTCAAAGAATGACCTTGACCTCTTGTACTGACAAATCTTCATGTACTCATTAAGATAACTGTATATACCAACTTTTAGGCATAAATCTTCAAAACTTTCCATGAAATCTTATGTTCTAGCATTTTCCCACATTTGACCTTGCCGTAAAATAGTCAAGATCAACCCAAGGTCATCATTTTGAACAATCTTGATAGTACTGGAGTTCCCAATGCCACATACCAAGTTTCAAGGCCATTGGTCAATTTGGTTCTGGAGAAAAGATTTTTAAAGGTTTTTACCTTATATGGGCCTGGCGGCCATGTTGGTCATGTGACCGGGACCGTTTGAACAAATTTTCATTCCCTCAACCCCCTGGAGGCTCTATATGAAATTTGGTTACAATTGGCCCTGTTGTTTTTGAGGAGATTGTTTGATATTGTCAAAATATGAGAGTTCTGGGTCAAAGGTCAAAGAATGACCTTGACCTCTTGTACTGACAAATCTTCATGTACTCATTAAGATAACTGTATATACCAACTTTTAGGCATAAATCTTCAAAACTTTCCATGATATCTTATGTTCTAGCATTTTCCCATATTTGACCTTGCCATAAAAAAGATCAAGGTAACCCAAGGTCATAATTTGAACAATCTTGATAGTACTCAAGGACTCAAAGCTACATACCAAGTTTCAAGGCCGTCGGTCAATTGGTTCTGGAGAAGAAGATTTTTAAAGGTTTTTACCATATATGGGCGTGGCGGCCATGTTGGTCATGTGACCTGGACCATATGAATAAGTTTTTGTTCCCTCAACTCCCAGAGGCTCTATATGAAATTTAATTTCAATTGGCCCTGTTGTTTTTGAGGAGATTGTTTGATACTGTCAAAATATGAGAGTTCTGGGTCAAAGGTCAAAGAATGACCTTGACCTCTTGTACTCACAAATCTTCATGTACTCATTAAGATGACTGTAGATACCAATTTTTAGCCCTAAATTTTCAACAGTTTTCAAGATATCTTATGTTCTAGCATTTTGCCATATAAAAGCACAAGGAAGCAAATTTGACCTTACCATAAAAAAAGTCAAGGTCAACCCAAGGTCATAATTTGAACAATCTTGGTAGTACTCGCGTACCCGATGCTACATACCAAGTTTCAAGGCCATCTGCCTACTGGTTCTAGAGAAGAAGATTTTTTTAGTTTTTTACCATATATGGGCATGGCGGCCATCTTGGTCATGTGACCAGGACCGTTTGAACAACTTTTCGTTCCCATGAGCCCTGGAGGCTACATATGAAATTTGGTTACAATTGGCCCAGTGGTTTCAGAGGAGAAGTCGTTTGAAATTGTTGACGGACGGACGGACGGACGGACGACGGAGGAGCCTGTCCATACTATAAGCTCCCCCGGAGCCTCTGGCTCAGGTGAGCTAAAAATCAAGTAAATTAACAGGTGTATCAAAAAATGCTTTTCTGCCAAAAAATCCCTGACGAAAATTTTACCTCGGATCACACTTATATATTTTTTATCATCTAAAGTAACAACTCAGTCATAAAAGAATTTTGCAATTTTCAATGATGGGCATACACAGAGCTCAAAATACATATTTCAGTGCATTTTGGTAGATCCATTGATCTAAAAAAGACCAATTGATCTACTGTAGATCAATTGAAGCTTGTCCCCAACCTGATCATAAAGGGCAAGTATTTTTCACCCACTCTTCATACATGTATTGTATTGCACTTGGACGGACACTCCATGCCAAGTGCGTGTAACTATGAATACGTACCGCTGAGCCACTTGGGGAACATCGTTAGGAGAACTGAACTGAACATGTATTGCAGGATAGGATATCTTCCACATCAGAATCAGAATTGTTTACTGGTGATACTACCAAAGACAATCATTTACCAGGACCTGTGAATCAGGGAAGCTAGTCCCTAGCCCTTATAAGAGAAGTAAACTTAGTAACTGCATCCTCTGCACACTCAGCAGCAGAAATAAGTGAATCTTCCAGGGAATTCCAATCTCTAATAGTATGGGGGAAGAAACTGGACTTGTAAATGTCAGTCCCAGCCAATGGGGTTTGAAATGTCAGGGAATGATGATTCCTGGTACGCCTATTTGGGGTAACAAGGTCATTTATGGGTATACTGGCTGCACCCCTCTGACCTTTGTAAAGCATTATAAGTCTACTATCTTTCCTTCTAGAGCTTTTTTAGGGATTCTCACTTAAGTTTCTCCAGAATGCCAGTCATACTCCCAGTTTCATATGTGTAATTTCCCGTTACAAATCTAGCTGCCATTTTCTGCACCTTCTCAAGTTCATCTTGAAAAAGTATTCTTTGAGGGTCCCAAACTGAACTGCCATACTCAAGGAAGTATGGCCACAAACCTGAACTAAGGTAATTTCCCTGCAAGGACAAAATTCTAAAGCATTTTTTCTGGTGGCAAGCGTTTTATCCTAACTGTCATTTAAATTACACAATAAGCATCCTAATAATCGAAATTTTCTTGACAGGAAACAGTTGATACGGTACGAATTCAGTGCTGTACGAATCAAGGTCCTGCAAATGGTAAGATCTATTCTTATTGCGCTCAAACCTACTTTGTACTCTTGCTATTATTTTCAAAAGTTAGTTCAGTACAGACAACTTGGCCTTGTCGGTTTTTCTAAACTTTACAAAGAAAGTATTTTACAAGATTTCAGCTAGAAAATATTATCCCAATCTTTTTTTGTATCGAGTAAACAAATCGATCAAGGGAGGTAACAGTTGGCTACAAAATTTCGGGTCCAGCGGATCACTGAAATTTCTGGACATCTCGGATTTCCGGGGGTCCATTGCATACTATCTACACCCCCGCGAGCATGGGTCTGCACGCCAAATTGTGTAAAAAAAGTTGTTAAAAGCATGACAGTGAAATAACCAAAAATTCTAGGCTAAAGAAGATCGATGAAAAGAGAAGTCTAGGAAACCTAGTTAAAAAGGAGCTGATTTGGTTTAGGCAGTGACCTATATTAGGGTTTGGGATGCTGCGATACCCTAACCGCTGCCATGAACAAGTCTATTCATCATTGCCCTTGTACAACAAAAAGTACAAACAATGGGGTTGGGCTTCAAGTTCTCACAACATTAGTTACAGCCCTCCCCCTAAAACATATAAAAACTAGAAAATTGTGTCTGTAAGACACAGGTGATGCCCCCGTACTCCCCATAAACCCTTGCACCCCATCGTCCTCCCTCCCTCCCTCCAGCCCAACCCCACCACAATCACGAATTGAAAGAAGTGTGCATGGTCTCAAACTGTGAAAACTGATTAGTCATAAGCTGTATACATAGTAGCCTATGTCTTGAGAACACTAGTTTGTTACCAATATTGTTAAAAAACGATAGATGAATATTCTTAGTTTTCAAAACCTGCAATTTTGCTAAAAACAAATTTTTTATCTTAAAATATCTTCATGATCATCTTTATTATGTGTGTAACACATGTACGAAGTTTCAATGATTGATTGGATTGATTTATTGCTTAACGTCCACGGTAAACAGCTATGGCCATGTCGGGACGGTCAGTTAACCTAACCACACTATTCCTGGGCAGGCTTAGACCTCCTGAGCGGTTAACCAGTACTAAGTGCACATACTTTCGCCAGTAACTGACAACTGCCCTTCTTGAATCAGCGGAAGGAGAAACGAAAGTATGTGGCCAGACCGGGTTTCGAACCCAGGACCTCTGACTTATGAGTCAGGTGCCCTACCGATTGCGCTACGCGGCCCGGCACGAAGTTTCAAAGCCATCTATCATAAACTGTGAGAGAAGTTGATTACACATAGTCGATGACATAGTCGTAGCACCAGCAAGGCTGAGATCCTCAATCAGCGATTCCAATCTGTTTATACTAAGGGGAATCTTACGAAGGTTCCCGATATTGGTCACAGCAAAATCTCAGCAATGGAACCCATCATCATTTCTACCCCGGGTGTCACCAAACTTCTTAAAAACCTCAAACCACACAAGGCCTCTGGACCTGACAACATACAAACTAGACTTCTGATCATGGTAGCGAAGAAAAACGCCCCAATGCTCACCACCGTATTCCAAACCTCACTGGACACGGCAGCAGTTCCTTCTGATTGGAGAGAGGCTCTGATGACACCACTCTACAAGAAAGGCCCACGTAACATCCATTCAAACTACCGCCCTGTCTCCCTCACGTCTGTTGTAAGCAAAATATTAGAACACATTATATTCAGCTCCGCCATGAAACATCTCAACTCTTACAAGATTCTCACCCCAAGTCAACACGGTTTTCGCTCAAAACGTTCTTGTGAGACGCAGCTGATTGCCACAATACAGGGTATATCCAAAAATCTGAAAACAGGAAAGGATCAAGTGGATGTTATTCTTTTAGACTTTGCAAAAACATTTGATAAGGTACCTTTTCAAAGGCTTTTGCTGAAATTAAACTTCTACGGCATACGAGACAACACCCTCCAATGGATTTCATCTTTTTTACATGGAAGAACACAACAGGTCCTTGTAGAGGGAAGCACATCAGAGAAACTGGATGTTTTGTCAGGGGTTCCACAGGGAACAGTCCTTGGTCCCCTCCTTTTTCTAATCTACATTAACGACCTACCTCTACTGTCTGCAAATCTTTCTAGGCTAATCTGTTTGCCGACGACACACTATTGTACAGGCACATTGGGAATGACTGGGATTTTACCAAGCTACAAGAAGATCTAACCGCTCTGGAGGACTGGGAATCCAAGTGGCAGATGAGCTTCCATCCGGAGAAGTGTACGGTGCTGAGAATCACAACAAGCAAGCGATACCGCAGAGAGACCAACTATTTCCTCCATGGTCAGCGCCTTCAAGTCACAGACAGCGCCAAATATCTTGGTGTGACCCTCAGCGACGACCTTCAATGGGAGAAGCACACCCAAGCAACAGCTGCCAAGGCTTCGCGTACCCTTGGATTTCTCAGGCGTAACTTCAGGGATTGCAGCAAACAGGTCCGTGTAACTACATACAAGTCCATGGTCCGACCAACAATGGAGTATGCTTCCACATCTTGGGATCCATACAAGACAGAAGATGTCAACTGTCTTGATAAAGCCCAGCGTCGTGCAGCACGCTATGCTTGCAACAACTATACAGAGCGGACCCCAGGATGTGTCACAGCAATGGTTAACTCACTAGGCTGGGAATCACTTCAAGACCGCCGGAAGATGCAACGTCTAACCATGCTCTTCAAGATTAAGCATAACTTGGTCGAGATCCCGGAGTCAGAATCCATCGTCCGGTCAAACGACAGCAGAACACGAGGGTCACAGAGGCTTTTCGTCCCATTTACTAACGTAACAGTGTACAAGATGTCGTTTTTCCCTAGGACCATACAGGACTGGAACAAACTACCATCTGCAATTACAGACATGCAGAAGATTGAGGCCTTCAAGACTGCCCTCCATGCCTCGATAGCAGTCCAGGCTCCGTCCACAGCGTAACAAGCCACGGGTGTATATAGTTGTAACATGTAAATACTGGAATTTTTTACTGTACATACTCTTGAGAGGTGACTGTCTTGTCCTAACCTCACCGTGGTCAAAGTTACATTCCAGTATTGGATTTCTGACCTGTATCCGGAAGATGAAGATGACACACTGATATCAAATACTGAAAATATCTTAAGTTCAAAAGCCCATAATTTTGTCAAAAATTAACTTGTGACCATCAAAACTCTTCATGCACATCATCAATATGTCTGCAACATGTGTTCAAAGTTTCAGCTTGATCCATCATAAGCTGTGGGAGGAGTTGATTTGCTACCCTGCATCACAAACCAACACTGAAGCCTACACTGAAAATGTCTAAGTCCGAAAGCCTGTAATTTTGCCAAAAATAATTGTTTGACCATCAGAAATCTTCAGGTTGGGCCTGTAAAATTGATTTAAGCCCCCCAGTAATTCATTACTGACCGTTCCAAGGCGGTAGTTCTGTTGTGGTTCTCTGTTGCCTGTTTTTTGGTGTCAGAGTTTCTGTGATGTTTTACCTTATGTATGTTCTTATTATTTTTGGTTCGGTTGGGTTGCTGAGTGGCCACGTTTTGGGAACAAGCTGCTCACTCGGTTGGCCATATGTTCTCTGTATCTTGATTATTTGTAATCTTAGTTGTTTCCAACTATGGTTTGAGGGCTGGATTTGGATTTTGATTGTTTCAGTTCCTGGTCTTTGCATACTTTTTACTTTCATGCACATCTTCAATATGCCTGCAACATGTGTGCAAAGGTTAAAATTGATCCATCATAAACTGTGGGAGGAGTTGATTACACAAATTTGCTACCCTATATCACAAACCAACACTGAAAATGTCTAAGTCCGAAAGCCTGTAATTTTGCCAAAAATAATTTTTTGACCATCAGAAATCTTCATGCACATCTTCAATATGCCCGCAACATGTGTGCAAAGGTTAAAATTGATCCATCATAAACTGTGGGAGGAGTTGATTACACAAACTTGCTACTCTATTCACTAACCAACACTGAAAATGTTTAAGTCCGAAAGCCAGTAATTTTGTCAAAAATAATTTTTTGGTCATAAGAAACCTTCATGCACATCTTCAATATGTCTGCAACATGTGTGCAAAGTTTCAAATTGATCCATCACAAACTGTGGGAGAAGTTGATTACACAAATTTGCTACCCTATATCACAAACCAACACTGAAAATGTCTAAGTCCTAAAGCTCGTAATTTTGCCAAAAATAATTTTTTGGCCATAAGAAATTTTCATGCACTTCTTCAATATGTCTGCAACATGTGTGCAAAGTTTCAAATTGATCCATCACAAACTGTGGGAGGAGTTGATTACACAAACTTAGTACTAAAATGTGCGACGGACAGACGGACAGACATGGGTAAAACATAATGCCCCCTGACTATCGTCACGGGGGCATAAAAACAACTCATTCTAGAGCGTAACCTTAAAACGATATGCCATATTCCATATGTTAGTCTTACTATTTACTAAGTTTCAGCTTAACTGGATATAAAATAGGGGAAAAGTTAACCGGAAACGAACATGTTTCAAATTTACATAATGGGGTGGGGGTGGGGTAGGAGGGGTGCTGTTACTGTGTTAAAAACCATAAGTGAACAAAAACACGCTCTAGAATTAGTTTTAGCAGGGTAGCGGCCCTTTAACAGACTTATAATATTGACCTTGTAAATCAGGAAAAACTGTTCCAAATGACTACATATCAAGCTACAAGAGGTCACCCCTTCAAGCTGTTTAAGAGACGAGCAAGGTTGAACGTGCGAGCAAATTCATTCAGTGTAAGAGTAATTGATAATTGGAACAATCTTCCCCCGTCAGTGGTAATGACACCCTCCCTTGAGTCCTTTAAAAGTCGCTTAAACAAACACTGGCAATATCACCCAACAAAGTTCACAGCGTCCTGTTACACACCGGGTCAATCAGCTAGTTACAGGACACGATCAAGAAATGCGCCGGAACAGGCTATTGAATAGCCTCCTAATGGGCGTCGAGATCCAGGTAAATCCAAGTAAATCCAGGTAACTTATAAAATTGGCTGTTGTACTTTTCCAACTCTTGAAGAGCTTCATCTGGGAAGCTAATTAGTGGTAATACTAAAAGCATTGGATGTGTAAAAATTTGAAAAAGATAGGGTAATTCGTGAATCTCGTTATTTGTCAGTACTTGGCCTGTTCAGCTTTTAGGCTTAAGGTGGACGATCCCGGAAGAACTCTGTTCTTGCTTGTTTAAAAAACAAACAGAGTTATTGTTCATCATCAAATCGACTAACTGTGGAGTAAATACAGTTATAATATACACTTACAATATCTACCGTAAAGATCCTAAGTTTTCGGGCACATAGGTCTGTACAAACAGTGGAAACTGAGATCAGACTGTTCCTTAGGAACCAGAATGATCAAGATCTTCACAGTTTCCATTCCATCTGCACATTTTTGTCGACATTACTCTATGGTAGAACCGAATAACATGAAAATAAACAATAGGGCAAGGACCGGCTGTGCTTGCAGCAGGTGCAGAATTCGGGCAGTCTGTTTTGGGGATATTTTGAACTTAAACATTGATTTTCTAGGAAACGAAACGGTGAAATGTTTTTTTTTTGTTTTATTCTTTAACATACGACGTAAGTTTTACTAAAATAATACGCATAAGCATGCCCCATCGATTGATAATATTTTTCATGACGTTTTTCATGAAATTCAATTTTCTTGCATTTTTTCAAAGAATGTAAAAATATACTTATTAACAAGAAAACTGCAATTTTGTGTTATCAGTTTGTTTCAAATATCATATATTACAGATTATATGATTTGCTGAAATGAAAGTGCATTCATGTGCTAGAGATATGAATTTTAATGGAAAATGTTTAAAAATAATATGTAGAAATACAAAATATTGTTTATTAGGAAAACAAAACGGTGAAAATTGTTTTTTTCTTACCCAAATGTTTTATAGCTCTTTGGGTTATTTAGACGGTATAATGGTTTGAATGCCCCGCCAATATTTCTATTCAGTATTCGTCTACCTTAAGAATAGCTGAGCGTTGGGTTATGATATGGATCTTGTATCTTTTATCTTGGTATGGCCATGAAAAGAACGTGCATCCACAGGCTTGTTTTCCCCCTCAAAAACTTGCACTCTAACCCATTAATACCTAGCGTCCTATTACTGGGACACTGGGAAACAGTGAAGACCCAGATCAGACGCCACAGAACGTGGCGTCTGATCAGGCTCTACACTATTTACTTAAAATTTATAGCAATTATTCCTATAAAACTGATAAAAACAGTACACCAGACACTCCTAAAATGATGAATGGAATATGGAAGAGATCACTGGGCATAAATCACTCGTCTGTTGTAAAAAAAGATGCAACAACCTCGACCCGCTCGCCCCCTCTCCACCCACCCCACCTTTTTTTAAATTATTTGAAAATTTGAAATAGTATGTTTTATTTCATTTTTATTTTTTTATTATTTTTTTTTATTTTTTGGTAAAGAGGTCAAGGTCAAGATTTCTATTAATCAATTAGCATATATACTGCCATATTACATGAAAATATGTTGAGTAATACTCCTTTTCGGTTTTAATTTTAGTTTTTCAATTCGCTTAAGGAAGTTCTTTTTGTCCAATTCTCATAACGATGTTCCCCAGCCAGAGGGCTCAAGGTCAAGATTTCTATTAATCAATTAGCATATATACTGCCATATTACATGAAAATATGTTGAGTAATACTCCTTTTCGGTTTTAATTTTTGTTTTTCAATTCGCTTAAGGAAGTTCTTTTTGTCCAAGTCTCATAACGATGTTCCCCAGCCAGAGGGCTCAAGGTCAAGATTTCTATTAATCAATTAGCATATATACTGCCATATTACATGAAAATATGTTGAGTAATACTCCTTTTCGGTTTTAATTTTAGTTTTTCAATTCGCTTAAGGAAGTTCTTTTTGTCCAATTCTCATAACGATGTTCCCCAGCCAGAGGGCTCAAGGGAACAAATTCCTGCATTGCACCGGTCCGTTTCCTCTCTAATTCGCAGAAGAGCGTGACTTCTCATCCAGGAGCTATATACCAAAAGTATTTGATATCGAAAACACTTTGGTAAAGGTAAAAAATTCTGCTGCCATTGATTACAGAGTTATTGCCCCTCGTTGCCAATACTTGTGTAACTGCTAAAAAAGAATGGCTGGAAATTTCATACATGGAATAGCCATGAAAGATAAGTGGACCGGTTCCCGTTACTACATTTTTCTGTGAGTGAAATGGTGAAGTGGACATATTGGCCCCCTTGAATGCTCTTGTTTCAGGTGTATGGGCAGGCCCGGATTCAGAACACCACGTCCTGGTGGACTGGTGGGGCCCTGGATAACTAGTGGGACTGGGAGGTGCCGATATTTATATGTGTGTGTGGGGGGGGGGGGGGGGGGGGGGGGGGCGGAGGGGCATCGGTGGGGGAGGGGAGTGGGGCTTGAAAATATATGACATAATAAAGGATCAATTTGATGAGAATTTTTCGCTAATTTCTTTTCGCCTTGAAATATATGTTGTGATATCTCATTAGAATCGCCTCACCGAGGCGATTCTAATGAGATGTCAAAACATATATTTATTTACTGACCAGGCCAAGGCGGAGCGACACGAGCCCCAAAGCCCACCCCCTGGATCCGGGGCTTATGGGTACACCTCCAAGTTCTTACCGTCATTTGTACAAAGGGAAACAACTTTCGTAACTTTCATTTTGCTTCCCTCGACAGTGTAGCCTTTTCAAACAAGGGGTCTACTCTTAAAGGAAAGAATGAAAAAAAATCGCTCCTAGAGAAGCGCAGTTGATCAGGAGTCCCGGCAGCTCAGTAGGTTAAGCGCTGGTCTGCTGACCCCAGGCGCGAAACCACTGAAAGCGGAAATCTTTCCAACCCTAAATGGGGTTTCATTGCACACTGCCTTTCATTATCACCATATCGCCCTGATGTGACTGTTAAAAAGGTCTTACCCAGCAGGCACATGATGTTAAACTGACGTCGTATTGACGACGATGCGACATAACGACGTCACATCGACGTCAGTACGACGTCATTTTGACGTCATGTGCCTGCTTGGTAAAATTGCGTTATCTGTTCATCCATCCATTAGGAGTTGATCCTCATTGAGAAGGGAGGCAAAACAAAAAAAGCAGAGTAGCTTCCCCTAAAAATGAACCATTACGCCTTAAGAAATAGCTTACAGCCTACCATATTTACTGTAAATATTCGGTCACCTCACCCTTTCTATTTTTCGACTTTTCCTTCTTGGGAAAAAGACAAATAACTTTATCTTGTCAGTTGGCATACACAGTTGGAGACAAAGATCAGACTGTTCCTTATGAACAGTACATACTGTTTGCTTAGTCATTTTGTCCGACAATTTAGGAATAAAAGCGGTTTCTGTCAGATTATTTAAGAAAATTTTAAGATTTCCAGCCGAATATTATTGGGAATACAGTAATTTCTGTCAAAATATTAGCAAAATTCAGTAATTTCTGTCCGAATATTTAGGGATATAAAGTAATTCCTATCCGAATATTTAGTGAAACACAGTAATTTTTGTCCAAATATTTAGGGAAATACAGCAATTTCTGTCTGAATACATATGGGAATACAGAATTTTATGTTCGAATATTTAGGCAAATACAGCAATTGCTGTAAGTTTATTTAGAAAAATACAGTCATTTCTTCCGAATATTTAGGGAAATACAATAATTTCTGTCCAAATATTGAAAAATATGCAGTTATTTCTGTCCGAGTATTTATGGAAATACCGTAATTTCTATCAAAATATTTAAGAAATACTGCTATTTCTTTCCAAATAGTTATTGTAACAGTAATTTCTGTCCGAATATTTCGGGACATGCAATAATTTTTTTCTGGAAATGCAATACTTTCTGTCCGAATTTTTTAGGAAATACATTTATTTCTGTCCGAACATTCAGGGAGACACAGTAATTTCTGTCCGAATCATCCATGGTCGATAGGTTAGAGACGCTAGATAATGACTTAGAAGGTCGCGGGCTCGAATCCACAACAGGTCCAAAGACTCATAAGCTCTTTCTGTCAACCCAGCAGTTAATTGGGAGCTAAAGGTCAAATACAGGTATGGATCCATTTTTCATATGTGAGCCGCGACACGACTATACCAACAAAGTCCGCCCAGTCTGACCAGAGTCTTCGCTGTCCGCATGGAGGTAGCTGAGACCCTTAGCTACCCTTAGAGCCTTTAGCGAAAAGTCTGCTCATTCTGGTAGGACGCGCGCACAGCCACTTTGTTGGTTTTGTCGTATCGCGGCTCATGCTTTATCCAACATACGGTGCGCCTCTTACACCACTGCCCCTACGGCTACGGGAAACCTGTGCCTTCCCCTACGTTTTAAATTAATTTCAGCATTGATGGAGAATTCTTTATGCACGTGACAAGAGACAAAAATCGATCCTGATTGACCCGGCATGAATCGTCTATTATGACATACATTGCATACTAGACTTCCTTGTTTAACTGTCACGTGATCGGCATTGAATTTCCACCCGTTTAAACTTTTTTTCAGTGAATAGGTCCGTCACGCAAGGTGTGCCTTTTGTAAGCGAAATATGCAAATAACAATATCTAAAAATATAAACTTTGCAGTTATCCTACAACGTGCTGTAAACTTTGTGTGAAAAAGTCCAATGTTATTATATTTCTTTCCAGTTAAATTAATCATAACTGTAACTAAACTCAAGGAAAATGAATAAAAACAAACATTATTTGTCAAACTTTCGTTTTAAAGTTAAGTTTTGCTCATATTAGACATGTTAGAAATGAGGACATAAAAGGCAGTGAAGGGCGGGGCAAAAGGGCAAATGAGCTAGACAATAATGATGTATTGTTTCAGCTGGATATATGCACTAGGTAAGTAGAACGCTCATACTTAACCCTTAAAGCGCAAAAAATTAAAAATGTTGAATTGGCAAACAGTGTAGATCCAGATGAATCTACACTGTTTGCCCTCTAGTGTTCAAATTCTCAATATGATATCGCTTGGAGGAAACATTTTTTGAAATTTTGCAGACGTAAATTTTGTCGTCTGCGTTTTGGCGCATTAAGGGTTAATCAATCTGTTTGCTAAACGTGTTTGGTTTAAGTGACACTTTGCATAATTAAGACCGCCTTTAAATGTTAGGCTAATAAAATTCAAAGACTGTTGTTAAGGCTTTCGTATACACTTGACTCTTGTTATCTCGAATACTGATATCTCAAAGTACTCTCTAAATCAAAGAATATAGGAGGGACACATTTCCTATTCTTCTTTACATTTCAAAACTAGATATCTCAGACTAATGGTAGCCTGAGACAGGAAGATTTACTTTGAGATATCAGTACTCTTACATGTAGCTGAATTTCGACTTTGAGATATCGAGAGTTCATATAAGTACATGTACCACAAACCTTCCTCCTGACTGCCCCAACGTTTAGTTTTACTACGGTATTAGGAAGTTGCCGGATTTCAGACTTCACAACAAAGTATGTTTAAAGGTTATATATCGAACGACACACAAAAAGACGGAATTGAGGTGAACTGGTACAAATTCAGGGAAAACAGCTACCATTTTTCAGTCCCGGATCCAGGGGGTGGCTTTGGGGCTTCAGCCCCGCAATCTGGGCCTCTGTGCTATGTATAATATGTAGGCATCCAGATAGTAAGGAGAGCCTGATGACAGTTTGAGGTAATTTATCCAAGTCGGTAGTTTAAAATATATGTTGTGACATCTCATTAGAATCGCCTCGGCGAGGCGATTCTAATGAGATATCACAACATATATTTCAAGGCAACAATGGTATCAAAAAATCTCATCAAATGGATCCCTAATTATGTCATATATTTTCAAGCCCCCTCCCACCACATGCATACACCTCGGCCCCTCCCACTCCCACCAGTTATCCAGAGCCCCACCAGCACGTGGTGGCTTGGATCCGGGCCTGATTTTCTTTTTCTTATTCGCTTCCCTTCTCAATTCAATAGGAAGTGTTTCGTCTAGGGAAGTAAAATGTGTTTCGCTTTGACAAAAATGGCGGAAAGATCCCCTTAAATTGTTCAGGTGTTACACTTAACTAAGTTTGTATAGTGCAGATCGTGTTCCGTTCTGTAGAATATTTTTTCTTGATTTACAGGTCCTCTATACTATCAACCTACAAATGGTTTCGCTACCTATACGGAACAAGTCTTTAAGGAACAAATCTGGAGCAAATTCTATCCTTTAAGAGTTGGTCCCTATTGAGAAGGAAATCAAAAAATGAAAATGGCAGATTTGCTTCCCCTGAAAGTGTATCCATTCACCTTAAGACAATATATAAGACGCGCTACATAAATGTCTTACAGCTGATATGCCGACAGCGAGATCTGGGGCCGTATTCATAAAGCCACTTAAGTCGTTGCTATGCGGTTGCTAGGGCTAAATGTCTATAAAGGAGATTCCCTACAACAATGAAATTTGGTCTGGAGGAACAGTCTTTGTAAGACTGTTCCTCCAGAGCAAATTTCATAGTTGTAGGGAATCTCCTTCAAAGAAATTTAGCCATAGCAACAGCATAGCAACCACTTAAGTCGGTTTATGAATACGGCCCCTGAGCCCACTCTGCGCCATTTCTAATAATGATCAAACTTTCCCCTGTTTCATTCAGAAATTTTTCAATGGTGTTTCAACGGCTTGGATGCCTGCTGGGTTTACGTCCAATTATGTGAGTAGCGGAAAATCCGCTCTGTCTGCACGGAATCGTAGGCTGGTCAGAGTCTTCCCTTGTCGGACGCACATGTCCAGTGTGCAAGGCATTTGCATTTTAGCCATTTGCTTCTCACAGCTGTGGCTCGAATCCAACCCAGGTTTATAGATCTATACCTACACTGTAAAAATGAGCCGGTCCGGGTAGCGCAATCGGTAGGGCACCTGACTCGTAAGTCAGAGGTCCTGGGTTCGAATCCCGGTCTGGCCACATACTTTCGTTTCTCCTTCGGCTGATTCAAGAAGGGCAGTTGTCAGTTACTGGCGAAAGTATGTGCACTTAGTACTGGTTAACCGCTTAGGAGGTCTAAGCCTGCCCAGGAATAGTGTGGTTAGGTTAACTGACCGTCCCGACATGACCTTAGTTGTTTACCGTGGACGTTAAGCATCAAATCAACCAACCAACTGTAAAAATGTGTTTAGAATCAATGCAAAAAATGCAGTCCGATTTTTATGTGTTTAAATCGTAACATGTTCAATTCGCAACATGTTTAGGTTTATGTTTAGAATTTAAACATTTACAAAACTGGTTATATCTACCCTTTATTTTGAAAATTTCCTCTGTCAAGATTTTCGTCTTTTTTTTCGTTCTTCAACGGGGAAAAGAGAGAATGGATTCATCCGAAACGCGTAACAGAATAAAACGTGTTTAGCAGACTTTGTCCGGGAAAATAATAGAAAAGGCGTACATGTTTAGCTATATGACATATTCCTAAACATATTTACACCTAAACATGTAACCACTTGTGTTTTATAGCTAAGCGCGATTTTTACAGTGTATGGAGAAATGCAAACTGTTTGTAGAGGGCCGTTGGTTCTTTCTCGGTTCTCCAGCTGCTCAGCCCATGAGTTACTGGTCGGATATAGGCCAAATATTCTGTAAGAGCAAAAGCAAGAAAAAAAAAAAAAAGAACGTAAAGTGCATTTTCTCAAATAAAAATGACAACTGTAACAACATAGTTATGATGAATGATTTGAAAGTAAGACATACAATTACTTGTCACACTTAAATATATCGCCTTCACATTTTAATGTTACTTTAATTTGCGAAGATGTTTAGACTTTATCAAACGCGTCGCGAAAAACAGCGTCTTAAGGCAGATTAGAACTGTAAAGATTTAGATCAGCCTGCGCATCGGCACAGTCTGATCAGAATCTTCCCTGTTTCATTAATGGATCTTGAAGAAGCTGTTAAACGAAATCAAACAGCATGTTGATGTTATAGGATCCCTAGTCGCGAGACGCTTGACATATAAGATTTGAATCAGTTCATGCATGAACTTAATAAAAATGATTCTAAAGTTTTGCTTATTATGTCAGCGTGAAACGTTTTTTTCTAAAGTCCCATATTTCCATGACATTTTTTCTGAGTTTGTTAAATCGTAAGTTTGTAAAACCCTAGTCCCGATATGAAAAAGATTATTAAAAAGAGTATCTATCATCTGTTGAATATATGATCTTTTAGGCTTTATTTTGTATTGCAGGCTTCAAACAACAGACATATATATTTTGGAGCATTTCTGACGAGTTTGATTCAACGAGAGGATTGAAATGTGTTAACAATTATCAGTTTTCATTTTGGATTATTGGTTTAATTTGCACACCATCCCTGCAACACCCCCACCCCCCCCCCCCCCCCTCCATAAAGGCACACCAACCCCACGCCATCATTAAGTTGGCACGATACTTGTTCCTTAATTTCTTAATGTACAAGAAGCAGCGATCCCTTTTCTATATTGATATTGCCAGGTTTAGACGCAAGTGCGGATATTAAATTCAGCTACATTACCTGGGTGATTTACAATAAGCTGCATTCAGGATACAATTTTAAATGTGTTACTGAAGCCGATTTCAAAATCCTCACTTTCTGTTTAACTGAAAATTTAATTTCTGCACACTACGAAAGTTTTTTCTTTGTCCAGCTGACCTAACAATGAGGGTGTGGGGGACACAAATCCTCCCGGGTCATGGATTTTGGCGATTTTTCTTCTATGTTTAATGTACATGCAGTTATGCACTCTTTCTGCATTCATATATCAGATTGTGCATTCAATTTCTGTTTCAGTTTTCCTACTCCAGTTACCTCAGGGCGAGACAAAAAGTGGAGAAGCTTGTTATGGAGTATACAGAGAGTGTGATTATTACTCTTTAGAATGCGCCGAGGATGAACTAATCCGGCTTGGAACTCTGAAATATGGGCTTAAAGAACAGGCAGTAAGTCACCAGCTGGCTGGACTTGTCTGTCAGCATAACAAGTCACGATGAGCATAATACATGTACTGGTTTACATGTACGTTCCAGGGGAAGCAGAGTAGAGTAAGACAGAACTGCTCTCTTGGGAGCCTTGTTGGTAGGATTTGCACCGTATATAATTCCAGCAGTGAATTGTGCCTGCTGGGATGCTAGATAGTGACTTTTTAAGGTGTACGGGCACGCTTCCAGGTTTCCCGCCTTTTTAAGAGTCCCTCTAAAACATACATATTACAGAGAATTAACACATACACTCAAGTGAAATAAAAATCAAAATCTAGATAATATTAGTCAACGACTGCATGAACTGGATAATACTTTTCATCGTGACAAATGTACGACTGTATTACAGTTTCTTCCCAACAGGCACATAACGTCGGAATGACATCGTACTGACGTCGATGTGACGTCATCACGTCGCATCGACGTCATTATGACGCCATGTGCCTGCTGGGTTAACCCATATATGCCCAGTGGGCTATTCTATCCTTATAAAATAGATCTGACTCTATTTGTTGTTAGAGGGGTTTCTAGTTAGTTAAATTTCATATCATTCTTAAATCTGTTTTGCGAAGAGAAACCTATTTGTCGTATGAAAATAGTGTAAACCCTAATCAGACGCCGCCTTTTGCGGCGTCTGATGTGTGTCTGCACTGTTAGCCCAAGTCCTATTATCGGACACTGGGCGTTAATGGATAAAACGGATTGCATATTACAAAAAGTCAAAAAATGTTTTCTTCCTTGAACGATGTAGCCTTTCCAAAATAGCGCCTATTCTTGAAGAAAGAAGTTGCTCCTAGCGATGCAAATTCTTTCATTTTTCGGAAATCGGGACGGAAAAAAAGAAAACGGCATAATTGGTTCCCATGAAAGTGTATCGGTTCGCCTTAAACTCCATTCTATTGAGCCTGTAGCAGAATGGGTAGTTTTCCTATGTATTGTATCAAACAAAAGTTGATACAACAGATCGGGAAACTACCCAGCTGGCATATGACGTCGTAATGAAGTCTGACTGACGTCGCTTCGACTCGGCGTGATAACGTATTTTTCACATGTTTGATATAACAAATGAGAAAACTACCCAGCGGACACATGACGTCGGACTGACGTCGATGCCCACTAGGTAATACCTATTCAGTCAGTTGACGTTTTCGTATATCGTAGGTATGTCAAGACAATGTGAATCATTGCTCCAATAAAGAGGAATGCTGTGTGTCCAACCCAACAGATTGTTCCGAAGAATTCAGTCTGAACAATACGTATGAGGCTTACACCAACTGCTCAGGGCGGCAGAACTGTTCTGATATACAGTCACCATGGAAACTGATGGATTGCAATGGCACTGCTATAACATCAACATACGTATCATTACAGTATGAGTGTGAGAAAGGTAACAGAACCGTAATGTATATGAGCCGCGACATGAAAATATCAACAAAGTGGCATGTGCGCCCAGTGAAGACTCAGAACAGCCTGGGCATCCGACCAGTCTGATCAGAGTCTTCACTGTTCGCATAAAGCTAGCTTAGACCCTTAGCTACCTTTTAAGCGCACAGCAAAGAGACTGCTCAGACCGGGCGGATACCCATGCTGATCTGAGGCTTCGCTTGGCATACATGCCACTTTGTTGGTTTTCTCGTGTCGCGGCTCAATCGTATGATTTCTGAGAAAACTGGGCTTAGCATGCTTTATGACATTTCACAATAATTTTACGATGGTTTCGCTGATAAACACCAAACTTAATGTTTTTCTCTCCATATTTCCACGAAAATACCTTACACGATGCAATATAACAAAACACCAATTAAGTCAGATAAAATCCAGGTATAAATATGACATAAGGATAATAAAAAATGTAGGAAAGCAAATTCTTTTAAACAACAGTTGACACAAAAGGAAAAAAAAGAGAAAGGAGCAAATAAAAAAATAAGAAAAAAAAACCGGAAAAGTAAAGCTGCTTCCCATGAAAGTGTACACATTCACCTAAAGACATTTCAGTCTCTTGGTACGGCTTATATTTTGCTTTCAGTTTCCACAAAACAAACATTCTGTGGCGGCAGTGTAGTGACAGGAACATATACTGAACTGATGTTTAGGGGTTCTAAAGAAACCTTTGATCCCGGGAAGGCTAGTCGAGAATGCAGTTGCAGGATGACCAACAGGGCGGATTCACAGACAGTAGAGTTGACCGTCATTGACATGAGGCTTCAAAGTTATGTCAGGTAAACTTCTAGAAAGGCCAAATCAGTTACCTTTCCCTCATATCCTATTCTCAATTTTAATAACACCTAGGGAGTTATGTCCCAAAAAAGTCTACGTTGCTTCATGAAAAAGCCAGTAAGCACACGTGCTGGAAGTCTGGCCCACCAGAAACATAATTGCTCAAAAATCAGAAGCAATTAGGTTACTAATAACATATAAGTATTGGTTTTTATACTATTCAAGCTTTCTCATTTAGATCTGTTGGCTATAGGCTGAAACGTGAAACGCCTGTGCAGTAAGTAAATAACTTTAAAACGGCAGCTTATCGCGGTCATGGCAACGGGTTGATAAGAAAGCAAGTTCTTTTCTCTAAGGGTTGACCCTTATTGAGAAGGAGGCAAAACTGAAAATGACAGGCTGCTCCATCCGAAAGTGTACCCATTTACCCGCCGAAACCACTGACTCATTTTAGTGTACTTCGGCGATCTCCTAGCAAGACATTTCAAGCCATGTGATTTCATTGTAAACATTGTTACCGGGGTAAAAGTGTTTATAATTAAATTGCATGTCTTTTCTTATATTTTCTTAAGTTTTCCATACATTGTAGTCAGTGAAAAGTTTAAAATTCTTCTCTTCAGAAACAGCTGGTCCGATTTCAATACTATTTGACAGGATGATTTCTGGTTTTCCCCTATACTAAGATTCTTCAAGCATTATGACTTCGTTTGACTTCGTAGCCGGCAGTTGCGTGGAGTCTTTTCCCCTCATGATTGTAGTAAAATCATAAAAAAAGCTCTTTTTGAGGATTGAATGTTCCTTGGGAGAAAATTTAACATGAATAGTAAACCACACACGGCCGTCAAGGATGAGATCATTTAAATTATATTCTTTGAAAATTTTAAGATCATGTTCAGAGAAACTTAGGAGCGGTCGTAGTATATAAGATGAGGCGCAGGAGTACCAATCCAGGAGTCGCAGGTTTGATTCCCCGCTTCTCCGGTATTCGGTTGAGAATCTAAACCGAGGTCCCGTCTCCGTATGACCTACGTGTTTGTGGGACGTTAATTTCTCATTCTAGACACTTCTTGGCATAAAAACTCAGGTGAGCAATTTGCAATTAAGATCCACCTTAGCCCACTTGTCTTTATTTACCTCTGCTTCTGTTTAAGGAATGATAATATGACAGCCGAGTGTTCCTCAGCGTTGTTCCAAATAGATGGTTACCTATCTACACGTTGTATATCCTCCTTACATCACGAACAAGACAACTTCGTGAAAGACGAGCTCATTTACGTGACGTTACAGACGGGGAAGGCCGTGGAGATTAATCTGTCAGATCTGTATATAAACGGAAATGACGATTCACCGGCGATGGTATGGATATCGCTTCAAGGTACGGTTCCACCACGACCCCTATCCCAAACCCTCGAATATTTAACACCTGTGTTTTGTGATAACAGGATTAATACCAGTCCATTTCGAGAAAACCATTTCTGCGAACGAAAAAGAGTCAAATGGCGTCATATTGATGACGGTGCGACATTGTCGCACCGACTTTGGTACGACGTCATTAGTATAGGTTGAATTTTAACGTTTCGATTCTCATTGAGTGATGAAGCCAAATTCCACGAAGAAGCGTTTCATGAAGATTGTTAGCAACGACCACTTGCGTCATCATTCGATGCAAGTAGAAAAGTAAAATGTCAGTTTTTACAATTTACTACAAGTATTTGCTGCCGTTACTACGTTCATAACGGCAGCAAATACTTGTAGTAAATATTCTTTTTTATAAGCGCACATTTCAACGAATACACAGTACCGAGCCACACCCAGAATGCCACTCAAAGTCACCTGATAGTGTATATCTGACCAATGCAACCACAACTTAGCACGTGACATAGTCTCACTAACAAAATCGCACGTGATTCAATGTCTTAAATAAGTTCTTGATTTTACCTTACAGATAATGGAGGGATGTATACCTGTTTAAAGTAGTTGTGGAACTATCAATTACATATTAAGGGAAAAAAATTAAAGGTTAAGTATACGAGAAAAGCTGCTGATGGTCACAAAAGAATAGAAGCTTTACAAGTGAAAAATGAAATATTCTACAGCATTTTCAGCTCCTGTAAACTAGCAAACATAAGGATAAGCCGCACGTGGCGGGCCGACGACATGGCGATCTGACGCACATACATTTACGTATAAGTATGATCGCTTATAGTCATATGTCTCATAAATAACCAAAGTGTGCGCTTATAGGGGCATGTGCGTTAATAAGATCGCATACGGTATTTAATAGATTTTTTTCCGACTGAACGTTCGATAATCAAACTCACTTTAATATTTCTTTCAGCTACCAAAGAGATTGACGTATACTGCAGGGAGATAATTCCTCTAACAACTACTACTACAACAACGACACCAACAACAACGACGACGACGACATCAACGACGACCACGACAACAGTTCCGACGACAACTACAACAATACCGACGACTACCACTTCGACGACGACGACAACAATTCCAACGACGACAACAACGACTACCACGCCTACGACCACGACAGCAATCCCGACAACGACAACGCCGACAACGACTTCCACTCCGACGACGACGACAACATCAACAACGACTACCACGCCCACGACCACAACCCCGACGACAACGCCGACAACGACTACCACTCCGACGACAACATCAACAACGACCACCACTCCCACGACCACAATTCCGACGACAACACCGACAACGACTACTACTCCCACGACGACAACGTCAACAACGACGTCAACCACGACCACAATCCCGACGACGACAACAACATTTACTACAACTACTACCGTCCCGAAAGTGTCGACAACAATCCCGACATCAACAACATCGACAACAACCACCACTCCGACAACGATGAAAACAATCCCGACAACGACAATCACCCCAAAGACAGGTAGCTCCACGACGACAGCAACAACGACAACGATAACAACATCAACGATGAGGAACCAAACACAGACAACACCAGCTTCATCAACTACGACATCAGCAACAGAAGCGATGACGCCAATAACCACGCCTACAACGATGACAACACCGACGACGGCATCGTCTACCACAGAGCAAACTATTTCAACCAAGAAGACAACTGTAACACCCACAGAGACAACAGCAGTAGGACCAACAGACGCGAGAATTGTTAGTGATGGAGGTAATGATATTACTAACCCTGATCTCCCTTCGTCCGACACGACACGGTCAGATGAAGGAGGATCAGGGTAAAAAGATTACTATCTTATTTTACTAAACTAGAAAATGTGTTTATGAAACACTATGCCCCCAACCTTATGCTTGCCTCTAAAGAGGGTTCATCCCATAATTTATAAGTCAGAAAGGTGTATTAACCGGTTCATCTACATCTTAGTCACTGTATGCCAAATACAAGGAACAAAGCTTGAGCAGTTCTTTGGATGTTTTGTTCACAAGCTCCCTTATTTTTCATGTAAATGCCAAACATAAAATTTCAAGTCCCTATCTCTAACGGTTCTTGTCCGTATGTACAGGTACTTTTATACCACAGGCTTCAATGCACTAAGTCGAAAAAGGGGCTTAACTCGGTCAATAATTAACATTTTTTTTCAAGTACAGGTACTTTTATACCACAGGCTTCAATGCACTAAGTCGAAAAAGGGGCTTAACTCGGTCAATAATTAACTTTTTTTTTCAACAGTTGATCAGGTCATCTACACCTTGGACAATATCTTCCTGCAAAAAATCATGATCCTAGCATCAGGGGCTCTCAAGATATTTTGTTAACAAGGTTCCATAGGCTTAAATGCACTAAGTTGCAAAGGGGCATAACTCGGTCGTCAAAAATTCACGATTTTTTTTCAAAAGTTAATCAGGTCATCTACACCTTGGGCAATGTCTTCCTGCAAAATATCGTGATCCTAGCATCAGGGGTTCTTGAGATTTTTTGCTAACAAGGTTCCATAGGCTTACAATGCACTAAGTTGAAAAAGGGGCATAGCTCGGTCAAAAATTCTCGATATTTTTTCAAAAGTTACTCAGTTCATTTACTTTATAGGCAATGTCTTCCTGCAAAATATCATGATCCTAGCATCAGGAGTTCTCGAGATATTTTGCTAACAAGGGGTCATAGGCTTACAATGCGCTAAGTTGAAAAAGGGGCATAACTCGGTAAAAGATTCAAGATATTTTTTCAAAAGTTAATCAGTTCATCTACTTTATAGGCAATGCCTTCCTGCAAAAAATCATGATCCTAGCGTCAGGGGTTCTTGAAATATTTTGCTAACAAGGTTCCATAGGCTTACACTGCATCAAATCAAAAAAGGGGAATAACTCTAGAAATACATGACCAGTGGAAAAAATAAAAAATACGTGTCTGCTTATTTTTCATGTAGATGCCACATATAAAATTTCAAGATCCTAGCATTAGGGGTTCTTGAGTTTCCAAGCTGCTTAAAAGTGTTACGAACGGACAGACGGACGGACGGACGGACAGGTCCAAACCAATATGCCCCCTCAACTTCTCCAAAGTTGGGGGCATAAAAAACCGTTGTGCAAGTGTTCAATTTAGTCTGATAAAACATCATTATTGACATGTTTAAGTATATCCTAAACTGAAGGCGTAGTTGTACTCTCAAACTGGGAAAAATATGGGATTTATGTATTTCGGTTCAATAACGGTCATTGTTTCTGTAATACCATGATTCTGAAATCATCGGAGCAAATTCGCCAGGTTATGCAGATTCACTTAAGCGTTTGACATTAGCAGATAAGCCAAAACCTTATTCAGAAAAAGCTATTGACTGATTTATGATATTGGGGTGGGCGGGGGTGGAGGGGTGAAATAGCATGCCATGTGTAGACTAGACTGATATTCAGTCTCATATTGAGCAATCCTATGCCTCTCTGATTCTGTTTTAAGGGTAGCTGAGTAACTTCGAGCCAATCTGTGGCTGGAGCTTGGTCGAGATTGGAAAATATACAGAAATGTAAAATATGCTTTTAGTAGGAGACTTACATAAGTCTATGTATGGACCTATAGACTACTTACGCTTTTATTAAGATGTGCAAGTGGAATTTTCCGATTTTCTTTATAGATTGAACCATATTTTGGTTAAATCTTAACGTGCTTTAGTTGATATGAGCATGATATTTGCTGATTGCATTGTATGCAACGCCTTTTCAAGTAATAACAACATAAAGACTTATTTTACCATTCACAATTCCTTTCGTGATTGTACACATATGCACGCAAAGAGGTTTGCCAATGGGCGGGGCGGCTGATGGGAGAGAAATGGGAGTAACTGTAACAAAACTTTCTATTTCCTATACATTCATTTTCCACGAAAATTGAAGTCTCTGTACCAGTAAATAAATAAAAAAAATAAAAAAAAAAAAAAAAAGAAAGAAAGAAATTTAATGCCAAATATAGTGAGTTAACAGCTACAAATTTCATAAGAAATTCTGGAATATATCCATATACAATATTTCTGATCAGTGGTTCCTTTATGTGCACACTATTAGAAGACAAAATAGGGGATGCCGTAATCAGACTGGCAATTCCCTGTCTCCAATCTATTTCCAAAAATAGTCCTTTAACTAAGTTTTGGACCCTTTCTGTTTCATTGGTAACCGCGTATCAAGACTTATTTCGTTGAAAACATGGTCATCATGGTATTTTTCCCCGATTGTATTGCTACCTTTGTATTGCTAATTATGATATTGTTGAATGAAATATGATATTCATGCAACTACATGTATGACAATCTACTTTTAGCCTCCAAAGAAGAACAGAAGGTAGCACTGTTCCTTGCTATATTTGTTCCACTAGCGGTCCTTGCTCTTGTCATTTCTCTCTTCATAGTGTGGCTCTGTCTCAGGTAAATATCGGGACCCAATTGTTCAAAACTAACGACTTTGTTTGTTATAATGCAGGGGCATTTGTAGCAAAAATTGGGTCTCTTAAGAATGAATATTTATTTAATGCGAAGCTGAAATACGGCGGTTGCCATTTTTATTTCTAAGTATTACCTGGAAAATGGGCAAAGTGGTGGGTTGGGTAAAACTGCATACGTTTGTAAGAAATAGAGATGTAGAGAACAATTCGAGTTATAGCTGTCTCTTTTTCTCATATTTTAATAAACTAAGGTTTGAAAAATTAGCCAACAGTCGTGCTAGACATGTCACGTACATAACCGTACCAAAATACGAATAAACAGTCAGAATCGGTGGACTGAAGTTTATACGTCTGGTCCTAAATTACATAGTCAGTTATTTTTCGAATAATTCCCATCCAAAAACACTGCCTAAGGTATTTTAAAGTAGATGAATTTCAATTAGCACTGGTAATATCATTTGAAGGCAGAGTGTAACTTATTTAAAAAAATCCTCCAAAGACAACGAGTAAATCAAACAATAGATGTTGTAGCCTTGCTATGTCACCTGTATTGTCTTCAGTAAACAGATTTTCTTTAAGGAAATAAATGTAGTTTTTCGGATGTTCATGGAAGTATGACTTCAGTGGGTTACGTGCCAAGTAAGTGACGCCCTTCGAGCGTCGCGTAAATTTTGCACGAAACCCATTGCGTTTATACTCCTACGAACTTCCGAAAAATGAATCTATCTTTTATATTTGTACTACGTTTTCACATAATTTTGTAATTTATTCGTGAAGTTTTGACTCATTTAACGTCAAGGAAAGGATGAAGAATAGTTACCAAGAACATCCAAAAAATGACATTTATTTCTTAAGTAGCTAATGTACAAAATTTGAAATAAAGTGGTAAATGTACTAAATGAACAACGCACACATATCCAGATGTCAATTATCTGCAGTAGCTGGTTTGTTGATTGCTGAAAGCTAGACCTTAAATGTCATGCCCTTTTCTAGGCTGTGCCTAAGTTTATATTAAAACCCTTCGGAAAAGGGGTCTACTACTACAAGAATTTATAGGATTAGAACGAAAACATGTTGCTTATTTAGCTCTTATCCTAAAATGGCGCCATGAGGCCCGGTAGCTCAGTGGGTTACGCGCTGGCCTACTGATCTAGCGAACCCAGATTCGAGCCCCGCTTGAGACGAGAATCTTTCCTACCGAAAACGGAGTTCCATTGCACTCAGCCTTTCATTATCATCCTCCCGTCGTCCTGGTTTGACTGAAATACTGTTGAAAAGGATGTAAAATGGCAATCCATCCATCCATCCATCCGTCCATCCATCCATCCATCTGTTTATCCATCCATCCATCCATCCTAAATTGGCAGAGTTACTGTCCCTGGCGAAAGAAGCATGGCGGTGCACACATAGAACTTCATGTTTTGTTTTCTTCTTTCTTTCAGGGCTAGAGCACCACGGAAACATACTATGCTCCAAGCTAATCTGAACTCCATATTCAAACCACGTGAGGATCAGCTTATGGAAAAGTATGTTGTAAAGAGGCGATCACTTGATATAAAGCCCACTGACTCCGTAGTTTTTGGACACAAGAGCCTCCCGATCACAAATATAAAGACAGTACCAAACTCACTCCCTGATGTCTATACAATACCTGATACTGAAGAACCAAATTACACCACTACTTCATTCCGGCCTGCGATAATAGAAGATACAGATTCAAATCAGCCTCTTCATATTAAGCTAGGGTACCTGGGTAATGGGAGTCCACCCTACAGCTTTTATTCAAGTATCTCGAAGAGTAGCAGCGAACCAAAGCAGACAGGTTTAGGAGGAAGTCTTTTAAAAGATAATGTCATAAAAACCAATGTTAACCTCATGCATCAAAATGACAATCAAAGTTCAATATCACCATCTGAAACTGGAGGTGTAATTATTCATGTTGACAATACCAAAGGCTTGACAACATTAAAATCTACAACAAATGGTGGGATTTATCAAGCAGATAGTCCTGCAATTATTGTTCCTGACGTTGAAAAGAAAGAACTTTCTGAAACAGCACATGTTATACCGGGAAATTCTCCTGAAGATTATTCAGCTTTATATATAAAACTATGAAATATACAGAGCTTTAGCCAATGATTGTGGGCTGAGGTGCTGTTTAAACTATCCACCAAAGAGATGCTGCAGGATGCCATATCAGTTTTAAATATTACCCACAAACCATAGCTCCCAGTTAGAATGCAGTTGACTGAAAATGACTGTATTACAGAGATTCCGCAATATGTGTTTTATGGAGAAATGATTCCAACTCCACAGTTCTGCTGCTAATTTAGTGCAATTTGATTGGTCGAGAGAGAAAGAAAAAACGGCTTCAATTTATACATCGATTAATCCATTAGAACTATGTTCTTTGCGGCGGTGTTTAAGATACCCAATATAGCCGGCATGCTTTAGGATATATGAATGCCTAAGTTGGAATTATAAGAAATAAATCCTGCTTTTGTGGATTTCATCGATGTGTAAAGGCCGTCGAATCACTCACAGTCTTAGCATATAGCACTTCCGACTTTATTCAGTTTGTGGGTGATTCGCCAGCGTTTACACATCGATACAATTCACTAAAATAAAATTCATTTCTATACTGAGAAACATTGTAAAACTCTTCCTGCTTACTTGAGGTGTATGTATGCATCATCTCCGAGGGATCACTCCGAGTTGGAATTACTTGTCTCTGTTCTCGTATGAACCAAGGAGAGAATTTGCCGTCAAAGAACAGAGGATATCTGCTTCATACTACATAGCATGCAGTGAAGCAAAGAAAGGGCGATGCAATAAAAATCACACTCTTTTCAGTTTAGTGTAATCAGTACACATCACTTCACTTCATTATCATATTCTGGGTTTAGACCGATTTTTATTCAAAGCAATAAGTACATAACTATTACATAATGGCTGTAACCAGGCATACCCATAGGTACAGAAATGTGACAGAGATACTAGTAACGCCAACGTCAGTTTGATGCAGACCATAGAAGAAAGTTTATTATTTGCAGTTATTCAGCGAATAGTGCCCACTTCTCTCAGAAACAATGACAATAATAACGAGCTGTAGGCTTTATCCAAAGTCCTCAACTTTAAAACGATTCTTTGAAAAAAAAAAACAGACAGCTCTCAACATGTCAAATGCAAACTCATCCCAAACTGCTGATATATCAAAGTAAATTTTCTGGTCCCAAAAAATGTACTTTGAGATATCACTAGTGACAATGGCTTTTAGATATTCAGTTTTTATCCCTATAGAACTACTCTCTTGTTGACCTACTCCAACAAGTGTTTTTTCAAAGTTTATGCTTAAATGATATTAAAGCTGCTAATTCAACTTACCTGGGTCAGTTTACAACCATTTCTCGTAATCAGATTTGTCCAGTTGAGTTTTTTATAAAATTCACTGGCATGCTCTCAGTCTTTGAAAGTAATCTTTTGCAGTGTAATTTTTCAGCTTCAAAATGTTTTCAGAATGTACACAGAACAGACCAGACCAACTACAAATGGCTGTAGGGGTGGCAAGTTTCAAGTCCCTTCTTGAAAAGAGCCATTTAATAAAAAAATTAATATGAAAACAGTTTAGAAGAATTTACTTTGATATTTTATAACAATTATTTTCATAGGAAATGTCTTGTGGGAAAACTAAAAGTTGTATAAGTGTATCCAACCTGCAATCAACCCTTTGCTGAAAAAAAGATCACGTGATTAGTGATGACATCATGTAAGTTGTAATGTCATTACAGATGGTCCCCGGCTTATTGAAATATAATATATATCTCCCCAGAGGCTGGAACCCAGAAAGAATATTTTTAATATTGGAAAACCCACCTCCAAATAAAAAATGATAATAATGAACAAAAAATGTGATGTAATATGCTGAAAGTCAGTTTTTAGCTGCGAGGAATGGTTTTGGGTATGTAAAACTTAAACTTTTGACAGCTTATCATCTATCAAGAAAACAATTCCACTAAAAACCACTTGGTGGAGTGGGTCAACAAGAGAGTTATTGAATCCATCGAGTGTTCTGTAGACATAATCACATCCGCTTATTCTACTGACTTTGATCGCTTGTAATATAAAGAAAATGGGCCAGAGCTTGCTTTGAATTCGCGATTGACGTGAAAAAAATCAAAATAGGGGTAAACGTCAAAACAGCCTCCATTTGCAGGTAACAATCGGTCAACTTTCTGTCTTGCTGTATGCATAATCATTACAATGAAATGGCATCTGAATTCTACAGGGCCTTTAACTGAGCCATGGTTTTTAAAAAGGCAATGTCGAGCTTTAACGGCATGACATCAACGGTCGAACATTTATTTCAAGAACTCAACATTTAGCGAAGCAGACCGTCAATGTTAGTAAAAGCGTTACATAAAGTGAATGGTTGCACTTTCAGGTGCGGCAATTCTGTCATGTTCAGGTTTTCATCCAATCCCAACTGGGCTCAACTCTAATTAGTTCCTCTATGGTATGGCAGGATTTCTTTGCTTAAGGAAGCGAATAGGAAGTCACGAAAGTTATTATCCTTTGTAATAACGGCGGAAAACACAGAGGTGTACCCAGATACATTAAGTTCTTGTTTGGATACTGAGTAACAATGTTTAGATATTGAGGAACAATGTTTAGATATTGAGGAAGCTAAAAAATGAAATCGGAGACTCTGGCAACTCAGCTGATAGAAACAGGCTGATCTGGGTGCTAATAAGATAACGCTATTTGTGTTGTTACATGGTTTCTATTTTCTGTCAGATAATGGTGGGTGTCGATTTCATTTCATATTGTCTAAGGTAAATGGGTACACGTCTATGTTTTTACGTTGTTTTTTTTTACCTAGGAGAACTACTTTCGTGTCCATGTTTGCTTCCCTTTACGGTGGTGTACTTGGGGTCGACTGTTAAAGGAAAGAATTTGCTCCTCTAAGAGCAAGTTCTTTCCTTCAAGAGCTGAACCTTACTGAGAAGAGCAGAAGTAAAGATGACAATGTTTCTTCCATTCTAAGTGTGTCTTTTCACCTTAAAATGCAATGGTTAATGCATTGTTTGTACTAGACTTGTTAAATGCATTAAATTATTTACAGAGAACCATAACATCATTATGCTTTTTTATGTGCACAGTGCTTAATGTTTATATTTGAGACCTATTAGGGAAATATCGCCTTAATGCATTAACACTGAAGTCATAGTATGATACTTGTTTGATTAATTAGATTAGAAAATAAGCACCAAATGTTCCCTGAGCTGCAATAAGTGGCATCAGACATTCACGGCAGTAATATATTGTTATATATACATAGAGGATCTTACATGAGTGCTCATGTATTATTGAATTTATTAAACGAGTTGGGGAAAAAGATAAGATGCGAGGCTTTGCCGAGCATCTTATCGGTTTTCCCCAACGAGTTTAATAAATTCAATAATACAGGAGCACGAATAAAAGATTCTATTTATCATATGACACTAAATTGCATTTTATTAGCAAAATTTTCACTAAAACGTCACGAGTTCGCCATTAGAAAATGCGACGTTTTAATGGACGTCAAAGTATAACGTTACGACATAATTTGCATATTTAATCCACTAGTGGATTATCGTTTTTAATGCATGGTTTTATTACACTCTCAGATGCGACGTCATATGATAAAAATACATATAATAGGATTAGAACGGAAGCAATAGCTTATTTAGTTTCTCTCCTAACTCAGAAACTTGGGGTCAGTTCAAACATCGATGCTAAAGGGTACAGCCGTTGAAAGTTTCACAAACCAGGAAGCAAGTCTGAACGGACAAGCACACAGACATGAAGCGTATCGAGGCAATAAGAACATAACAAAAAAAATAAAAAAATAAAATAAAAGAAATATATATTTTTTTACAGGTAAATACACCTATCAGCACGTCCTTAATCCCGAGTGACACTAAATATCTCAGATCGATATAAACAGCTCTAAATAACAAATAGATTAATTACGGAAGTGATTCCAGCCATATGTCATGCTGTTTTTCCATAATTACCGTAAAGATTCTAAATATTGGGACAGATAGATCTGAACAAACAGTGCAGACCCAGATCAGACTGCTCCTTAGGATCAGTCTGATCAGGGTCTACACAGTTTACCATTCCATCTGCATATATTAAGACCAAGATGTTCATTGTAAAAGCAAATTGTTCCTTTTTAGGACAATCGCGTTAATTATTTCAGGTGTCCCAAATTTTAGAATTCTACGGTATGCCTGAGAACGTGAAAACTTATACACTCGCATTAGCGAACAATGGCGACCAGACAATAATGGACCAATCGAGCGGTGCTCCGATTGAACAATGGGTATCTGCGCAGTGTGAGGGTCTTTTTTGTTTACCCATTTAATATTTGGACATTGTAGAAACATCCTAAATATCCTAATGATTGCATGTACCATCTTGTAGAAGTTTCCTTGCGACTGTGCTATGGGCTTTCAACAGTTTATTATGTAGGTCGTTGGAAACTAATAGTAAGCTTGCAGAAATCAAGCATGCAGCCATCGGATCATCTTTTCGACCCGGTGCATCGCCTCGTTGGAACACATTGCTTGATAAATGTCTGCATCATTCAATTTTGCCAACTGCATGATTGTGTCCTAAACCAGACTGATTGAGTAGCTGATGACATATATTATTCATCATATATTGTTCAGATGTTACACAACTAATCATCAATAGCAATCATTCTGACTTTCAATGTAATCTAATTGCAAAACTTCGTGTCAAAGAAGAACCCCAAGTGAACATTTTTCTATGTTTGTTTGAAAATGACTGGATAGCAAATCTCTCGGGTCAAGATACAGGAGAGTTAATGCATATCTATCGCAATAAAGCAACATATTGGGACCTAAGTGGTAAAATAAGTAGGGTAGATCAATGTTAAATTACTCTTTCACCGGACTCTCTTTTCGGAGCAGTTCGATCGGGTTGCGGACTGTTAGCTATTCCCAGTAAAATCGACTTGTTAAGATCTTAGATTAACAATTGTTTAATATGCTCTATTATCCTGGGTAGCGAAGGACCACTTTAAGGAGATTGGTGATAATTCTATTAGTTCTTTTACTTCAAAAGCAAATATTGTGCAAAAAATATATTTTACATCGAAAATCATTGCAGTGTTTTGCCTATCCATTTGCAGCAGCTTTTTTTGTTAAATTTCAGGATTGTAATGGAATCGCGTGTTTATATGTTGGACTTTAACTTAGTCAGTATGTTGAATATTCATAATCATTAGGCATTTTCTCTTACATTATTGGTTAACTTAGAATTGTAATCTTTGAACCCTCAAGAAGTGTCTAACGTTACAAACCGTAACATAATGACAGGAGCTTGTACATGCATATGGAATATGATAATTGTGCTAATAGGGATTTCGATGCTACTGCAGTGTATTTCCGGACAGTTACTGTCCGACGTCAAGAAACTAAAGAAAGAATTATTTACCGACAGCGACTATGACAGAAAAATACGACCATCTCTAAATCAGACACTACCGACAGAGGTTTGTATCTGAATAAGGTGTATTTCATATATTCGAGTTTTATTCATTATCACCATCATCTTCTTCTTTTCATTCATTCATAATCTTCATCATCTTTTTCTCCTCCTTTTTCGTCTTCTTCTTTTCTTTCATTCATCATTATCGTCGTCATCATCATCATCATCATCACCATCAACTTTTTTTTCTTTTTTCCTATTCGTATTCTCATTTCTTCTTATTAATATATATTTATTAGTAGTGTTATCAGTTCTGCTACTTATTCTTGCTTCTTCTCCTCCTTCTACTTCTTCTTCCTATTCTTCTTCTTATTATATCTATTTTTATCTGTTCTTGGTTCAATCGCTACTCAGCTGGTGTTGACTCGCGCGTTGTCCTTGTAAAGCAGAATCTCACTGGGGGCCTACCTCTTTCGAAACGTGTTGTCACTTAACAATCGACAGCAAGCAATATGATCCTGCATGGAATCAGTAGCTAAGGCATTTTGATGTACATTAGGTATGGTGCATTGTACCATCCAAATGGAAAAATGTGTGAAGCTCAAAACTTTTGATCCCTCGTATTTCAGTCATCTTGGATACGTATCGGCTTGATTTCGGGAGATGGAAGTTATGAACTGGGGCTGTATTCATAAAACGACTTAAGTGGTTGCTATGCTGTTGCTAAGGCTAAATTTCTTTGAAGGAGATTCCCAACAACTATGAAATTTGCTCTGGAGGAACAGTCTTACAAAGACTGTTCCTCCAGACCAAATTTCATAGTTGTAGGGAATCTCCTTTATAGATATTTAGCCTTAGCAACCGCATAGCAACGACTTAAGTGGCTTTATGAATACGGCCCCTGAGGCTCTTGTGGAACATTGATATGAACAACACTCATTTCGGATATTTCTTCTGTTTTACTTTTAAGTATCACCCACCCCTCCACCATCCCTACCCCTTCACCGAAACACACTTTTGTCAGAAATTCAACTAAAATTCAGAAAATAAGCTGAATTTTGAAACTAACTTTTGCATGTCTTGAAGAGGTGTAGTTTTAAGACACTTTGAAGTATATTCCCTGGCCAAAAACTGAATAAAATGATAATTACAATCTATACCCAGAGAAGTAAGATGGAGAACTTTGACCTATGCTGCTAAAAAAGTAGGGGATATTTTGACATAGAAGCGTGTAAAAGAATTAAAAATCATGCATAGATAAGATTATTATTGTTTACTGATAGCGCACTATTCAGAGACAATATTCGGCAAAAACAGAGACAGTTACACAGTTCATGTGACTTATTGCAACACATAAAGGCCGATGGGGTCTAGATCTCAATTTCGCATCGACGAAAAAAAATTCTTTTAGACCTTAAAGCTCGGTGACTATTAATTTAATTCTTCATAATGTTCCGAACTGGGAACACCCACTTTGGTAGGTTTACTCCGTTTTTAAGGTGTAGGGCCCATGCAAATGTCACCATCAGCGAGACATTACACCACACAATGGTATCGTTTACACCTCCCGTTTCGTCTTTTGATAAAACAGTATGAATAAGTATTTGTATCTTGTTAACTGAAGTGTTGGGCGTCTGTCTTAATAAAGTCTGCATAAAAATGATAAATCATTGCTCCACTGGATTCATGCGAAATTTGGGTGTCGACCCTATGTCTATTTCCAATCTACTGTAAGTCACGTAACAACCTTTATCAATATTCATACTGAAGGTCTCTGTGAATATTTGTTTTATGAAATACAACAGTTTGCAAAGTATTTTAAGCACCCCAGATAGCTTCAAGACCCTGTCCTTGTTTTCAGCTGTCCTAGATTTACCACAAAAGTCCATCCCTTTCAAGATTTCAGTATTGATTCCCACCTCTTCGCTTGTCTACTTCTCATTTTCCTTTCACTTTGTCCTGTAAACTCGTATTTATGTAACCATAAGATCTTGAGATGCGACCATCTTAATATTCGTTTCCGGGTCACGGTCTGGAGTTCGTGATGTCCTCCAATGGCTGTTTGGATCTTTCAGCGAGTATCATCATTAGTTACGTAGTTGTTTTCCAACACTCGCACCAGGTGTTCAATAACCATCGATAGCATGTCATCTCAAAGGCCTGTCTAATGAGCATCAGTTTTATCAGAAAATGCATATCATCGCTCCAAAATTTCTTCAGCTTTAATAGAGAGAATTGCCGAGATAAAGCCGTTATCCCAGACAATTATTGCTGTAAGGTATTTGAAGCTTGCCACAGTCCTTTTACCTATATCTGTCTTTGTGTGGCACTGGTGATAACTGTCAGCAGGATATTTTTCTCAGCGCTTATCTCCAATTTAAACCATGTACAGGTATTGTCGAGACTTTCAACTAGGGCTTCTGGTCCTTCTCAGCAAGAGCGCCTGTGTCACGTGTATACCGCAGACTGGTAATAGTTTTTCCTTCCATCAGTACTCTCTCCCACGTCCGTCTTCTGGAAATCGAAGGGTATATATTAGTAATAGGGTCTTAAAGGTGGCAAAGTCTTGGAGTCGGAGATCGCTTTAATTAGTCTTGACATTGCACCTGTGCTTTCGTTCCAACTTTAGCATTGGTGTTTGGTGTTTGTTTTTCTGATAGGTTCTGTCGACCTCACTGTCACCATGTATTGACATTCGTGTAGAAGCCTGTATGATGGTGATATTGAGAGCTGCTAAGATTTTAAATGACATCCATAGCAGTTCTGTTCTTCTGACCACTGTATATATCTTCCCTTTAAATGAAAGTAAAAAAAACCATAAAATTGCTAAAACAAAGCTAAATCAATAATATTGTTTTCCTAGATCGAAATTGTTAAAACTAATTCTAATATTATTCTACGCATTTTCAGGTGGATATCTACATGGGTGTGAGTAGCATAAACAGTTTAGACATCATTTCCGGCAAACTTCTGTCACCCGGATATTTAGTTGCATCATGGGTAGATGAACAACTGACTTGGAACAGTTCGGAGTTCGGGAATCTGGAGCAGTTATCACTTACCGCCGATGACATTTGGATTCCTCTGCTCGTTCAGTTTGGCGCCACTGATGCAAAATTTGATATGAGCTGTATGTGGCTACATAATAACGGTACAGTTCTTGCGATAATTGCCGGCATATTTGAAGCTGTTTGCAAACTTGACGTCCTTTATTTTCCGTTTGATCAACATCAGTGCGAGTTTGAAATTATTTCATCTGCTTCAGACGCTTCAGAGATTCAGCTGAAAGTTTCTTCCACTAACAGTAGCACAGATATTTTGGAACATGGCGAATGGGAAGTGACGGGTTCTCGCTTATTCTCGCATGAGTTTACAGAACCCGTCAGTGGAAAAACGTTTGTTACTTTATTCAAAACTCTGAGTATTTCTCGGAGATACCAGTTTACAGTTGTCCACACATGTCTACCCTTGCTTCTTTTAACATTATTGAATATGATTGTATTTGTAGTTCCTCTGAGGTCAGGTGAAAGGATATCCTTTTCTACTTCTGTTCTTCTTAACTTTGTTCTCTTAACATCAAGTCTAAGCGAAAATTTACCCCATAATTCCTCACGACTGCCATACATGTCTATTCTTATGGCGACAACCAACATCATCACAACGTTTGGCGTCATTATCAGCGTCTTGCTCTGTAGACTTGACTATGAAACTCTGTTTCCTGTCCCAGACTCTGTCAAAAATATTACTTCTAGATACCTTGCCTGTCTAATTCATAAACGATCATGCAAAACAAAAGACAAACCAAACACAATATCAGACGTTAAAGACCCAGATGAAATATCATACACTGAAAGCACAGTATCTAAAACACATGAGAAGAATGAGGTTGCAGGCGTTGAAGTTACCTGGTCAGTAATAGCTGAAACGATCGATAAAACCATTTTTTATATTAATTTAATAACAGTGGTAACAGTTCTTGCAGTGTTTTCGAACCTAATTATCAAGGTATGACGGTCTGGAATCGAACCTGAAGTGTTCTTTTCACCGTAAGCGGGGTTCTATCACACAAAGACTTATTATTGACACAGACTTTCATTATCATCTTTTCATCGGCTCGATATTATTGAAATACTATTGAAATGGGCAGTTAAATCGCAAACGATCTATCCATTTATCCATTCTTCAAGGTATGAGTTGCTTTAATATTACATACAATTAAATTAAAAGAAATTGCACTTTTTTGGTTACGCTGTATTCTTTAGAAAAATACATGTATGCCTGTGCCTTTGGAGCACTGCTTTTCGATTTCTTATTCCAAAAAAGGGAATTACCAACCAAATTCCCCACAATAACATTAACCAGGGGATAACTGCAGTCAGACTTTTCATTTGGGGAGGTAAAATGTCTGTTTTATGGTAGCAGATTTTAAGCTGAAATATCAGCGCAGCTGCAACCCTAAAACCGACGATTTGCTCACCACCACCTAACACACCCACCCTTAAAATGACCATTTTTGTCATTAGTTATTCCCATTTTAATGCAAGGTTTCGTTGTCATTTAAAGTGTACTACTACGCACTCAGAGTAAGCTCTTAGCAGCGTAAAACCAGGTGTCACCCATTGAGATGCGACATTTAAGAATTGAAATTTGATTTGTCAGCGTTCATCGTGTGATGAGGCCAGTGGGCGGAGCCAAAATTCCATGAATTTTAGCGACGGTCACTGGCTTCTTCACATGATGAACACTAGAAAATCAAATTTTTATTCTTATATTTACACTTTATTTGTTAAACTCTCTGTGCCGTTTTCATGATAATTTGGTGTAGAAAAGGCAAAATATGGGTCGAAGAAAAGTTAGTAACGACGTGTTCGGCCATGACGTTAAACAGCCCTCACCATAACGCGGCTTCAATCGAACGTTACAAGAACCAATCAAGACGTTTGTTTACATACGACGTCACATGGTCAGTTGTCCTTCATCGGTGTATGAAGCTAGTTGCTCTAATGGTTTAACCGATGTGAAGTCAGTGGCAAGTGTAAATATTTCATAATGACGTCAGGTTTACCACAGGGTATATACTTTCGCATTATTGACTTTATCCAGTGAGTCGTCTTGCTTTGTCGGCTTTCATAAACCATTTAATTCTGTCATACACCCGGGGTTAAAGGTCAAGCTAAAAGAGCTTAATATAAATGGTAAATATTATGATATTCTTAGTGGTTTATATGCAAAAAGTAAAGTTTGTGTTTGACTAGGAGAGCATCGCACAGATTTCTTTGAATCTTAAGTTGGTGATCGGCAAGATGATGTATTTAGTCCAAATCTGTTTAAGGTCTTTATAAACGACTTGCCAGACTATTTGATTGATTCTCCTGACCCAGTTTATATTAACGATATGCCCTTGAATTGTCTCATGTATGCTGATGACATTGTGTTGCTGTCAACGTCATCTACCGGTCTACAAGACAAAATAAAAAAATTGAGCAAGTTTTGTCAAGATTGATGTCTACAAGTGAATGTTTCAAAACTAAAAATATTAGCTTTTTAATAAACCAGGTAAACTGATGCAGAATAATTTCTTTATCAATGATGTATGTCTGGAGAATGTTAAAAATTATCGTTATTTAGGTGTGTATTTTTCTGCAAGTGGAATTTTTAACTATGCACAAGATGACACTTTTAAAAAGTCTATTAAAGCTTCGTTTAAACTGACTAAGACCATGACATCGGGAGATCCAAGTATACAGACGAGTCTTCATTTATATGATCACCTGGTCAACTTTATAGTACCATACCGGTCAGAAAAATGAGGAGTTTTTACGACTCATAGTGCTGCTTGTAAGAGGATAATGTATTTTCATTTGAGAACATATATAAAAGCAATCTTGCAGATAAATCTCAAATTAGGTAATTATAATACATTTTAGGAGTAAACAAATATACTTCAAACTTAGCTGTCCTTTCTGAAACTGGCCGTTTTCCAATGTATTTCTCTATTATTCTCTTGTAAAATATTTGTACAGATTTGAAAACTCGACAGATGCATTGCTGAAGCAATCATATGAAATGACTAAAGAGCTACATGGAAAAGGCATTGAATCTTGGTATTCTTCAGCATTATATGTTCTTAAGTTATTAAACCTTAATATTTTCGCTTGTAGGAATCTTGGAGAAATATTGTTAAATGGAATTTCGTTAACCAGTATCAAACTTTTTGGAGACAAGAAAAAGAAAAGAAAGTTCTTGATGGAAAGCTTGATACATATTTCAGTCTTAAAACAGATTTTTGTAAAGAAACATATCTAGAGTTACAAGAATTCCATACGCGGAAAGCTATATGTAAATTAAGAATAAGTGTTCATAGCCTCCTGATAGAAACGGATAGATATTCAAAACATGGGTCTTTGTTCAGGGAGCGAAGAATTTGTACATTTTGTAATCTAAAAACTGTTGAAAGTGAATTTCACTTTTTGACTGAATGTTCTCTATATCACGATGAAAGCCTTGACTTATTTAGTAAGATTAATATTGTTAACAGTAACTTATGGTAGACGAATAGTGAATAAAAACATTGGTGGGGCATTCGTTTCAATATACCAGCTGAATAACCCAAAGGGCTATAAAACATTTGGATAAGAAAAGAAAATTTTTCACCGTTTTGTTTTCCTAAAAAACAAACTTTTGTATTTATACATACTTTTTGTTACACATTTTCAATTAAAATTCATGTCTCTAGCACATGGATGCACTTTCATTTCTGCAAATCATATAATCTTTAATATAGGGTATTTGAAACAAACTGGTAAGAAAAATTGCAATTATTTTGATAATGAGTATATTTTTACATTTTTTTTTAAAAATGCAAGAAAATTGAATTTCATGAAAAACGCCATGAAAAATATATTCAATCGATGGGGCATGCTTATGCATATTGTTTTAGTAAAACTTACATTGTATGATACAGAATAAAAAAAACAAAAACATTTCACCGTTTTGTTTCCTAGAAAAACAATGTTTAAGTTAAAAAATATCCCCAAAAAAGACTGCCCAAATACTGCACCTGCTGCATGCACAGTCGGTCCTTTCCCTGTTATTCATTTTCCTGTTGTTCCGGGTCTACCATAGAGTAATGCCTCAAAAATGCGCAGACCTCTGTTATGAGGTCGTCACCCCCCTAAATCGTACGCAGTATTCAGCCAAAATTACTACAAATCAAGTATCAACTGCAACAACGTCCTTCTAAAGGCGATGGCAGTTTGTTACGGTCAACATTAGATAAAATATTCCGCCGAAAAACTGATTTCTTTTGATTCAATTATAACGGTATTAAAACCGCTCATATAAAGTAGAGGTAACTAGATTTGTAACGTCAGAGCCTCGTTGTACTCTGTAAATCTCGTGCTAACAAAGTGACCGCCGCGGAGGTCGTAAATAATATAGCTGACAGGTACCGTTAAAGATAAAATTTGTGACTAGGATCAACTGAGCCGACGTCTATTAAGAAATGACTTTGATTGTCTGTCTTTTTATCATTTTGAGATAACGGGACGTTTCTGAACCTGCTCCAACAACAACATGTTGCAGTAGATACTTGATTTGTAGTAGAGAGTATTCAGTACGCAGAGTCATGGTACGCAGTATTCAAGAAAAACAGCAAATCGTACGCGTACTCGCATATAAGGATATAAATGATTATACAAATAGAGGTGACTGTTGCATGACCTGACAATTGTATAGAACTAAAGCAAAAACACCTCTTGGATATCTTTCACATTTCATCCAGTAGCAGAAGGTATCCAATAGGCGCTTTTGCTATAGTGTATGAGGCCTGATGCCGAAATGTTTGTTCAGATCAGGCACTTACAGAGTTAAAGGAAAAGGTCAGTGTCTATTAATATCAACAGGGAAAGTCAGTGCGTATTCATTTACAAGGCGTAAGGAGACACAGTGTGCATTTATAAAACGCAGTATTTTGTCAAAATAAAATTGACAAAGTCCACAATGTTCTATGCCTTCAAAGAGGCCAGCGGGTGCGGGGTGGGGAGGCCTATGCATATACCTACTATGCCAAAACAAAACGTACATGTTTACATCCTTTAATGATCACAGAAAGTTTCATTTGAATTGGATCCATAGCGGTTAGTTAGAAGGAAATGACTTTTTTCTAATAGTTGATGATACCCTAACTCCTTGGGTGTTGGGGTCTAAGTATACTATCTTAGCGATAAATTTTACATTATGTATCTGTACATAAGTACAGAGGGAACTTTAACGTCGATGAAAGGGGTCTACATGAGTGTTCATACAACGCAACGTTTGTCAAGACATCGTCTGCTAAAGTCCACCCATGCCCAGGGATCCCTAGGCATACCATTACCAGACCGTATTATTTATGATGCAGTTAATTTACATCCCTAAATGCCTACAGAAAGCTTCATTTGAATCAGTTCACTAGTTAGAAAGATGTCAATCTGTAGACTCTCCCCCATCCCTGAGATCCCGAGGCTGGGGCATTAGTCTTAAATCTTTGTGCGCATGTAGACATGGTATCCAACATACCAGCAGTATCCAACCATACCAGCCACAATAAGTTTTCATGTTCCCGTCATCAGGTGTCGCATTTGTGACTGAAGAATAGCCTGGCTGATTGACTGTAGGAGACTGTCTTGGTAAAGTTCAGATATAACTACCCAGCTCTCAATGTGTGAAAACATGTTACGATGGGGCCACACCCCAAAATTTATAATAGCAAGGCATTCAATAAATTATACACTGAGGCTCCTATCAATAAAGACTTTGTGAAAATTAAATGTGACCATATGCATTCAATTTGAGAAGGCATCATTTAACTTGTGCATGAATCAGTTGCTTCGACCCATGGCTCCTTATAAAACGCCGATCATGGACAAGTGGGGGACTTTTGACTTCTTTCCCCGCTTCTTTCAGCAGTCTGCGCTATGCAGAGATTCCTCCTTTTAAAATTCTTTTCAGTAGTTTACCTTATATCTGATCGAAATTTAATGGTATGCAGCTCCAATTAAAACAGGGGGCCGATTAAAACAGGAAGTAACCATGCCACGCCTGCATATTTTTCGGAGCTATGGGAGCAGCTTCCGTCCCGACATGACCATAGCTCTTTATCGTGGACGTTAAGCAACCAATCAATCAATCAACAATGGGAGCAGCTGCATTAATTTTAGGGGTTTTGAGAATAGTAGAATAATGTTCATATTTAACATGGGATATTTTAAGAAGATGGAGAAATTTTGGTATTATTGTTAAGGCACACACTATTCAGCACCTCATCCCTCCTACCTCACCCCGGCCCTGAGATAGGAGCTCATAGATAACTGTTGACGAAAACAAAAATCATTTGTCATAGCTAACAAGCTTAGAAGTTGGAGAGTACACATTGAAAAATGCAACGAAACGACAAACGCGGAAACTTGTTAAATTGAACAGTTTGTTTAGTGATTGCTTTGCTTATACCCCAATTCCGCTGGATGACGCTTTGACTGCGCTCATTCCGATCATGGCGCTTCTTCAAAATTTTCGAAATCGCCGCAGAAGCGTAGGCATTGGCCAAAACTTGGGACTTGTGCTTCCAGTACGCTGCCAGTACACTGCCAGTACACTTCTAATAAGATCTCGCTACGCTAGTCACATTGCTGCTGCGATAAAGCTGCGCTTCTGCCACACCTAACGGACTTCAAGGGCGCTTCTAATACGCTACCACTACGACAAAGGATTTCAAGCTACGCTTGATTTACGCTTATTACGAGGCATTTTCGACTGTGCTACGACCTAAGTGTCGGAGCTGCGCTCATGCTGCGCTTGTGTTGCGCTTTGTAACCACTTCCATGTAAATCGGCGGAGAATCGGGGTTCAGCAGAAGTAAGCCGATATCCTTCAAACTAGATTGATAATATAACAATTCCAGTGGCTATGATCCCGCTGGCAATCATGAACTAGCGACTTCTTGCACCTCTTCTTGTTCTTTTTGTTGTTCAGGCTCAACTGGGGCCTCTGCTCGGCGTTCTGAAGGACCGTGTCTTGCTCAGTTTCGAGAGCAAGAGCCTGGGAAGCAGGAGTTGGGATACCCGCTCCTGCGATACAGGCTGCGTGGAAATAGTCTCCGCCTGTCCAGGCCTGGATGTGGATTTCGCCTTCTGCTTTTGACGGGGATGGCATCTTGAATGAAACGTGAGAATCGAGTTTTGAAGCGTTTTGAGCGCCAGCAAATATTGAGGATTGCCGTGGAAACGCGGCGTTTTTTTATGCCCAGATCGCCATAAGAGCAGAGGAAACACAATTAAAGTGCCAAGAGCGCAGCGGAAGCGTCGTGGCTGTGCTATTCATAAATAATAGAATCGCAGCGGAAGCGCCACGAGCGCGTTTAGGGCGCAGCGGGAGCACAAAGAGCGTAGCAGAAGCTTAGCTGGGTCGTGGACGAATCTCCAAAGCGCTGGGGAAAGTATAAGACTGTCAGCGAGATTCCATTTCGCTGGTGCTGCGTTGCTTGCGCTGCTGCCTCGGAACTGCTGCGTTCATGAATTTTGTGCTGCGCTGTTACTACGCTTTCGTTGCGCTTCCGCTAAATAAAGTTTGATCACGGTCAAAACAAGCGCCGTGACTTGGCGATCATGCCGCTTTAGATACGCTTTCACTGCGACCTAGACGCTTCTGCTGCGCTGCTGTAGCTTCTGCTATGATTCATGGCGGTATACCCAGAATTTTGAAGCGCAGCAAAGGCGCCGTCCAGTGGAATGGGGGTATTAGCAATCAGTTTTCATCGTTATTGATAAATGACTTCAAAATCTATAATTAAAAAATCAGCCTTTTAAGCGTATTGCTAAATGTTTTCTTAATATTTACTAGGATTTTACGTTGCGCTACCCCGTAAATAGTATTCAGTATTCAATCCCGTTTTTAAAGAGTATTCAGTATTCAAGCTCAAAATTAAACGGTATTCAAGGGGGGAGGGGGGTGACACCCCCTGTTATGTGTTTTACCAGTCAATACAGAGTTATTGTGTATCTAAATACCTTAATTTGTATTTGTAAACAATATTGACAAAGCCAGATAGCTGTTATTGCAAGAAAATCTGAATACTTTGTGGGCACTTGGGTCTTACATTCATTGTTGTTTTGAGAAGAGATACAAAACATCCAGATAATTCTCAGACCGTCGATATACCCTCATTATTCATTAATTCAGTCATTGTGTAGAAATTGTTGTTATATGTCAGTGGGTTGTTGTAATGTCTACATGTGTTATGTGCCTATATGTCTTTTTTCAGTCGAATGTATGTATTTTTATATAACTGTGAGGGTCCTTGATTGGAAATAAACAGTATTCTATTCTGTTCTATTCGTTATACTTGTAACGTCACTAAGTGCATGTCAGGCTTTCTTGCAGGACGGCATACATTGTTTCCCGAATGTATGCCCTTGTAGATTTTGGACATGCCAATGCTTTATTACAAAAGCAGGTAGAAGGTTCAAATGTGGCTTTTGTAACGTTTGAGGAAACTGAGTACACGGTCACATTCGGGGTAGGCAACTCCTTCGTTGTAATTTAAGCCTTGCTTCTAAATGGGGATCAAGTCTTTTAAAAACTCTTTCCCGTATAAGTAAATCCTTTTTGGAGGTTTTGGTCAGTCATTGAAGCAATCTGGCCCAGAGGCTATAAAACTTAAGTACATTCTCAAACTCAAAATAAAGCACACTGATTTGCTACTTTCGAGCACATGCACGTGCTTTATTTTGAGTTTGAGATTATTCTCAAAATTTATAACCTCGAACCCAGGAAGTCATAAAAGTTGTTAAAGCCCCAGTCACACATTCACGGTTCAGGCCACGGTTCACCACGGTTTCACAAACCGTAGCACACCGTAGTGATTCGTAGTAGCACCGTAGATGCATCCGTCGTGTTCCGTAATGATCCCTGAAGAACCGTGGTGATCCGGGAGTCGCTACGGAAGTTTTAAACTGTTTAAAACTTCCGTGGTGAACCGTGGTGGCTTGTGGGCGTGGCCTAAACCGTAGCGAAACCGTAACAGAAGCGTGCCCGTTCGTAGCACTACCGTAGGTGTATCCGTGATTATCCCTGGCTTTCCGTCGGTATTCGTGGACAACCGTGGTAATTTTGTCGCTACGAAAACTCATTTTTTATTCAAGAGAAATAAGTTCCCAGACGAGATGCCAAACTGCAATCCTGGAACGCCTAGGCGTTGTGGTGATGGACACATGACCATTTCATTATTAATTCAGGCCCAAAAAGTTATAAAAGTTTTTTCGTGCTAAACTCAGCTAAGCATGACATTTTCTCTGCTGATGAATATGAAAATGCCAATTAACGTTGGCATTTTCATATTCATAAGCAGAGAAAATTTCCTACTCACTTAGCTGAGCACGAAATGTTCTCTGCTGATAGACATGAAAATACCAACCAATGATGGTGTTTTCATATTCATAAGCAGGGAAAAATTTCATACTTAGCTAAACTAAGCAAGAAAACGACTGTATTTATCAGGAACTTGCTATTTATTAGCAGGTAATATTTCAAGCTCAGCTGAGTTGAGAATGAAAAAGTTTTATAACCTTGGGGCCTGGTCTGCAAGGGCATACATTTGTACACACTTGCTGACCGGCACTGAGAGTGAAATGACAAGAAGAAAGTTGTGCATGTATATTCAAACTGAAGTATTTTCAAACAAATATCTTGTCTGAAATAATTTGATTCAATGTTTAAAGCAAAGGAGGTGTCGTTGTCTACGTTGCCGCTTCAGGCCGAGGAGACGGCATGATTTACTGTACGTTTTCGAATGGGTTAGGGTGAATGGCTACACCCTGTGCAATTTTGTGTTTCTCTACCGGGGATGGGTGGGTGATGCGATGGTCCTGGGTATAACTTCCAGTGCCGGGGCGTCCTACTGATTTGAATGATAGTAGGGCAAGGGCTTTCTGTGCTTGCAGTGGGTGCGGTTGAGGGTTTGGACATTTTTTCTCTCGTCTATCATTTCTCTTCTTTCTCCCTCTTTCTGGGAGACGGCCCGATATAGACTGAAATACTGTCTCAAAGGGCCGTTAAACACAAAAGAACGAACCAACTATTTGTCTCCCTTTTCAATGAGAGTCAATCCCTTTTCAATGAATAAAATCCTCAAGAAGAAATTTTTTCCTTTAAAAGCAGACCCCTTTTTGAAAAGGCTTTGTCATCCAGAAAAGCAAATAAGAAGTCACAAATGTCTATTTCCATGCACCTTAATCGCCCGGATCTGCAGAAGTATGAATAATCCGCCATCTTGGAATTTCGGAACTATTTGCATTGCTATCTTCCTTGTTTGGAGCCTCCCTGTTGCCCGAATTAGAGGCAGGGTCTAACGTACTTTGCTCTTTCCCTTGACTTATTGTGTCTATGAGTTCCACTGCACTGCCTGTGGGCCTAGCTGAGGTAGGAATTATTAGGTCCAGATCGTCGGGGTTAATGAAAATGCTTGCTGATGGTAGCTTTGAGGCAGACTTAGCGCAGGTACATTTACATGATAACAACTCGTCCTGCTTTGAAGCAATTGATTCGAGAGAGTTTCTGAAAATATCAAAACAAGAAAAATTATTTATTACACACATTGTCAATGAGAGCATGGAAAGTAAAACTGAGTAAAAGTAGAGAATTGATAAACATATGGTGTGTCTGTAAATCTAAATAGCTTGTTGTCTATCATTTTTCACACATGTGGTCGGTGAATCAAAACCGGCAGGCCTCATGCAACGCTTAGCTGACAAAATTTTGAGCCGCGAGACGAGAAAACCAACAATGTGGTTGTGCGCCCAGCGTAGACTCAGATCAGCCTGGGCATCCGTTCAATCAGATTTGACTCTTCGCTGTGAGCTTAAAGGCTAGCTAAGGGTCTAAGCTTCTTCCATGCGGACAGCAAAGACTCTGATCAGTAGGATGCCCAGGCTGATCTGAGTCTGCGCTGGGCGCACAACCACATCGTTGGTTTTCTCGCGTCGCGGCTCATTAATTAACAAACCTGGCCCCGAGGTTATAAAACTTTTTTCATGCTCAACTCAGCTGAGCATGAAATTTTACCTGCGAATAAATAGCAAATTGCTGATAAGTACAGTTGTTTTCTCTCTCAGTTTAGCTGAGTATGTAATTTTCTCTGCTTATGAATATGAAAATGCCAACATTAGTTGGCATTTTCATATTTATCAGCAGAGAAAATTTCATGCTCAGCTGAGCTGAGCACAAAAAAGTTTTATAACCTCGGGGCCAAATGTATAAAATGTATAATATTTAAAATATCTCGTACTGTTAACACGAAAATAAAACAAATGAGGAACTGAACACATATTTTGGTTGTAATGAAAACATAACCATGCAAACTTTCATACTGGACAGAGTGACTGGAACATGCTTCCCAGCAGGCACTTGACGTCGAAATGACGTCGTACTGACGTTCATGCGACGTGATGATGTCGCATCGACGTCAGTAAGACGTCATTTCGACGTTATGTACCAGCTGGGTCCCCACTCTACGGACACACTAGGGCTATGTCTAAGTCTGGTCAGGTTGCGTCAGTTACTTTTTCTGCATACTACTTACTGTATCTTTAAAAGTGTAGATTCATGTCTTGCCAATCTGTTCTTTATTGTCAGTAGATTCATCTTGTGGGTATCCATATTCTCCCAGATATCTCTAACACACTTGTTCATTTCATTCAGCGGCGGTGTCTCCCATTTCTCTAGAGCATCATTTAAGTCTGGCAGATCTTCATATTCAACGTAATGTCGCAGTCTGTTCCGCTAGGAAAAAAAATACAGTCAACTCTCGATATCTCGAACACGCATATCTCAAAATCAAAGAATATATTTTGGACACATTTCCTAATTTTAATTTACATTTCAAATCCTATTATCTCAAACTACTGATATCTCAAAGTAGATTTTCTGGGATCAGAAAAATTACTTTGAGATATCAGTAGCTTGAGTTGAACTTTGACTTCGAGATATCGAGAGCTGACTGCATGTTTTTTAAGGTAAGTGGATACACCTGCAAGGAGGCTACTCTGACCCAAAAGCACTTGCCTCCCTTCTCGTATGGAGCTACTCTTAAAGGAAAGAATTTGCTCCCATTAGGGAGCAAATTCTTTCCTTTAAGCGTAGCCTCCATTTGAGAAAAAAATCAGATCTCTTAGCCAATACTGTTTAGCCTCTCTTTTTAAAGGGAGGAAACTATCTTTTCTCAGTTTACAGTGTTCTCTTTGACTTACAGTCCCCTCAAGATGACTGTCTAAGCTGTAATCGTTCAGTTCAGTTCAGTTCAATTCTCCTAACGACGTTCCCCAAGCGGTTCAGCGCTACGTAACCATAGTTGCACGCACTTTGCGCCGAGTGTCCGTCCAAAAGCTGTTATCGTAGCTGTACATGTTTATATATAGAAATCCTTTGCTTTTCATTGCATTTACTGCAAACGAGGAAATTTCGCACATGGCTGTTTTAAAAAATTGGTTAAATGAAAATATTCACGCAATTTTTAAAGCATGCGTTTCACAACCGTCCTCTGCACTGAATAAGACAATAAACGTTTCGTGAGAAGAAAACGTTCACCATTTTCACCAATTTGCTAATTCACGTTAGAATATTATAGTGAAGGAATTCATTTATATGTTTTCCCATATTCTACTCTTAAAGAGTAGACCCTATTTTGACTAGAAAACTGTGTCTGTAAGACACTAATGATGCCCCCGTGCAGCGCCTGGTGCAGGACAGGTGTGCATCCCTAAAGCACCTTCTAAAACACAAATGCTATCTACAAAGAATCCATTGACTTCATACCCTTCAGTGCAAAAATGCTACCCAAGCTGACTAAGTTTACAAGGCCACAATGCTGTCAAAATCCATTCTAGCTCCAAGAAAAATGCAAATGCGCATTTTCAATAATGTCCACAAAATGTAAGCAAGGTTTTGTGGAGATCCATTGAAAACTGTGGGAGGAGTTGATTACACATGTCCATACCCTCCAATACAAACATTTGCTCAAAACAACTAAGTTCGAAAGGCTGTAATTCTGTCAAAATTAATTTTATCCCCATCAAGAACCCAAATGCACATTTTCAATACGTTCACAACATGTATACAAGGTTTGAAAGCGATCCATCGATAAGTGTCGGAGGAGTTGATTACACAATCTCCATACCCTCCAATGAAAACATTTGCCCAAAATGACTATGTTCAAAAGGCTGTAATTCTGTCAAAATTAATTCTAGCCCCATTTAAACCCACATGCACATCTTCAATTTATCCACAACAGGTATGCAAGGTTTGAAAAAGATCCATTGAAAACTGTGGGAGAAGTTGATTACACAAACTCCATACCCACCAATGCAAAAATTTGCCTAAAATGACTAAGTTCAAAAGGCCCTAATTCTGTCAAAATTAATTCTAGCTCCATCAGAAACCCACATGCATGTCTTCAATATGCCCACAATAAGTATGCAAAGTTTGAAAAAGATCCATCAAAAACTGTGGGAAAAGTTGATTACACAAACTCTATAATGTAAAGTGTGACAAACGGACGGACGGACAGACAGACAGACAGACAGACAGACAGACAGGGGCAAATCTTAATGCCCCCTGACTATCGTCACAGGGGCATAAAAAGAGGCAAAAATGAAAATGGCGTAGTTGCTTCATCTCAAAGGGTACCAACTCTATGTTCTCATGGACTGATCAATTTTCGGACCACTATGTCATCATAACTGACACAAGTCACTGCAATGCGAGGCAAACATGCTAATAAATATCAAAATTACAATGACTGGAAGGAAGGAATTCGTGTATCTCTGGTAATTATGGGATCAGCTTTCCACTGACTTTGTTTACAACTACCAGCAAATCAATAACCCGAGATATCGCCTGATTCCATTTTATTCATTGTTCTTACAGCTTTTCATCTCTGCATAATGAATTTAAGTAAATCTACTCGATCATATGACAAAGTGATAATTACGCAATATGGATTTTGCCTAATGCATGCCATAACATACTCTCAAAATCAAAATTATTCATTGTGCAAGCAGGTTATGCAAATATTTACGCCTTCCGAATTACTGTCGCAAGGCCCTAATCAATATAATTATAACAGATCGTAAATGAAGGTGAATGGGTACACTTTCAGGGGAAACAATTTAGTCCTTTATAATGTTACCTCCCCTTCCCAGGGAGTCAACACTTAAAGGAACCTTTACTCCTCTAGGTGTAATTACTTTCTTGCAAGAGTAGACCCAAATTTTGAAGGGGTTGCTCGTCTAGAGAAGTTAACAGGAAATCACAAAATTTGTTCCCCCTTGTAAAAATGACGGAAAGCATGGAGATATAGATATTTAACTTAAAAGGTCAACTTAAAAGTCTCTTCATAGATTGTAAATACCAAATATGGTTACTCTTTCAATATCGTTCGCTCTGGAAAAGGCTGAATATACAAATTCACACTTGGTCCCGTATTTGTAATGAACATATAAGACATTTTAGCGGAATATTTATTTCATAATATGTTGCTCTTTGTTGACTTTCTATCTGCTTCCCTAGACGACGAAACCCGTTCAGAAAGGAGTCTACTCTTAAAAGAAAAGAATTCGCTCCTCTGGAAGCAATTTCTTAAGAGTATAGAAAGGAGAAAAAATCAAACGAAAGAGAGTTGCCCTCCATGAAAATGGGCAATCCATCTCATATATTTTCTATGTAATTTCGTAAATTATGTATTCTGTGTGCTGTCTTATGCCTTTTTCAGTCATGTACAGTCATGTTTATAATCTAATGGCATACTGATATCCATTGGCGATATCACGGTGCAAAACAATAACATACTATTACCTGACCGTGAAACCAACTGTTAAGCTCCACCCTTGCAACGTTCCACGCCCTGTTCACTTCAAGGCCTCTCTGTGCGTCCGCCTGTACATTTTGGTAAGTGTCACTGAGTTGCGCAATCAAGATGTTCAACATAATCACGAGGGTTACGAACAGAAAACACACCATCAGTATTGTACTTACGGTTCTACAAGACAAGTAAAGACCACCCTCATGTGTTTAAATATTTAGACACCTAAAACAATTAATTTTCCATTTGGGACAGACGGAAAATTAATGGTAAGGTGTCCATATACTTAAGCATATTATGGTAGAACTTGTTTCCTATAGTGACATAAAATTATTTGTTGTTTTTGCTCATTTTCTTGTTCCTGTTCCGAAAAGGAGCTCTCAGTACCGGTATGTCATATTAGTTCTGAAAAATCTGCATGTTCTTTTAAATATGAAACGCAACATAACAAAACCAATAAAGTAGCATGTGCGCCTAGCGAAGACTTCAACCTGGGGATCCGCCCTGTCTGATCAGAGTCTTTGCTGTCCGCATGAAGCTAGCATAGACCCTGAACTACACTTTAAGCAAAGCTAAGACTCTAATCTGACTGGGCGGCTTGATATGAGCCACGACACGAGAAAACCAACAATGTGGTTGTGCGCCCAGCGCAGACTCAGATCAGCCTGGGCATCCGCCCAGTCTGATCAGAGTCTTCGCTGTCCGCATGGAGGAAGCTTAGACCCTTAGCTACCCTTTAAGGGCTTAGCAAAGGGTCTGATTAGGCTAGGCAAATGCCCAGGCTGATCTGAGTCTACGCTGGGCGCACAACCACATTGTTGGTTTTGTCGTGTCGCGGCTCATATGATGCTTCGCTGGGCGCAGATGCCACTTTGCTGGTTTTGTCGTGTTGCGGGTCAATTATGTATATGTGACAGTGTCTGGCATTTTAAGCCTTATGGAGCGAAAATCGGAAATTTTATTTTTAACATTTTCATATTTATTAGTGCTTCCAGAATAGATTGTGAGAAGCACAAAGAAATAGCGCTTAGGTTTACTGCAAAAGGAAACAAAATTCACACCCACCCGATTTTTTGTTTTCATTTCACTGATTGGATACAATTTACATACTAGCTGGATAAACCTTTATAACTCTGGTTCGTGACATCGCTTTTTAAAGATCCATAATGCGAACATTCTTAAAAGAGTGTAGATAAAGAAAATTAAACACGCCGATAGAAATCTTGAATCACTCCTTTCAGGTGACGCTTTGAAATTTATTAGTCAGTGAGCGGAGATACAATTAACTTTATGTGCAAATTTTATGACGTCACTTTCATTTCACGTTTCGTGACGTCAACGTCGCACCTCCACAAGGCTCAAAATCCCAGGCACTGTCACATATGATGATATTATGCGCGTTTGAGTGTTGGTGGGTTAATATGTCAGTAAGTTTAAAAGGGCTGTTTGTAAAAACGTATTCAAATCATTCGCTCAGCGGGAAGAGGAGAGAGATTATAATGGCAAAGGGGATACCAGTTTATAGATGGATGACTTGCGTTTTTACGTCCTATTTATAAGTATTTCAGTCATATCTTGAAGATGGGAGATTGATAATGAAAGGCTGTGTGCAATAGTACCCCATTTACGGTTGAACAGATTTCGCCTCGAGCGGGACTCGAACCAGGGGCCGTTAGATCAGCAGGCCAGCGCTTAACCTACTTAGCTGCCGGGACTCCTAGGGGATACCGGTATATTGTACTGAAATACTAAATACGTAAATACATACTTGTAGCCATTTGGACCAGTATAGTCCAACACAGGCTCTCCTGCTGTAAGTGTCCGAACCCCAACGAACAAAATACCCCAAAACGTGCTGAAAATAAAATTGAATATATACAAAATAATATTAAGAACAAAATGGGATGTCCCCAAGTTCCGGAACAAAATGCTATTAAGCTGTATGGGTAAACTTTTAGGGAAATAACTCTGTCAGTTTCATTCTGTTCCCCTTTTCAATGGGGACTGACCTTTAAAGGAAAGAATATGCTCCCCTGAAAGCAGACTCTTTCCGTTTGAAGTAGATTCCATTTTTGAAGGAATTCATTGTTCGGGGAAGCAAACAGAAAGTCACATAAATGTTTCCCTTGGTCACAGATGGCGGAAATCCATACACCTTAAACAAGTAAACATGTACTGCACAGTGATAGTTCAATCTTTAAACCAGAGGAACCTTGATGAGCAGACATGTATTCTCTTTTCCACAAATTTAATGTTTTCTACTTGCTTTTCATGATATGGCGTAAACACGTCTTATCGGATTCCTGTGGAACCTCACTGATAAGTAAGGAGACACATACGCGAAAAAGCTGTGGTTTGGAGTCACATCAGAGTTAATGCTTAGGTGCAGCTGTGTAAAGCAGCTGATAAACTCCAAGTCGTGTCTAGTTTAGTGACATTGTCTATCCCATAACGTTGCATGGTCGTCGGGGCACGACAAAAGACTCTGTAACAACATCTTTCCACCTGGTCATGTTGTCATCTGAACTAGCTATGCTGGCAAACTCCCTCCCCGTCCACTCTTATGTTCCAATCTATTCTTTTGTCGGCCTCTTCATTTTTATTTGCACTCTTTCCCTAAGAATCGTCTTTGTCAAGCCAGAAAACCTTGATATGTGGCCAAACCAACACAGTTTATGTTTCTTGACCCCGGTCAGAAGTTCGCCATATTTTCCAATGGTTGTTTGGATCTTCACACATAGAACCTCGTTAGAAACGCCTGTCTGTTGCACTAAAGGTAAATATACGTTTTTTATTAGTTACATTGTTTTTGTATGAGATGTGCAGTTACCTTTGACAGCATCTTATCTCGAAGGACTCATTACTTCTTCCTAACTCTGCAGTCAAGTTATGTCAAGGGAGTGCATCACATTTATATTCGGTCTAAGAGATATGCTCTTATGTCTCCTAGCTGAGAGGGCTGCAGTGGCTTATTCAGTCCTTGAGATGTCTTCTGAGGCGACTGATCTGATGTACATATATGTAAAAGTTGTCAATAATTTCGATTACAAAATGATAAAACTGGGCATGTGTTCATTAAGATTAGTACTGATATACTTATATATTCAGCGGTGAAGAAAATTCGAAATAAAGTAATACATGTAAAAGCAAACTGAATAAAACATTTTAAGCAACGTTTTAATAAAGAAGGTTATTCTGAAAAAGAACAATTATACACATTTACTGGGTCCAGTTGTTCAAAACATCGTTAGATTAACAAAGCTGTTAGTCAAGATTCGCTAAGTCTTCAGGTACACATAAAATCAAGTTTGCTGTTATTTTACTGAAAAAAATGTGAGGAGAGCTTTTGCCCTTTTTTCAGCGAAAATGGCAGTGCTTTTGTGTACACTACATTTCAGGAAGTAACATCTCCATATCTAACGATATTGTTAATTTTGAACAACCAGGCTCAGACAGATGAAACACACGTAAAACAGAAAAAGAAACCTTGTGTCGTCGTGTACGTTCAAATTATCATCACCTTTCAGGGCTAACATAAAGGAGCCGCTAAAACCAAGAAGCACCACTAAGAACAATGCAGTAAACTGGATAAAGTCGTGTGTCACAATTCTCCATAGGATCTGGGCGTAGGCACCTGTCTGTCTGTGAAGAATACATAAATTCATGCAGTTATCTTTGTATTGTTATTCATGCATCTCGCTAACACAGCAGTCGCAGAATATTAGATCAATGTCGCTAAAAGTCATTACAACGTCAGAGCGTTCCATCGACGTTGATACATCATTGAATACTCAGTGGATGCACTACCTTGCAAACTGTAGTTCAATGACATACGAGCCGCGACACGAGAAAACCAACAATGTGGTCGTCCGCCCAGCGCAGACTCAGATCAGCCTGGGCATCCGCCCAGTCTGATCAGACTCTTTGCTCAGCGCTTAAAGGGTAGCCAAGGGGCTAAGCTACCTTCATGCGGAAAGCGAAGACTCTGATCAGACTGGGCGGATGCCCAGGCTGATCTGAGTCTGCGCTGGACGCACGACCACATTGTTGGTTTTGTCGTGTCGCGGCTCATATCTAATTCATTTGTGGCTACTTATATCAAAGAAATTATTAAAAAAAAAATCCTTGATTGTGAGTTAGCGTAGATTAACACATGGTGTTCTAGAGTAGACCGCGAAATATTAACGGCGAAGCCGTCAGAACGCATCTTCCCAACAACACACTTTTTTCCATAAAATGATGCATTGAAATAAGCATGTTCTAAATATGAGTTTACCGACAGAGCAGCATAATACTGAATTTACGCTTCATAGTAACAAATAATGGAACTGTGTTCTCATCTCTTAAGAAATGTAACTTCCAATTAATATTCCAGGGAGAAGAACTCTAAAAGCACTCAGCTTTCGTTCTAATCCCAAGATTGTATTGTATATTATATATATGTATGTATGTTACAATTTAAAGAGCAATAAATTTATTTAAACCAATTAATGTTCCACTTACATTAAGGTGGTGATAATCACTGATTTGGGGCAAAGACAAAAATATGCATAAAATGCTGAAAATACAACTGATCTTCCCAAAGCTTTGCACATGCCTTCTTTATGTTGTTTCTCATAATTTAGAATCCCAAAATGCAGGATTTGTTGATGTTACTAAGTATTTTTATAAGAAAAGATCAAAGGGTAATTTTCTGCGCAGAAATCTAAAAAAATAGTATAGTTATTGAAAATATATTTAGTGTTGAGGTTACCTTGTTGCATTTCAAAGGGCGTCCTAGCAATTATTTTTTCCAACTCTTTCATACATTATCAGATAAAATAAAGACGTAGTCTGTGTCCAAATTTTTTGTCAAAACACACAGGTGAAACTATTTCAACAAGGTTGAACAATTTCATTTACACATCTGTCATTGTATCAGTAATGTATTACTTATATCGTAGGTGTTATAAAGGTATGCTTGCCTATCCTATATTTAATGAATGCATCGAGTGTACAAGCCCCTTGTACATAGTTGAACATTTGAGAAAAAGCCACTTTTTTCATCTGGTCTACCTTACAATTTGAGGAGGCGTTTGAACAAATAATTGCTAAGACGCTCTTCATAATGCTATAACGTACCTTCAGCGCTACGTAAATTTTCAATAACGGGGTATTTTTTTTAGATTTCTGCGCTAAAACAATCCTTTGATCTTTACTTATAAAACACTTTTGTTAGCAGCATGTACCTTTATTTTTCATATTCTAAACTGTAGAGAACAACAAAAATAAGAAGTGTGCTAACTTTCATGGAGATGCGTTATTTTTATGGTTTTATGCAGATTTTTGCATTTACCATAAATCACCACCTTAAAAAGAATTAAGTCAAAATCCAAAAGTCAATAAAAAGTGGAGTGGACTATCAACACATTCTCTTTAATATGACCAATTGCTTAAATTGCATTGCGGACCGCTTGATCCATTTGACTGAGGGTCCGCATGAATTCGTGAGTTCGACTCGAATGCACGACACATATGCCATCAATTTTCTCATTTAGATACAGGTTCATCAAGAAATCCGGCACCCAGTGTCACCTGAGCAGGTAAAAGTGGTATCAGGTAACAAATATCGGTTGGTGATTGTAGTGACTATGAACGTCGGCGATGGTGTTTGCTTTATCAATCGACAAAAATATGCATGTGCATAAAAAACGAAAAACACTGAGATATTGTGCTTGTTGTGGCCTAGGGACTGTGGCCTCGTTTGACATATACGACTGGACAAACAACAAAAACTGCCAAACAACCTAATGTCTGGACACTGCTCAATTTAATTTTCATAAACATCGCTTGATTCAGGATTAAAACTTGCTTGGGGAAGGGGTAGGGGACGGGGAAATGTGTAGAGGGACAGATCTGGGGAGGGGGCGGGGAAATGTGTAGAGGGACAGATCTGCCCCCATCTATAGGAATTTGTTACAAGGCCTGATATTGAAATGCCGCTGTGTGTTAATAGATATAAGTTTAACCAACTTACCTAAAAATTGCGGCATATTTGAATATTCGTAGAACCCAAAGGATGTATCCGAATGCAAAAAGATACCATTGCTCGTAATGATTGGTGAAACGAAGAGGCAGGACAAGAATGAGTAACACGGAGGAGGGAAATTCGATGTAATTAAAGGCTTCGCTAAAATATTCCAGCTTGTTTCTGAAAAAGAAAATGTGTTGGCGTTTAATCATTGCTGATGGCATATCTAGATGCGACAGTTTTGACCATGGGCTGATCGCCGATCACGTCATACTCAAACATTGTAAGTTTACTGACATGGAAGGATTAATTAAGTCTTCGTCCATCGCAAAAGTGGCCAATTTAGTAGATGAAACTGTGTCGTCAGACTGTGCTCACTTTTGCCAGTCATTTTTGATAAAGAATATAATCATACGACACATCATTCACATCATCAACGGTTGTATTAACATTGCAAATAGTTGGTGAATATTGCCGAGACATACATGTAAATATTGTCCACGAATGTGAATTCTGACTGCTGCGATTATACGAGGGGTGATCATTAAATAATGGAAACTATCATTTATTTCGTTAGCTATGCGTCATAACAGTATTCCAGATATATAATACCTAAGAAACAAGCATGTGACGTATAATTAAGTTCTAAAGTACTTTTTTGAAATTTCGTTGCCATGGCAACGACGCCTTAAACTTGTATGGGGTTAGTCTCAAATGTTTTGCATATTTCCATATATGTTTGCTGCTGATAAGTAACAAAGCGTGGATAAAAGTTTGTGATTGTGTAGTGGTTTGATGCAAGTCTAAGATACTAAAACAAATATACAGTTACTCATGAGTTGCTCTCAAACCTGGCAGAAATACAGACTGTGAAAGGCTTTTGATCGAGCAAAATTTGACGTTTTGCGCTTAATTTATGCCGGAGGGCCCAGAATTGTAACGTCATTGGACTTTAAGAAGCAGAGTCTTGGGCGAATTGTATAGCAGAAAGAACCAAAATTATCCTGTACTTGATAACAGATCAATTAACCTTAGCATAATACTGGAAATTACAGAATAAAATGTGAAACTCCCTAAAAATCAATTATTTTAACCCCTGCTTTAGCTTAAATTCATTCCAGATTTCAAAACATTTTTATTGACAATCATTATATGTGTGTTTCTAAAGCCAAACCCTCACTTAAACGGAAGGTGCTCCTAAATGTTAAATTTCTCTTTACATATCGTACATAATAAGCTTCACAGTATCCGAACTGACTGTACCATCTCTTCCGGTTTTCATATCGTTGAATCGAGGGTACAGAGTTCGCTTATAACCAGTAGTCGGAAATCATTATGTTTTGAGATTTTATCCGGAATCTGCTGAGTCATTTATAATTGTTCAGCTTCGATGATGTAAAGAGGTAAGTTTGATATAATTTGCTCTTCGGTCTTTTACTTTATTACCCTGTACAATGAAAACCTCATGGCCGTCACAGAAATTTTATTCCGAACAGCTTAATTTAACACGAGTTTGTGTCGTGCAAAACCTAGCTATTATCCTATTATCAAAACTAACAAACTGAAGATTGATAACGCCTTCCGTTTATTTTAAAGATTTTTTATAAAACATGTAAGAAAAGGCTGAAAATGGAATTAGAACCATGCCAGGGGCCACTTGAATATTGTACCGTTTACTACCCACCCATACACGACATTGTACAGAACAATAAGGTAAAAGACCGAAGAGCCAATTATATTAAACTTACCTCTTTATATTTTCGAAGCTGGATAACTATAAATGACGCAGCACATGCCGGATAAAATCCCAAAACATAATGATTTCCGACTACTGGTTATAAGCGAATGTTTGTACTCTCGATTCGAAGCTATGTAAACCGGGAGAGCTGGTACAGAGAGTTCGGACACTGTGAGCTTAATACAAGCACCTTAGTACCAACCTGACATCGAAAAAATTCACACGCGGTACCCGGCATGAACGTGACGTCATATATTGCCATGGTAACACGTTAAAATTTTAATTCCGAACATGGATTCAAAAGCTCTAAAGACACTCTTTGGTGTTACTTGAAGGATACTTATTTCTGTATAGAATCAACTGATCTACAAAGATGTACCCATTATTTAATGATCACCCCACGTACATGTATACCTCGGTGTCCACAAATAAAAAAAATATGTGCATGTGATATACTAAAGTTGTCACAACTTTGTATCAGTGCAGTTGTGATAACAGGGATGGCTCTTTCTGTTTTTTTTTTTATATCATGTATTATTTTTTAAAAATATACAAATCTACTCAGGCCATATAGGGCGAGAGTAGATAAGCGTGATCTTTCGTGACGTTTTCGCTTTTCAGTTTTTCTTTAATTTATATACGCCTCCTAGCCTAATCCTTCCTCTATTTTTTTATGATCCCAAAGGGCCAGGAAACATACTCAGCACTATGATGAAGTGCGGGGAGACGTTTTATAATCGCCACACGGCACCAACACAAGCTACAGTGAAGATAAATAAATTCTTAAATGTCAGTAGCAAACAGGGCTCACAAGCAAGAAACAAAAGATCATACTCTTTTACTGAATTTCTTCATGAGAGCAATATGATACTCCAGGTACTAAAAGTGTCTGCCCGGAGGAGCGAATTCTTTGATTGAAGAGTTGACTAGCACAGAAATGAAAATTACAGAGTTGCTTCCCCGGAAAGTTTATCCATTCATCTGAAGATAACTCATATACAGAGGTCAATGTAATTTAACTTTTCCCCTATCTACATGTATAGACAGACTTGTTATGACTTAGAATGGAGGTAAATACAAGTAAAAAGCCCATAAACTATGATTGGAAGTAACTGTCGATAAAACAAGAAACTATACGCAGTTTTCTGTACTAAATGTCATACCTTCGTAACTGGTTACATTCCGTCAACAAGGTGAAGCACGCCATTGTATAGGAGATGACCTCAAAAACTGCCCGTGAGTAGTCCAGAGGTGAATAATATTTGGTGACGTCATCTGAGTATGTAGCAGTTATGGCAGAATAGGTTAAAGAAAATAGTGTTATGGCGTACATAATGGAGTTGATTCTGAAACACAAAGATAACAAATGAAAGATTAATTTTACCAAACAAATGGAAAATAAGTTATACCTTGGTTTGCTCGCTTATACGAGGAGACTTAAAAGCCTCGTGGTTTACCTGCCGTACAGGCAGACAAACAATCATGGTATAAGAAACATAGCAGCCTTATCTGTATATACCTTGCACATTAAGAAATATTTCTAGCTTAAGTTCGTGTTTTCTGGCAAGGGGGATTTGTTTTATGGTTACAATTAGTAAATGGTTAAAATGACGGTTGTTTTGTGTGTTTTGTATGGCTTTTGGCGGTTGTTGAATTGGTGTGCAGTAAACATGGTAAAGAATCAGATAGTCACGTGCAAAGTGTCCTTAAAATTAAAAAAGAATTGAAGGTAAACTGGGCCCAGAATAACACGACCTTGAAATTTCAGGCCTTAAAGTTCAGGTGACCTTAACTTTAAGGAGTTCTGAAATTTCAAGGTCGTGTTTTATACATGTATACTGATACATGTAATAATTACGAAATGTTAGCTTGTGACCCCGTTTGAGATATGCTCAATCGATTAAACACAATATTTTTCCAGACAGACAAGACAGACTATTTCCAAAAATGCTAATTAAAAGCTACTTTTTATGACACGAAATGGACTCTCTGAAAGCTAAGGTGACCTTAACTGTAAAAGATGATTGTAGTCCTTGTCCTTGGTTACTATGTAATAGTGCACATAGGTGAAGACCATAGCTAAATTGTAAACTTTCCTGAAACAGAATGTTCTTTTTAATGACTGCAAAACGACATACATCTGTTCTGTGTTTATTTAAGTTTAAAAAATACGTACATAAAGCGTTTTCTTGCATACCGCTTCCATTTTCTGCGAATGAGAAGTCGTAGAACATCATGATACACAAGGGACTGAAAATGAGATTCAGGAATCAAAACAAGTTGTGTATTTTTGGTAAGTTTATATATGTTCATATGTAAGTAGCAAAAAAAAAGGAACTGATTCAACCTTCCTAGTTATGTTGCTCGCAATCCTTGATAATATATTGATAAATATGAATTTTAATCATACGGATTTTGAAATAAAGGCACACTTCAAAGAATCGACAATAGCCTTAGTCGGTTTGATTGTATCTCTTCAATTCCAGTAATGAAATGTGCAACACTAGCAAAGGCTTGGGTTCTAACTCTGTTCTAAAGATAACGGATCAAATATATCAAATGTTACACATTTTATCTTGTATTTTAAACGTTTCTAGCAATGGTAATGGATTAATATTTTCATAGATACGTTTTTAGTTTCAGTATCTTTCCAAATTCTTGTATGGATCTAAGTATTGGGATAGATAGGTGTGACAAACAGTGCAGATCCAGACCAGACTCTGATCAGGGTCTATGCTCATTCCATCTTTTGGATGCTTACCAAACTGTTTAAATTATTGGACAATTACAGTATTTTAGGTGTCCCAATATATTTTGGTCATTTGGAAATTTTCCAGTAACAAAGACATAAACCTAGCTGAAATGTAAATGTTATACTGACTAGCTGTTACCGGTCCATAGACTGGCTATTGAATGGCCTTAAACAATAAAAAATACTGAGACTAATGGCAAAAGGTTTGATGATAACATCTTTTAGAGCACCTTGCCAGCAAAGATGGCAGCTCAACAATAATTCTTGTAATTAAAGTGCCAATAAATACCTTGTCTCCTCTTTTAGCTATAATCTGAAAGGCGGACCAGTCTTTCTTTTCAAATAGTGGGTCCCCGGGCGGCCTTCCTTTTTCGTCGGCTTCAAGCACGTAGTAGTGGGCGCGAACACTCTCACTTTCACCTAGTGGGTCTATCATACAATCAAGGACTGACAATGTGGCCTTCTGAAAATGGCATGAGTTATGGGATAAGAAATTCATTTATTTATTTTAATCAGTAATTTATTTATTCATTTTCACAGTTTAAACTTGTCTTCTCCGTTCGTAACTGACCTTTGATTGCTTCCTTGGTACATGTCTTTATATGCTTAAACCATTTATTATTCCGGCTGTTGTCAATCATGTACATTCCAGGAAATAAGATAGCTTACTTTCAAATCCTGTTCTATTTGTTGTATGCTTATCATCTTGTTTAAGTTCTTGAATGAAATAGTTTTCAAACGAATTCAAATGGGTACACATTCTGGGGCAGCAACTCTACCATATTCACTTTTGCCTCCCTTTTCAATGGGAATCAATTCTGACAGGTAAAGAATGCTCCTCTAGGAACATTTTTTTCCTTTTGGAGTTGACCCTGTTTTAGAAGGCTTCGTCGGCTGGGGGGAGGGGGTGAGGGGGGACAGAAAGCCACAAAGGTTGTTTTCTGTTGTAAAAATGGTTGAATATAACACTGCAGTGATCTCATACACAAAATGCGCATGCTCAATGCAGGCCATGCAAACGCGCGCAGTGACTGTGGACTGGGCATTTGCAATTTCCCCGACAATATTTGGACCTGGTTCATTTAAGAAGCCGCGGACGAAACCAGACTGCAATTCGAGTCAAGACCATGCACATCATCCGCTCTATTAACGTTTAATGTAATTTTGAGTTATCGTGTCTGCAGATGCCGTAGAATAAATAACAAAGTCCTGTCGTATAAGAATAAACCTTTTTGCAGCGATCAAAAACGCTGCTCAAAATAGTTAAAGGAGCAATGTATATACTTTCCATAAGTCTTCGTGTAAAACTTTTCATCATCAGGACTACTAAATAGGTAAGGCATTAAGGTGGTGATAATCACTGATTTGGGAGCGAAAACAAAAATCCAAAGAATCCACATAGATAGCTGGAAATACAACAGATCTTCCCATAACTTAGCAGATGCCTAATTTAAGCTGTTTCACATAATCCAGAATTCCAAAATACAAGACTTGTAGAATATTTACTTGATGTTAAAAAAGGGTTTCTATAAGAAAAGATCAAAGAGTAATTATGTGCGTAAAAATCTAAAAGATAACAATCGTTATTAAAATGTAATTAAGACTGAACATACTTTAATGCTTAAAGAAGAGCGTCCTAGCCTTTATTTTTTTCACACAATATCAGGCTGTGCAGATAAAAAAGGATGTAGCCAGTGTCAATATATTTGTCAAAATTGCACAGAAGAGTCTGTTTTTTAAGGTTTAACAATTTCACTAACACACCTGTCTTGGTCAAACTAATATAGAAGTTACACTGTAAGTATGATATAGGTAAAATGCCTGCTCTGTATTTAATGAATGCATCCAGTATACATGCACCGTAAACATGGTTAAACATTTGAGAAAAAGCTACTGTTTCATATTGTCTACCTTACAAGGAGAAAGATTTGGAACAAATAATTGCTAGGACACCCTTTTTGATGCATTAACGTACCTTCAGAGCTAAGTACATTTTCAATTTCTATTTGTATACATCGATACCTAACCAAGTTTTTAGTTTTGATGATAAAGAGTTTTATATAGAGACTTATAAAAACTATAATGTGCTCCTTAAAATATTTTGAGCAGCGCATATACACTATATAAAGAAGCTTATAACATTTCTGTGTGTGTCAAAGTATGTCCCTCCTACATTTGGAAAGACTTTGATGACAAATATTATGCGGAAACATCCCTGTAAATGATCTTTTCAGATGTTCATAAGTTCAAATAATGGTCCCTTTCCGTTTATTTGTGTTAAATTTTGTATCAGTAATGCATAGCATTTAAACACTGAATGTAATGCCAACTGTGCTTAACATATCACAAAAAAACATTAACTATTGCCTAAGCATAGATATCTTAAGATTCCAAAGACAGACAGACATAAAAATTGTTCTAAAATTTTCTGCTGTTACTTTGAATATAAAGAAAAGGCTTGAAGAAAAGTACCTGTTACAATGCATTCAATCAGTTTGATAACAGTATATTTGCATAACAAACGTTCCTTATGTTATAACCTGTGTGGATATTACATGTAAAATATACCAAAAAGCGCTATTTTGTCTACAGAATGGGAGTGTTAACAATCCTTTTGTTTTATTTTTGTTTATTCAACATTTTGTCCAATCTTCTGACAATGTTCTCCGGGAGGCTCAAGAGAACGGACCCATAATCTGCATCCCATTGCACCGAGTCTGTAGGAGTATTGTCCGATTCGAATAAGATGTTTTGCATTTGATTTGATGGGATCGTTTTAAACACCGCTCACACTCAATCGGCAAAACCTCGTATGATCCCGTTACTCTTCTACGAAGAGTAACGGAATCATACGAGGTTTGCCGATTGCTCTTACAACCAGCCGCCGGCTTAGCTGCCCAGTAGACTTTGCTCATACATACCTGCATGGTACTCCGGAGCAGAAAATGAAATGAAAACTCTGCGTCCCTATGACCATCGCTTATAAACAGGGAGCGGACACTGAAAATAGAAGAATATCAGAAATTGAAGAGCACTGTTATTTAGCGTTCCGAGCCAGTGCTCAGAGTAGAAGATATCACACTGAAACCCCACTAATCGTAAGAAAATCAGGATGTCACCATAAAAAATAAACATTTATTTCAGACAATAGAAGACAAACTGTTATCATGCTATCAATAAAATATTTCAAACTTTGGAGTTTCTCGAGTTATTTCAAACTCGCCCAAAGTGGAGAAAACCTGGAGTCGATCGAGCCTCAGCTTGATTCCCGTTTGCATGGAACAGCTGTGGGTAATGGGTAAAGTACTACTTGTAAGATGCAAACAGCGGAAAAAATGATTTTCATACATCCTTAAAACTGTGTCGGGAATAAGGTATAAGACCTGGTTTGGCGTTGATAAAGTGTGTTTGACCAACTAGTGCAACAGCCGCTCCACGTCAGAAGCAAAAAAGTACTAGCTAATTCTTGCCGACGTGTAAAATACCGGAATCGTCAAAGACAAGCCTTTGACAAAACACTTGACAATAGCAGGACTAAGAATCATGTGCTGCTGCAAAAGCATTATATCATGATTAAAATTATCCTGTGACATCAACCAGTCCTATTATGAACATTACCGTTCATTGTTTACAAACATAATGAATATGCATAATTAAAGAAAATTTCATCACTCCAGGGAAACAGTATCACTTAGCGATTGAGGTGTAATTGTGAAAACGGGAATAACATTTGCGACTGTCTGTTTATTTCCCTGGATGATGTTTCCTTTCCAAAATGGGGCCATTTCTTAAAAGAAAGAATTTGGTCCTACAGGAGAGAATTCTTCTCTTTGAGAGCTGATCCCCCATTAGGAAGAAAAACAAAAACGAAACTGACCGATTGCTCCCCAGGATAGTGAATCCATTCACATGAATTTGTAAACAATTTAATTGACAGTACCGTGATATTGGGACAGTCGAGCCTGAGGTATCAGTTTCGACCCAGATCAGACTGCTTCTTGTTTCATCAACGCCTGCACTGGTTGCCTCCACATATGAGCAGCAACACGTCAACTCCGATCAGCCTGGGCATCCGCCAGGTCTGATCAGAGTATTTGGTATCCGCATGCAGCTAGCTTAGACCTGTGGCTGCCCTTTAAGCGCACAGCGAAGACTCTGATCAGACTGGGCGGATGTCCAGGCTGATCTGAGTTTTCGCTGGGCGCACATGTCTCTTTGTTGATTTTGTCGTATTTTACCTTGATGTTGGCATATATCAAGGTCAATCAGAGCACTGTTTATCAATTAATGACCGTCTTTCATGTAATGTTGAGTTCCATTATCTATCTAATGTTTAACCATAACAGATCATCTTCAAAGGACCCTTCTGAATAATATTATGGTATGTCAGTCTTTCAATCTTCTTGTGCAGTGGAAAAGTATACGACTTTAAATATGCTATCTTACAAACGACTGATGATTAACACCGTCATACCTAGCATACTTGCAAAACGGCCATTGGCGCCATCATGAAACCAGAGTCCATTTTCCCTGCATCCGCTTTACAAATAACTATAGCGCGAGCGTGTTTCGAGTTTCAATATTGCAATATAAATACTGATTCTGATTTATGTAGAAAAAAAATCATGTGATGTTTTCTATTTTCTCCGTTTTATTGTATCAGAATGTAAAAAGGATCGTCTATTATAATAATATGAAATGGGCGCGACCGATATTGCAACCAACCAACATTTTGACTCTAACACTGAACACTTTGCAGTTAACTACTTAACATGCTTAAATACCATCTGAAAGGGCCATTTAACCCAATACCCTGGAAGCGTCGTTAAAATTTCGATGTCCTAACCACTACTCAGTAATTTATCATATGCAGTGATGTATAGAATTCCATATGCAGTTTGCACAGTCACGGTACGGTCTTCTACGACAGAAGTTTTATAAATGTCTAAGAGCATGCACACATACGTTTGCTATGTACTATAATCTAACTATGTTGTGTGTACTGTTTTCTTTGTCTTGTTTACTGTCCTCTGCTTAGGCTAAATAGATTTTGCGACACTACGACAACATGCGCACACTTATCTATTTTTTTCACATGTGCAAATTTAGTCACATTTGACAGTACTCAGTGAACAGTAGACAGGACGCACTGGTAGCCATTAAGCAGGACACAGCATACAATAGACAATAAACATGGCATTGTAGAGAGTATACAGTCAGTATATGTGCATGCTCGTGAACATGTAGTAATTAGGTAGGACACATAAAGAAGTTTTTGTCTTTTCTTATTTTCTTTTTACTTTCTTTTTAGGCCATATAATTTGTTTTCCTTTTTCTCCATTACAAACCAAGGGCACACTATCATTTCTGGTATTATTGATATCTTCCCATTTTTATTAGAAAAAAGGAAAAATAAATCCCCAATGGGAATATCAAATGGTAGGGTCCTTCTTTTTTATTTTGAGACAGAGTGACAAAATAATACAAGAAACAAGCAACAAGTGTTGTTGTTTTTTTTTTTGTTTTTTTTTTTTGTGTGTGTGTTTTTTTACATTCTCTGCAGCTATCGAAATTAGGGGTTTGATCTCCAATTCCCTGAAAATAATTGCAAGTGTCCCAATATCCCTGAAAAGAAACGTTTCCGCTCCCCTCCCAAGTTTGGGTGGGTGGGGGAGGGGTGTGGTTACACGTGTCACTAGGAGCCAAACATTCCACTACATTTCGTAATCAAAAAGATTAATGTTCCGCTGCCTTAATTCTTTTACATGTCGTCAGAACAGATCAGAATCTCATCATGTCGTGACACAGACTTCAAAATATTCATACGATGTCAAATGGTGTTAAATACGAAATCCATCGAGATTTAGACAATCATGAACTGTCTGATGGCAGATGAATAGTTTCAGGGTCTTATTCTACATAGAAACGATTGCATTTCAAAGTATGTGCTTTTTATTTGATAAATTTGCATATCCATTTCATTTACACGGCCAGTAATTTCAATCAGAATGTATTTTGGGTCGAGTGGACGGATGACTAAGTGTTTCTTTACTGGTTTTAAAGTTCTTTATTATCGGTTTCCAACCTCAATAACTCGCCATTATAGGAGCTTTTAGACGACATTTTTATGCAGCCGTGGGGAAGTTAAAGGCGTAACCGGAATATATTTTTCTGTTTTTATTTTCCGAGCATGGGAGTCTAGTGGCATTGGGGATTGGTTGGAATAATTTGCGTAGCAAAAGGTCAATTTCTATAATGAAACAGGAAAATAGCGAATAAAGTTTATTCAAAAGGTCGATCGAAAAAACACAGCATGAACCAATATATATATTCCGGTGAAGATGATCAATTGCTTACGCCAGCGTTTCATGTGCTTCCAAGAAACAACTCCGACCGGAGGATCCATGACACAAAAATTTGAAGCCTTCAAGGTATGGGACAGATCAGAATAGAACAGAGGTATGTGTTATACCATAAGGCAACCAACACTGGTTGTTTGCCAGCGGCAAACAACTCGTTGGACGGTTGCTATAATCTTCTTTTAAACATTAAATCAGGCTTCAAGGGAAACAGGTCGAACAGTGAACGACCTTACAAGCAATAGGGCAATGTGGGCCCTAAATCACTCACCTGAGCCTTTATGCTATGAAGTTTCTATGAATGTTTCATTAAAAAAGTCTCATATATTGTGTACAGTCTTCAATAAATGCATACGGTATGTTTCGCTATTTAGTAACCATCTCTATCTTGATTTATACTTAACGCCATTAGACAGGCAAGTTTTACAAATTGATAATTTCACAATTTTCTGCACTTGAAATGAATGAGTGGAATATAAAGTGTTCAAATGTTTCAGCGATCATTGGGCAGGATAGTTCTAAAAGAATAACATACAGGATTTTAGAAGTCCGGTTAGAACTAAAATGCCCACGTCAATTTATTTTATTAAATGTAAAACGTCATAACCACTGGGAGGCGGGGCTAGTTCAAGGAATTACTAACGTTTCTCTTGTTTATCAGAAAAACAAGTCTAACATGACCATTACCAATAACGACACAGTTATTTGGAATCATAAAGTACTCATGGGTTTAAGAACTAGAACCAGTATTGGATCAATGTCAACTGCCGTTTGTTTGAACTTGGTGCTCCAATCTCAACTCCCAGTCTGTCGCAATTATGCCAAATCGACGTGGAAAACAAACTCACTGACATTAAAAATTGTTGAATGTAAGCATCATCTAGCAAATCGAATCAACAATCAATCAGTTACTCAGTGTTCTGAATTATGAAATATAAGCTTTTCTACATAATTATCCTTATCATTTTAACCGATATCAATTAGTGTTATCTGGTCCGGACTAAGTCACCGAGTGTAGCCGCACAATTGTGGAGAGGTGGTTGTGTCGCATCAGGAGTGTGTATTTTTTAGGATATAGCGAAGGTTTGGTGAGTAACTAATGTTTTTTCTACCTTTAAACGTGCATATTGGCTCGACAAGAAAAATGCACGGAACACTTTAGTTTCTTAACGTCTAAATCGACTTGTTGGATACAAGTTTACTGGTGTTATAACAAAACTGACGCGTGCAGCATTTGCTTGGTCGCTGTAAATGTACTGAAAACACAAGGAAGTTGCTTTTAAATGTCAGCAAATATGTCTTTTCAAACGTTTATTTTCCTAAGCTGGCAAACATTTACCTAGTGATAAGTGAGAAAGGGATACAAGGATATGATCTGATACTGAATAGACCCAATAAAAGCCAGAGAATGTCAAAATTTCGATGTGCAGTATGTGGAATGATGTCCCTGTGCAGAATCAGGCGTGCTGCTCTGTTTCTAAGTGTTCATATGACAAGCTTTCCGGTCAATTTGCATGAAATTTATAAGGACTCATGCCCGGGAAGGCATGCTATAAAAATTACTGATCATACAAATGAGTGTTATCACGTGAAAATAAATTCTCAAATCAGCCTTTGTAACTGCAAAAACTGAAAACTATTTCAAAATTTCGAGCTTCAAATAAGGGTTTACGAGTTTCGAGTAAGGATTCTTCTCGAATTAAAATTTTTGAGTTCTGAGTAAGGTGTTGATGAGTTCGAGTTAATTTTTTTTCAAATTTCGAGTTTCAAGTTAATGTTTTCTAGTGTCAGAACAAAGATTAAAGCTCAAAAATGTACTTGATGGGAGCCCCGGTATGTGTACCGTCGAGAGTTTTCGGGGAGGGGGGGGGGGGGGGGGCAAAGGAGAACAACTTTTCTGACTTCCTGTTACTTCCTGTTTGCCTTCCGTGACGACGAACCCCTAGGTTGGGATTCTTTCTATATTAATTTGTTAAAACTGACAATACTAATTTGTTAAAACTGACAATACTAAGTAGAGTGTGTATAAAGGGGAATTTTCACCTTGGGGATAAACAACTGATTTAGAGGAAACTCTCGCTAAAAATTCCTCTCGATACTAAAATATTAATTTGACGTAAAGCTAAATTGATGAATATGAAGGTTTTCAAAGCGCCGAATAGTTAATAATGTTCTCTCTTATCTACAAATTCATTTGAAAGGGCGATGTTAATGATCTGTAAGAAATGTATATGGCATTTTTATAATACCAATCTCAAAGTTAGTTATGACCTCTTGAAAAAAAATCGTACAATAACGAAATAAGTCACAATGACGTCAAAGAACTTTGGTTTCTGACGTTAAATCAACCATGTCTGTGCTTATTAAGTAAATTAATGATGTAAATGGTAACGTATATTCCGTTAAGCGCAGAGTGATTACATCATGTATTGTTCTGGATCAAAACATTTCTTCTCTGGGAAAATTCAAAATGTTAGCGTATGAATTTCGTTTCTAGCGCACCTTTGCGAAAGCAAAGGAGAGCTTATACAATACCCCCGGCGTCGTAGCGTTAGCGTCCACGTTCGCGTCAGCGTCCTCGTCGGCGTCCGTGATCAGGTTGACCAATGTTAACTTTTGCGTTTAACTCAATGTTTAACTCTGTATCTTACAAACTACAGTAGCTGTAGTCATCAGACTTGGTACATATGTACATCCATATGACTGCAGCAGCATCACAAAATTGTGTGTCCTTGACCTATATGTTACGGTTGATTGACTTAGCTGTTTGGCACTGTTTTGAAGGCAATATTTTCAATTTTCATAATAAATTTGAGAAAAGAGAGTTGATACTTGGACAAAAAACATATCCCTACAATAACAGCTGCTGCAAAGCATCCATGCTAACTCCTGTGCCCTTGACCTTCATTCACGGTCTACTGATTTTGCCTTATATCTCTTACTAACAATATTTGATATATTAGCACTATACCTGGCATAGTGGATCAATCTGACATTGCAAATGACCTCATACTATTTATAGATCACTATGACCCTCCCCTCCTCCCCCCCCCCCCCCCCACACACACACTCCTTTAATCCACCCACCATCATATCCACAAGTATTGAGTAAGAATCCTTGTCCAGGGTTGGGCAAGAGGTCAATATCTAGGATGATCTTGCTATGAAATTGTTCAATTAAAGTTTAAGTCTTGTACCTCCAAACACATTCAAGGTACCTTTTATATTTGGTCAGCACCTTCCCTGGAGCATTGGGTTGCAGTAGCAGCAAAGCATCCATGCAGACTCTTGTGTCCTTGGCCTTTATTCATGATTGAGTGATTTGCCTTATACCTTTAACACTATTTGATAAATATGCAATATGAATATGCATTTCTCTTCGAGCCCATGACTTCAATACCTTATATGCTACAAAGTTTAGATGTAGTGTGATACTTACCCAGACTAACATCTTTGAGTTCATGGTAGAGTTCCCCTGGGTGGGGGCAGGGGTCAGAATGTATTACAGGTCATATTAAACACTTGCAAAATGGGAATAAAATCCTAAGTCTGGTACCATTATTTGCCCTGGAGAGTTAAAAACTGGACTTAATGATCACAGATGAAATAGTTTATACGGCGTCCAGGCTTTGACAACTGGTTCAGGCTAGGGGTGAGGTTATGGGGTGGGGCCAAAGGAAACATGAGAAGTCTGCAAAGGGTAAGGAGGTGTCACCAGACCGACTTAGTACTGGGCAAAGGTGGTGTGAAAACCCATACTAGGAACCACCCTTTGTCACCATGAGGCATTATAAGTTAGACTGAGCTGATGAGCTTGGTATGATAAGGCCCATATTTGGCCCCTAGAAAACTCAGTTTTCAAACGTCCTATTTAGATGATAAAAATGTATTCATAGGAAAGTTCAAACCTTGAATGTATCAGCAAACACGAAATTAACCAGTTTTTGCATGAAATAATTGTGTTTTTTTATCTTGAACATACCCATGCCCCCAGCGAATTCTGACAAAAATGACGAATTTGGTAGCCTTTGCGGCTTTCAAAATGTATGAGCCCAGCCTCCAGCACATTTTATATTTTGTATACAGACAAAATTCTTATATATTTACATGCCATGAACAGATTAAATGTGTTTGAGACCGGCCTCTATGTTTATTTTTAACTTTTTATTACAAAAATGGCAGCGTTTAGAACATTGTCCCTATTTTCTCAACATAAAAACGTCCATATCTCCGCTCATAGACAAATACACATAAGTTGTGTGTATTCATTTTCTTAGTACACAAGAAATAATTTGGTACACATTTCATTTTGATCTGTTGGAATTTTTGGTTAGCGTCTCTGGACTTGCAAACTTGAGTGGGAAGGGTACCTGGAGAGGCCTTGTGCAGTGCACAGGTAATTAATTAGCAGTGTTATCTAACGTTTAAGTATTTCATCAAAAGCCTATTATCTTGAGCTTTCAAAAGCTATTGTAAATGACTTATTTCTTTAAAGGAAAGTGTATTAAACTCATTTTTTTTTTGCTGTTTTCCTTCATATTATTTAATCAATATAGGCATATCAGAGATCATGTTATTCTGAGAATAAAGATGGTTGAAACATGTTATTTTCTGTTTGTTCCCATACACACGAATGATAAGCAACAGAAACCAGGCAATTTTAAGAGAATTTGAATGGGAGTCAAAAACGGCCTTTATCATACCAGGTCCTTTTATTATTGTAACAGTTTGTGAAACAGAACCATTATTTGAGAACAGTAGCACATTTACAAAGTTTGTGGAGGCAAACATACATGCCTAGGAACATGACTCTGCAAGGAAACTGTAAGGCTTACAGGAATATATCAACTGAATAAATGCGAATGGTCGACAACAGGATAGACAAACCTATTCTAAATCGTTATTGCAGGCAGAAACCGTTATGGACGTATGGACAGACACACGTATGAGCAAATCTAAGGATTTTATGCCATCAGTTTTATCTGATATGGGTATAAAATACGGCACAGTAAAAAGAATAAGAATAAAATTAGCCACAACATGCAGAAAGGATCTTTATGACTACTGCGAACAGCAGCTGCTCAGACCAGATTACGAATAAGCGCAATCCGCTCCAGCCACTGATATTAGCCAAAATATGATGGACCCAGAGAAATCTACACGCACAACATAAAGGCCGTTGATAGACTGCATGGATTCACAGTCTGCTTTAACATTTCGCAGATGTATTAAACCACCTTGTTTGTGCGACACCGCCAGAATATATTTTAAACTAGCTCAAGAGATCATATACAATACCAAAACTTAAACTTTAGATCACATGTGGGCCTGCTAATATCGTTTGTTATCTGTCATTATCAAAACATACATCTTCCACATACGGTACAAATACGATTTCCACATACTGCACATAGCAAAACGTTTAATTTTTAGCAAAAAGCAGAGGAGTGGGGTGTTTTATTTAATATTAGGTTATGCTTAATGTCTAATAGGTGGCTACGGATACCTTGATCAAATAAGACAACGTAAATCAAGAACAAACACTGACAAACAAACACGAATTTTTCTGATTAACAGTACATTTACATCGACCTAGTGAATGGTGCACGCGTCAGTTTTTTTATTACGGCAGTGTTTTTGCTTCCGAAACGGTGTTTCAATCGCTAAGAGACTGATGTGTTCCGTGCACTTTTCAAGAAAAGCAAATATGTAGGTTAAAAGGGATAAAAAACATCAATTTATGACCAAACCTTCGCAATATCCTAAAAAAACACATACTCCCGATGCGACACATCATCACTCCACAATTGTGTGGCTATACCCGGTGTAAGTGTACGTGTTTAACCTGTAATAAACTGCTGAAGTCGTACAATTCATATAATAAACTGATGAAATCTCGATATTCTGTTCAAACAATTCTACTGATGGCAACAATAAATCACGGAGAATTGACTAGGTGGCTTTATAAAGCGTCACAATCGGAACAGCATTATATAGGAATCACACAGAAAGTAGTCCACACGCAAATTTAGGATGATTCAAGATGGCAATTTATCACAATAATTGAGCCGCGACACGAGAAAACCAACAAAGTGGTTGTGCGCCCAGCGAAGACTCAGAACAGCCTGGGCATCCACCCAGTTCGACCAGACTCTTCGTTAAGTGCTCAAAGGGTAGCTAAGGTTCTAAGCTGCCTCCATACGGACAGCGAAGACTCTGATCTGACTGGGCGGATGCCCAGTATGATCTGAGTCAGCGCTGGACGCACAACCGCATTGTTGGTTTTGTCGGTTTTATAGATTGTACAAACTGATTTTAGAAAACTAATACGAACAATTCTAGAATGGTTTTTGACAGGAATTCTTTCTCTTGTGTGTCAAATAAACACTGTTTAGACCTATGTTAAAAAGTCTGAATATTACATGTATATTCGGTGTTGGGATATATTTAAGCGAAACAAGTAGCAAAAGTCAGCATACAGGGTGTTGTTCTTTCAGTTTAATGCAACAGAAGACGCAAACGTAGACAGATGATTCAAATTGTGCATTTAAATTTCGATAATGATATTTTTGGCGAATTAAATCCGCACCAGCTACCAAAGCAGGAGTTTAACATACGAGTATTTCGGGTCACATTCAGTTTTGTTTGATAACTGAAGTATAACAAACAATTGGTACTTTCAGACAGTGATACGACAAGAATGTCTCCATATACTTTGTTGATTTGGACGGTTTTAGCATCGGTTGCTGTGATAATCCCAGTCAAAGGATATACACTCTCTGATATGCAACAACTGAAAAATACTTTACTGACCTACCCAGCCTATGACAAAGCAACAAGGCCGATTTTAAATCAATCTGCAGCTCTAGAGGTGAGTGTTTCTTTTTACTGCATTACACATTTTTGGATATTGATTGTTAACAATTTTGAACAGAAATATTTTATTTTGAACGTGGTTATTATTTTTGTGGAAATATTACATTCAAACATTAGCGGTTACATTAATGAGCCGTGACCCGACAAAACAATCAAAGTGGCATGGGCGCACAACGAAGACTCAGGTCAGCCTTGTCGTGCTCCCAGTCTGATCAGAGGCTTTTGCTTTTCGTATGGCGGTAGCTTAGGCCCTTAGCTATCCTTAAAGCTTACAGCAAAGACTCTTATCAGACTGGATGGATGTTCTGGCTCATCTGAATCTTCGCTGGGCGCACATACCACTTTGTTGGCTTTGTCGTGCCGCGGCTCATTTGATAAAAAGGACCATCAAACGAGAATAAGACCCACACCCAAAGCACTGCCTTGGAACGGTCAGAAATAAATTACTATGGGCCTTAAACCAGGTCTTCAGCCCCAACCAAGTTTTTTCTGCATTTAAAATCTAAGTCACAATAAAATTTAAGTTTAGTTATAATAATCTTTAAAGTTTTGCCTTGTGGCAGAGGTGTTTTCAAGCCAACGTTAGAGCCTTATAAAAATGTCAAAATGCTTAACGAAGTTTATGGTACTGAAAGTTTTGTTTAATTAAGACGTTCCTACCGCTAAAATCACAACATGAGGACAAATAGTTATATTTGATACTATTATCGGGTAACACTGCTAAAACGAAACAAAAGCCATTTGCCAAATTATTGTTTTTCTAACTCACTTAGTCATGAAAATAATCTCTCTGTTATCATTTTTACCAGGTTGGGGTTTACATGGCAGTTACTGGAATCTTTAGTCTAGACATCATCTCAGGTAAACTTCTGTGCCCTGGTTACGTAGTTGCGACATGGACCGACGAGCAACTGAAGTGGAACAGTTCAAACTACAATGATATCACCCGCTTCAGCATCTCGTCCAGTGATATCTGGACCCCGGACTTTGTCCAGTTCGGTTCCACCGAATCCCAGTTTACACTGAAACCAGCGTGGGTGTATGAGAACGGAACAGTGATTTGGATTGTAGCTGGCCTGTTTGAAGGTCTCTGCAACCTTGATGTTCTTCGATATCCGTTTGATGAACACGTTTGTGACTTTACAATCCAGCCTCAAGCGTACGACCGAACCGAAATTAAACTAAAACTGTTTTCAGATAGCGATGGACTGGAGTTTTTCACAGAGCATGGGGAGTGGGAGATCAAAAGTTCTGTGTCAAGTATTCTGAAGTTTGTAGAACCAATAAGTATGACTGAGTTCGTCGCTTTAACAAGAACTCTGACAATTACACGACGGTACCTGTTTGTTATGATACACACAGCCGTTCCGTTATTGCTGACATGTGTCTTGAACGTTATGGTATTTCTAGTTCCTCTCAGGTCGGGTGAAAGAATTACTTTCTCAACAGCTATACTTCTAAATTTAGTTTTCTTTACGAGCAATATAAGTGAAGATCTGCCGCATAATTCCTTGAGGATTTCTTTTTGTTCAATCATTATGACAATTACAAACATCACGACAACATTAGGCGTTATTGCTAGCGTCATCTTATGCCGTATGCACCACGAGACAATTGTACCCGTACCAAACAGTTTGAAAGCCTTTGTCACAAATTTTATTGCGTGTCGTATTCGAAAGTGCACAAATGTAACAAAAGTTGAAAATTTGCAAATACCAGAAGGTAAAGACGTGGACAATATATCTTTTATCGAGACAGCGAGTATTAAGAACAAAGCAAATGACGTTGCTGTACCAGATATAACCGTCACATGGTCCTCCGTGGCGGAGTCCTTTGACTTAATCATGTTTGATATGAACCTGTTACTTCTCATCATAATCTGCGTGGTGTTTGCATGTTTGGTGACCATAAAGTGAACCAAATTTGAGCCACATCATGTGACCTCCAACAATATGGCAATTTTGTCATGTGATATTCAGATCACCCTTCTCATTTATACATGGTAATCAGAGACCTCTCTAGTACTGTTGGCTCTATGGCTTGGGTCACTTTCATCATCTAGCGCACAAAATTGGTCCAAATCGTTGAGTACCTTTGAATTTGTTACCAGAGTTAACGTTACTTATATTACACAAGAGGTTCAATATTTGGACCAATTTTATGCTCTAGCTCACTTTCATAGATTGCTGATGTGACAAGCGAAGGCTCTGATCAGACTGCACTTATGTGCAGTCCGATCACAGCCTTTGCTTGTCACCAATGCCACATTGTTGAAAATCACATGATGTGGATCAAATATTCTAAACAGAAAGTAAATGAGCTTAGAGCTTCATATCTTTCAAATTCTTTTGTCTTCCGCCCAGGATAAAGATGTTGGCACAACTTTCATATCAGACCTTGGGTAATTGTAATCTGTAATCGTGATTACTTGTAATTGATTACAATTTCTGAGTAATCATGAAGTAATCTGTAATCATGCATTTTCATGATTACAAGTAATCGTAAAGTAATCAATTACATTACAAAATGGACTGTAATCATGATTACTTTATGATTACATTTTGATTACTTTGACTGATTTTCAGAATTGAGAAAAGAAAAAAAAATGAATCTTGCTCTTCTTTATTTAAAAGACTTGTGCAAAATAATAACAGAAAGCAGTGGATTTTTTAAAGTGTCTTCAAACTGAATAAGACAGAGAAAACTGATCTAAATTGTGTACAAAAGGCAACAGGCCAAATTCAGAAACTGACAATAAAATTCTCTATGTACTCTTTTGAGGGGTAAAATTTAAGCAGAATCATTGTTTTTAATATGCACATTTTTACCCGTTTATGCCTGATGGACTCTTCTATCCCCACAAATTGGATGAGTCCATTTAGCAGTTTAGGGTGACTGGGCAATTTTTTTTACATCTTTTTACACAAACTGTTAAAATTTTATGGAAGCAGTGACTCTGTCAAAATGCTGCATTTTGGGTCTGCAGTCTATACCTATGTCCTTTTCATGGGATGCTAGGCATTAATGGGCTAATATAATATTTTAAGATAAAATTCTGTATAATGTACAAACTGTGAGATTTTGGTACTCTTGAGTGCAGGGAATTTAGGTTAAGACTGGTAACTGCCTTGGCTGACAAATATTTGTAGGACTGATTTACATGATTTATCAATTTTACTTTGGACAGACAGGTGCCAGTGTTATATATGTTTTTTCAAACATTGTTCTGTTTTTATTGGTGCAGAGTTGAGCAATACCTCTGACTTTCACACCTTCTTTGAGGATTAATTAAAGACAGGACTTCTCTGCCGGGGGGGGGGTCTGGTTCCCAGCACAAAGCTATCTTACCTGTACAGGTAAAGGTGTGAAAATCAATTCAACCAATCAGTGAACCAGAATTACCAAACATGATAGTTTCATTGGCCGACTGGTGGTGTTGACACTATGTGATCAAGAGAAAGAATGACACTCCATCATAATATGACACTGTGGAAGATAATCCTTCTTATATAGTGCCACTCCTGTCTTTAAGCTAACTGTAACATCTGGCTACTTTATGACACCTGTGTATTGCAAACAACAAAAAGCCAATATTTTAGTTCCTTTCTTTCCCATATATATGGGCCAACTTAATAACTTTGAATTTTGTGCGTCTGAGGGTGAGCAAGAAAAAGATGAAAATGAAATATATACAGTGATAGTTAAAACATTTTGAAATAAATAAATTTACAGGAAGTGTTTGGCCCCTTGGTTTACAGACTTTGAACCAGTCTTTCACAAGCAATTTTATGACATTGGAGACAATGTAGAATCGTAGGTCTGATGTTTCAAATGAATAGGTTAAATAAGTGAGGGAGAAAAAAATATTCAAGCATGTATTTATATTTAGGACCTGACACATGGCATTTATTGAATTTCTCAAACTTCATAAATAGCATACAGTCATTGTATGCACGATATGTGTAACTGCAGATTGCTAAATGAATTTAGTTCAGATTGAAATATAAGTCCGGTTCTTCAGAAGTTATTTCAGAATTAACAGTGTATATTTATCTTATCTGACCTCTTAGCACTCACATGTAAGCCACATATTATTTGCTGGTTTAGATATAAATGGAAGGGGTCAGTGCAACAAGGTACCTATCTCCATTTTTCATAATTTCGAGAAAAACGCAAAAACACCATTTTTTCTCGAAACTCGAAATAACTGATTTATGTTGCACAGATAGTCAACATATGTTGAGAAACATTTATTTCAAGTGGTGTTGTGAGTATATCCACATGTTTTAGAGAAATAAATTGAGAAAAACTGGATTTTAGCGATTTTGTTCATGCAAGAAAGGGCCTAACTCCATATTTCATGAAAATGAAAATCGCATTTTAAATGTTAATGTGGCCATACCAGTTATCAAAAAGTATATGCCATCGTGAGGATAAGTTATTTGAAGCAAGAGCATTTGTCAAAATATGAATAGGACCCATATTAAGCAAGATTATCGCAAAAGAATTAAAATGTTATGCAACAAAGGTCATAACTCCATCATGTAATCTTCAGATCAATTTTTCACAATTCAAATAAGGTTGAATTTAGTTGAAAATTACTTTTATTTCCAAAAAGTCTTAAGTTTGAAAGTACTTAGATACTTATTTTAACTCTAAGCCGATACGTTGATGAAATATAGTGAAGAAACAAATTTGAAGGATTTAGGTCTTTTGTTGCATAAATTCTAAAAATGGAGATAGGAACTTTGTAAAAATTTTGCAACCTCTTTAAAAGCATTATTTTAGCTGGTTCTACTGTCAGACGGGAGATAAACAGGTGAGGAAACATGTTTTCTGCATGATAGAGTTGTTAACTCATTTTGGCCAAATGTAGAGATAGATCCCTTGTTGCACTGACCCCTTCAATTAGTCTTTTTGAATATAGAGTCTTTGCACTATCACAGTCATGATCATTTTGTACACTTGTATAATGTAATCACATGTAATCATAAAGTAATCATGATTACTTTGCGAAGTAATTGTAATTGTAATCAATTACATTGAGAAAAAATGTAATTGTAATTGTAATCTGTAATCATGATTTTAGAAAGTAATTGTAATTGTAATCGATTACATTGACATGTAATCGGCCCCAGGTCTGTTTCATATGTCCTTTACTCACACAGAATATCAAATGGGCCAATTCATATATAATCCACGGTGTACGGGCATGCACCTGCTGTTATAAATGTCCTTAAGGTGGTGATTTGTGGTAAATACAAAAATCTGCATAAAACCATAAGAAATTAACGTACCTCCCTGAAAGTTTGCTGACTTCTTATTTTTGTTCTCTACAGTTTAGAATACAGAATAGAGGGACGTGCTGTTAAAAAAAAGTTTTATATGGAAAAATCAAAGTGTAATTACGTGCGCAGAACTCTAGAAAATTAACTTCATTCTTGAAAATAGTTTCAGCTCTGAATTTTCTTTAATGCATTATAAAGAGCGTCCTAGCAATTATTTTTCCAACTCTTTCTCAAATTTGTAGGGTAGACCAGATATAAAACAGTCTCTTTTTCTCAAATGTCTGACCATGTATGGTGCATGTACACTGCCTGCATTAATTAAATACAGGTAGAGCAGTTATACCTTTGTCATACTCACAGTATACCATAAAAATTTTATATATTGGGACAGTTAGGTCTGAGCAAATAGTGCAAACCCAGATCAAACAGCAGCAGTCTGATCAGGGTCTACACTATTTGCCATCCCATTTGCATGTTTTGGGCATATCACTGCACTGTAAAACCAAACTGTTCCAGTTTTAGGACAGTTATGGTAATTAATTGTAGTGTCCCAATATTTAGAATTTTACCACCATGACACAGTTGTTATATAAAATTGTTCAACCTTGAATATGGACTCTACCGTGTATTTTGGCAAATATTTGGACACATTTTTTTATCTGCCCAACCTGAAAATGTGTGGAAAAAATAATTGCTAGGACGCTCTCCATAATGTATTAAAGAACCTTCAGACTCTATTACATCTTTAATAACGATGGTTATTTTTCAGATTTTTGCGCACAAAATTACCCTTTGAAATTTTCTAATATGCCAGATTTTACATAACTGTAAAAGCAGAGCAAAGACTGGCTGTTTTGGTAAATGGATTCACTTTCAAAACAAACAACTCTTGCCTCCATTCACCAGGGAGGCCCATTCTTAAAGAAAAAAATTTGCTGCTATAGAACCATAATTGAGCCGCGACACGAGAAAACCAACATTGTGGTTGTGCGCCCAGCGCAAACTCTGATCAGCCTGGGCATCCGCCCAGTCTGCTCAAAGTCTTTCTGTCCGCATGGAGATATCTTAGTCCCTTAGTTACCCTTTAAGCGCTTGAAGGAAAGAGTCTGATCAGACTGGGCAGATGCCCAGGCTGATCTGAGTCTGCGCTGGGCGCACAACCACATTGCTGGTTTTCTCGTGTCGCGGCTCAATTATTCGTTCCGTTTAGGGGTTTTGTCGTCCAAGGAAGCAATAGGGAAATAAAAAATTTTAGCCACGACACGACAAAACCAACAATGTGGTTGTACGCCCAGTGCAGACCCAGATCAGCCTGGGCATCCGCCCAGTTTGATCAGACTCTTAGTGAAGTGCTCAAAGGGTAGCTTAGGGTCTAAGCTACCTCCATGTGGACAGCGAAGACTCTGATCAGACTGGGCGGATGCCCAGCCTGATCTGAGTCTGCGCTGGGCACACAACCACAGTGTTGGTTTTGTCGTGTCGCGGCTCAATTTAATATGTTCCTTGGAAACAATGTGGAAAAAAGGAGGTGTACCCGAACACATAAAACTCGGAATAAAATGGCATGAAAATAATTAGTCGTTGACAAAATCTTAAGTTTCTGCCGGAAGAATTTCAGTTTGTAACGAACTGAAAAATTGCCTGAGCATGGCGTACACTGTATGCCAGGCTCCTTTACCAATAACGGCATAGGTATGTTACAATAGCAACTGAGAGTTCACATTGATACCAGTGAGGTTATCAAGACGTCATTCTGCCAAGGTAATAAGCACAACATAGTTGCTATTCGTAATACAATAAGGTACCCCCAGCGCTAAGAACGTTTTTAAATAACGATGTTATTTTTTTTTAGATTTCTGCGCAGAAAGTTATCCTCTGAATTTTCTTTATAAAAAAAAATTAACATCATCAAGTCCTGCATTGTGGAATTCAAAATTCAATACATGTAGAATGAACTGAAGTCAATCAGCGTTCTGTAGGTTATTAATGACCGTCTCCCATGATACCATCATATGAAATCTATTATTTATTTAATGTTTACATGACACATTTACAGATCATCTTCAAAAGACCCTTCTGGCCATCCCACAGTCACACAATGTTGAATTAACATTGAATCAACCTTGATTCATCGTCCTGGCGTTGTATCAAGGTTGGTTCAATGTTGATTTAACCTTTTGTGGCCAGTAGGCGGAATTAGGTCTTTCAAATTCATCTTTAAAGAATACTGCACTAACTTGACATATCTCACTTACAGTATAGCCAGGCATAGGTACCATCAGAATGAAGAGAATAAATTATACTGCCATTGCCTACACAAGTGACTTTTAGTCATAAATGAGCCATCTCACGAAAAAATTACCTTACATGTACGACTATAACGAGAAGCAAGGTCTCAGGTCAGAAATGCAACAGCAAATTCTGTTCTGTCTTCACTTTTCGCATGCATGTACAGTACAGTCATTAGATTATAATCTATAACAACTCTAATAAACAGTATTTAGGAGAGTGAGTGTACTATCAGTAGAAGCAACTACATTATAATTGCCTCACTTCTAAGAAGGAGTCTTGGAGCAAATTCTTTCCCGTAAGAGCAGACAGATCCCATTTCAAAGAGCGATTCTCATTTAGAGAAACAAACAGGAATTAATGCAAGTTAATATAACCATTATTTTTGGAAAAGAAAAATGGATAGATGACTTGCGATTTTCCCTTTAAAACAGTATTTCAGTCATTTCAGGACGATGGATTGGTGGTAATGAAAGGCTGTGTGCAATGGAACCCCGCTTAGGATTGAAAACATTCTGCCTACAACAGTGCTCGAACCCAAGATGCTTGATCAGCAGGCTAGCGCTTAACCTTCTGAGCTTTCGGGGCTCCTTTTCTGAAAAGAGGCAGGAGATGGGGGTATTAAAGCATGGGCGTCCATTAGGAATAATACGGTAATTGTCATAAAGGTTGACTTGTGATATATGTAAAAGCTTTTGTGCTAGGAACTCCTGGCGCGGAGGAGTATAGACCCAAGTTCTTTTAAATCACAGGTGTCTAACTCCCAGGAACTATAGGCTTGGTTACTTATGTATTTTAGCTACCGCCATTGCATTGAAAATTTCTAGTTCTTTTGCGATTCTCTAATTGTTTACCTATATTGTAAACCTAAGAGTATTGAAATAAACTTTCGAAAATATTTGCCGGTTCTGAACGGATTATAAGAGCAAGTAATCAGTGTTAGCGAAATGAAATACACCGAAAGAATAAGAAACGCAGGTAAACATTAGGGGCGATTGAAGATTTGATTGTTATATAATATTTTATAAATCTATCAAAGGCTATCTTTTATCAAGTATATCAGAAAATTTCCATGGATTTTGACAGCTTATTTTTGAGTTATTCAAAATAAATTGACACTATCCCCAATATCGTAGAGTGAAATCTATCAATTCGTGTACTAGTGAGTATCCGGTATTCCAACGTAAGGCCGTTTACTTCGCAGACCCATCTCACGCAATTGGTTCCTTATAGTTTTGGGATCAATGCGGCGGTTGTGAGTGCGAACAAGTATGCCTACCGTATTGATAGCCGTTTCAGTGGCAGTAAGGTGGCGATAACGTAGATGGGCAAGACGCATAGACCCACAGTCCGTTCTATGGTGTGTAGCAAATATAATGTAGCAATAAGGTGCATAGCAAACCTTCTGTTGCCTCTGACCGTGCATTAGCGACGCTCAGAACTTCCGTCAGCCGTACCATCATTGTAAGAGAATACAAATAGAGTTTGAGTAATTTTAGGCACCGGATTTATTGCACAGTGATCCAGATATTCGTCTGACCACTTTTCGTAATTTTAAACAAAGTAGTTAAAATGTTGCTTCATATTTTACACTGCATTTCTTTGTCCTCTCAGTAAATGCGAGTTTGCTACACGGCAATGCAAAACATATATAAGTATTATAAACAGCTGCCTAATGTTTTTCGAAAATATGTATAGGTCTCAGAACCACTAGCAGGGTTCTTCGCTTAAGGGCATTTTATCATTCACAATGCAGATTACGAACATGGATAAATAGATAAATGAAGCAGCTGTCGGATTTGTGCATCTTAATAAGATATGAACACTGATATCAAGGGGAAAATGTTCAAATCCATATGGAGCTTTTATTTAAGAAATAGATCAGCTCTAGCAGTGAATTGTTGAGTAATAATTCACAGTTTGAAGGTCAGTTGTAAAGTAGATCATATCACGAGCGCGGAGCGCGAGTGATATATCAAATTACAACTCATCGACAAACAGTGAATTATTACTCAATCAATGCTAGAGCTGAACTATTCGATTCTAACGCTAAAAACGCTGAAAGAAGTATTCTTTTCATTCAAACTCTCCCAACCTTCCTGCCAGCGCGTTCATGCTTCCGCCAATATTCTTAACTGTATCTTAAATAAATGTACGTTTCTATGGCGATTTTAGAAAGAAAAAGAGACGTTACACCGGCTAACGTCTCAAGACGTCACAAAATTACGTCAGTAATGCAGGTGACGTCAGCAATTAGACTCACGCGCTCCGAGACAGTGAATTGTTGCAGAAAAAAACACTTCTATAGGCGCACTGTTTTAGAATAATTGGTAATATGATGCACTTCCTGAAGAGTTTTCTTCCTGTATAAGACACAGAACATATGGTGGCCAAGGAGAAAAGGTAAGTGCCCTACTTCCAGAAAATCAACGAAAAATATTACAGGCATTACCAATAAGAGAACTATCAGTAAGTTATAAAGAATCATAAGACAATGATTAAATATTATTTCCGAGGACACCATAAAATGTCAGATCGATAACAGACAAATGTCTGACACCACAAGAGGAACCTAGCAAGCGAATCAATAAATCAGTGATATACAGCAGGGTTATCGGATCGGGCGATGGTGCTGGGTAACTTTCAGTGCCGGGGCGTCCTACTAATTTGGATAATAGTTGGGCAAAGGCCTACTGTGCGTGCGGCCGGTGGGATTTGTTTAGACATTATTTCTCTCCCCTATCATATCTCTTCACGTTCCCTATTTCTGGAAGATGGTTCGATATAGACTGAAATACAGTCTCGAAGAGCCATTAAACCCAAAACAACCAACCAACCAAATTTACTAGTTTCCTGTGGTCTGAGTCATTAAAGGATGCAATTTCACACAAAGTTTCGATAATTCGAATTGCTAAACATCAGGGTTACCATAATAACGCCCTAAATCTTTTGACATCTTAACGATTTACGGCAACCATGCTAAAGTTTTTACAAATCTATGTTACTGTCAAGCATGTCTCAAAATTTATTATAACAATAGCAAACAATGCAGGCCATGAAGCAAACAATTCAGGCCCTGAAGCACACAAAACAGACCCTGAAGCAATTAATACGGCCCTGAAACAAACGACACAGACCCTGTAGCGAACAATACAGACCCTAAAGCAACCATTGCAGACCCTGAAGCAAACAATACAGACCCTGAATCAACCATTGCAGACCCTGAAGCGAACAATACAGGCCCTGAAGCAAGCAACACAGACCCTGAAGCAAAAAAGCAGACCCCGAAGAAAATAATACAGAAGCAAACAATGCAGACCCTGAAAAAATAATACAGACCCTGAAGCAGACAATGCAGACCCTGAAGAAAATAATACAGAGCCTGAAGCAAACAATGCAGACCCTGAAACAAAAGATGCAGACCCTGTAGCAAACAATGCAAACCCTGAAGCAAAAATGCAGACCCTGAAGTAAACGATACAGACCCTGAAGCAAACGATGCAAACCTTGATCAGACGCGAAGGAGCAGTCTGATCTGTGTCTGCATTGTTAGCTCCTACACTTCTATTCCAACATCTCATTATGAAAACCAGATACCTGTTTAACCTGTTATAAACTGCTGAACTTGTACAACTCTTGCTATCAGCTGATGAAATCTCGATATTCAATTTCAGTAATAATTATTCCGATGTTGTAAACAATTAACATCGGAGAACCATATAAAGAGTCACAATTAGAAATGCATTACAAGGAATATCACAGAAAGTAGTCCGCACGCAAACAAATAAGCCGTGCGACACGACAAAGCCAAAAAAGTGGTATGTGGGCCCAAGACTCAGATCAGCCTAAGCATCAGATTCTGTGCTGTGCGCTTAAAGCATAGTTATGTGCCTAAGCTAGCTCCACGCGAAGAGCAAAGACTCTGATCAGACTGGGCGGATGCCCAGGCTGATCTGAGACTTTGCTGGGCGCAAATCCTACTCTGTTGGTTTTGTCGTGCCGCGGCTCATATAACGGTTCAAGATAGAGGAATATTACGCAATACAGAGTTTGCAAAGGAATGAATCGATTGTCAAGAATAAACTTTCGGGTTGACAGACAGAAATACTTTCTCTGAATTACTGGAAATACGTCTTAAACATGTCTGATATTACTAACTTGAAATACATCTTTGCATTATTTATTCGATGTTCAAATTTGCTATAGCTAAACAGTGGAAAAAGTCAGCATACGGCTTTTATCTGGCAGGAATGTCAAGACTTTGGATTATTTTTATCGCGGCTGGTTTGTTAACACAGATCAAAGGATATTCGGTCTCTGATATTCAACAACTGAAGAACAGTTTACTGACGTATCCAGCCTACGATAAATCTACGAGACCTATTTTGAATCAGTCTGAGACCTTAGAGGTGAGTGACCAGGTTTACTGAATTTCCGCGAGGCTTTTTCCGTCATTTCTTTGTTTCCGGACATGGTTGATTCATTGATGGGTAAGGAAACCTGCGTACCAACCAAACAGATAACCGCGACGCGAGAGAACCAACAATGTGGTTGTGCGTCCAGCGAAGACTCAGATCAGCCCGGGCATCCGCCCAGTCTGATCAAAGTCTTCGCTGTCCGCATGGAGGTAGCTTTGACCCCTAGCTACCCTATAAGCCCTTAGCGAAGAATCTGATCAGACTGCGCGGATGCCCAGGCTGATCTGAGTCTTCGCTGGACGCACAACCACTTTGTTGGTTTTCTCGTGTCGCGGCTCATATATGATTTGAAACACTGCTGTAGCAGATGGCGAGGGTCTGGATCAGTAAAACTTTTACTGATCCTTCCAATGCCATACTTCTGTTAAGGTTCCCCAATGTTACAGGTTGTTATGTCCGCTTGACTATGATCTCTGTCAATATGGTCAGCTGGAAGAATGTCTAAATTCATTTGTGACAATAAACTTTCTTTTTTTTTTCAGATCGGTGTTTACATGGCAGTTACTGGTTTATTTAGCCTAGACATAATGTCCGGTAATCTGTTTTGCCCTGGTTATTTGGTAGCTGCATGAACCGACGAAAAACTGAAATGGAACAGTTCAGAGTTCAACGGTATCACCCGATTTAGCATCTCATCCGGCAAGATCTGGACCCCGGAGTTTGTCCAGTTTGGTTCCACAGAAACCAAGTTTACGCAAAAACCGGCGTGGGTGTATGATAACGGAACGGTGATATGGATGATCGGTGGATTGTTTGAAGGACTCTGTCCCTTAGCTACCCTTTGAGCACATAACGGAGAGTCTGATCAAATTTGGCGGCTGCCCAGGCTGATCTGAGTTTTCGCTTGGCGCACAACCACATTGTTGGTTTTGTCGTGTCGCGGCTCATTAGTAAGATCAACGCCTGACAACACTGTGCCATTAATGAATGTACAAAATGGGATACCTTTTATGTTAGCCTTTGACTCTTTTTCGTACTGTTCACAGCTGACTCTCGTTATCTCGAACACTGATATCGTGAAGTGTCCTTTTATATATTAAAGAATTTAGTCTGGACACATTTTCTATTTTACATTTACAATTCAGCTCATTTTATCTCCAACTACTGACATCTCAAAGTAAATTTTCTGGGACCAGAAAATTTGTTATGAGATATCAGTAGTTTGGGATGAGCTTCGACTTTGAGATATCAAGAGTCGACTGCGTCAAAGTCACACCTTAAACATTCATAAATTGTCTTCATGCTGATTATATACTGAACGCCAAAAGAAACGCATACAAAGTTAAGATATTAAATTTGCAAAAGTAGGCAACTGCTACTAATTTTTTGTCTTGTTAGTTTGACTTGTCCATGTGTTTTTGAGAAAAAGAATATCTGAAACCCTTAATATCTCTTACACTGTAACCGTGAGAGCCAACACTTTCAGTATGGGGTAAAACTTAAAGTTACAAAAAACAAGCAATCTTTTAGAGGTTATAGTCTCAACTGCTGAATTTTGTGAATCACGATTTACCTGTCATTGTGGATTCCTTTATCAGAAGAACACTTGCTATAATAAATTTTGTTCTTCTGTCTTTCAATCTTTAAAAACCAGACTATAAATGTATGCCAAATATCAGGATCATAGCTTAAGCGGTTCTTCAGGTATTTTGGTCACATGTATTTTTTCCTATATAAAATGCCTATGTCCGAAAAAAGGGGAATAACTCAACCAAAAATTTACGAAATATGCTCAAAAGTTAACCAGTTCATCTATACATTGGTCTGTAATGTACACCTTGGTCTGTAACTGTACGCTAAATATAAACATGCTAGCTTATGCGGTTCTTTAGATATTTTGGTCACAAGATTTTTCCTGTATAAAATGCCTTTGTCCGAAGAAGGGGAATAACTCAACAAAAAAATTACGAAATATGCTCAAAAGTTAATCAGTTCATTAAATCTTAGTCTATAAGTGGTTGCCAAATATCAGGACCCTAGCTTAAGCGGTCCTGTAGATATTTTGGTCACAAGGTTTTTCCTATATAAAATGTCTATGTCCGAAAAAGGGGAATAACGCAACCAAAAATTTACGAAATATACTCAAAGTTAATCTGTTCATCTACACCTTGGTCTGTAATCTACACCTTGGTCTATAACTGTATGCTTACTATAAACATGCTAGCTTATGCGGTTCTGTAGATATTTTGGTCGCAAGGTTTTTTCCTACATAAAATGCCTATGTCCGAAAAAGGGGAATACCTCAACCAAAATTTTATGACATACGCTCAAAATTTAATCAGTTCATTCAATTTTAGTCTGTAACTGTATGCCAAATATCAGGATCCTGGCTTAAGCGGTTCTGCAGATATTTTGGTCACAAGGTTTTTCCTATATAAAATGACGAAGTCGAAAAAGGGGCTCCTGAACAGCAAGACCGGCGGAGCAAAAAGAAAAATACGGGTCCGCTTAGTTTTCATGTACATGCCACATAATTTCAAGATCCTAGCATAAGCGGTTCTTGACTTACCTAACTGTCAAAAAACGTTACGGACGGACAGACGGACGGACGTACAGGCCCAAACCAATATGCCCCCTCAACTCCCCGAAGTTGGGGGCATAAAAATAAATAACTAAAAAACAAAAAAAACAAAAACAAATAAAAATAAAACAGAATAAAGTAAACAACAATGCAGCCTATGAGAATCATCACATACCATTTTCTACACTAACTGGTACCTGGTCAGTAACCATGCAATGAAATAGAATTTGGTGATTCTGAAAGAGTTTATCATTAATTCCCTATGCAACAGATATTGAAAAGGGTGGAACACAATTGAGCCGCGACACGACAAAACCAACAAAGTGGCATATGTGCCACTCAAAGACTCAGATCAGCCTGGGCATCCGCCCAGTCTGATCAGAGTCTTCGCTGTGCGCTTAAGGGTAGCTAAGGACCTAAGCTAGCTCCATGCAGACAGAGAAGACTCTGATGTCCAGGCTCATCTGGGTCTTCGCTGGACGCACATACCACGTCGTTGGTTTTCTCGTGGCTCAATTATGTTAATCCAATAAACACAGGGTATAATCGATTCCGCTAAATTTCGCTTCCTACAGAGACTGTATATCATATTTGGCTTCCGCCGAGACTGTCCACGAGATCTTGCTTCCTGCCGAGATTTCTGTACATGATAAATGGCTTCCTGCAGAGACTGTCCGTGTGATTCTGCTTCCTGCCGAGAGCCTCGGCAGGAAGCAGAATCACGCGGACAGTCTCGGAAGGAAGCCATTTCTCGAGGACAGTAATCTCTGCAGGAAGCAAGAGTTCGCGGACAGTCTCGGCGGAAGCCAAATATGATGTACAGTCTCTGCAGGAAGCGAAAATTGGCCGAATCGATTATACCCTGTGATAAACAACAAACTTACACCCAGTTGGACATATACGTCAGCAACAGTGCAGCAATTTCGTCATTCGCGTTGTCCATAGCGATTTTCAGGGGAAGAACACCTTCTTTGTCTCTGGCGTGCGGAAGTGCGTCATTCTCGAGTAATTTTGAAGCCACACCCCGGAAGTTCTTCTTGACGGCAAAATGTAAGGGAGTGCGCAGCTTCCTGTCACTTGCTGACGGATTGGCTCCACGCTGTAGAAGAGTGTTAACAAGCAGTTGTACCTGTAAATAGCGAGGAAAAGTTTTACCATGGTATAAATGAATACTTAGATAGGTTTATCCAGAAACAAATTCAAACTTCATCACGACTGGTAAGCCCTTAACCTCCATTCTTCCCGCATGGAACGATTAAAAAATGGAAGATAAGCTTTGTATGGTATCAAAAGGCGTCTGGTGGTCTTAGTCCCATGTGTGACAATCTGGCATTAACCTTTTTACGTAGATTAGCCCACACTGTAAAAAAAATCCGTAGATTTTACGGTAAAATAACTGGCAACCAGCTGCCAGTCATTTTACCGTTATTTTTACGGGCGCCCGTAAAAACTGCAGGAATCATCAAGCAGAGTGGGACAGAATAGAGTAGGTGTCGTTTTGGCCAGATAACCCTTCAACAATACAAAGTTATTTTCGGGTGCGGCCAGTCAACATGAAACTTCCATTTCGTGATTTTCAACAATGTCTTACAGGCAAACGCCCGTAAAACTAACGGGAAAAGGACTGGCAGCTGGTTTCCAGTTATTCTACCGTAAAATCTACAGTTATTTTTTACAGTGCAGCAGCATGCAAAGGCCAAACACACATGAGAGTACAAGAAAAAAGTTAATAGAAAGGTCCAGGGTATGCCACAATTACAAGCCGCAGCCAACCCAGGACACCAAGAAGAAGAGAAAAAAAAGACAAACACACACGCACAAAACAAACAAATGCACAAGAATCAGAAAAATCAGCTCTCTCTTCCCCTAGCGAGGTGATCAGAATGCTAAAACAAATACAGATAGGTCTGCGGAGGCCTAGCGTACTATAGAAAGTCTTGTTCTGATTAGTGTAGTTAAAAAATGCACCGCAAAACTTACAGAACAAAGTTTTATAAGTATTTTTCTTTGTTTAAAAATATGTTCAGGCAGTATTCGCAAATTGATTAGACAGTCCAAATGAGCTTTCTGGTATAGGGTTCAAATGACTGCACTAGGTATCTTGTTATATAACTATCTCTGCAAATCATGAGGGTCACTGTTCGGCATCACGAAACTTGCCGAGAGATGCCGAACAGTGGTCCTGAGTAGCGGATTTTTCTATCCGCAACTTTCATTCACGACAGATACATTTTCTTGCATACCGTTTAATTTTCAAAGTAGAACTCATTAGCGTTTTTTTTAATTTTAAAAGAGGTTTCTATTTAAGTTTGAAAGACACCTACGCTATTAGCAACCCGCTTCGGTGCTTTCGTAAGCGCCAGACGTGGCGTAGACTGACATTATTTTGGCGTCTTCCTAACATACTTATGTTAAAAAGCGAACGACACCTGACAACACCGATATGTGACCTTCTATACAACTAATGCATTGCTGGTCCCGGGTGAGAAAACAAGGGTGGGGGACGCAATTTCTTATGCCCCAGTAGGGACAAAAAAGAAAAAAAATGTCAAAAGAACGTCATTTTATCGTCTTGACGTTGCTTTGACGTTAGAATGAAGTTTTCTATAAGCTGTTACTTCCAAGTTGTTCAGGTATCCTTACCCGTGGTTCTGAACTAATTTCAGATGTTACATAAAGGAGAGCTTGTTCCTGGCCGCCCAGTTTTTCCACTATTTTGTCAAGAAACACTTCCGTTTCTGCCTCCTGTCGTCCAATAGCCAGTTGCTGTGTCTTCTTGACTACCTAGGAAAAACAACGGCCTTGCAGTGGATTACCTCCCTTGGATTTTTCCCGTCCATTTTTTAATTCCAGGGGAGGTAATTCAAATGTTATTTAATGTGTCTTTATTTCATTCGACACTTTTCAAAAGAAAAAAAAAAATGACTAATAGGGACCCATAGAGTCTATCAAGTGGTTGCGCCTGAGACAAGAAAATCTCAGGCTAGGTTTCTGATTAATCTGTCTCATGCAAGGCTTGCCAAGCATGAGGCGTAAATGATCTGGAAAAGAGCCTGAGATTTCCTTGTTTGGGTTTTGCCACCATCATTGATAATTTTACCCACTAACCATATTTTATGAAAGAGATTATGGCTGTAAGATAACTTTATATAAATATAACATTTTCCGTTCTGTTCACATTCATCCACGAACGTTTGCCCCTGCAGTGGATGGTTTGTTTAATTTAGAAAAAGGGGTGGGTTGCATCTTTTTCCTGAATAAATCATGTTTCTCTTCAATAGAATATTGTGTTACTTTATTCTAATAATTTCTGTATATTCTACAATGTTTTGCAATGCGAACCATCATTACACATTCGACGGGAGAGCTACAACGCGTTTGATTATCGTATCAGAAACTAGTTCTGGGATTAAAGAAACCCTATCCATTCCATGTTAAGTGTAGTACATAAGCCACTACCAAAACACCGCTAATAAACAGTATTTATGCGAATGGGTGTACTTTCTGAGGTAACAACTCTACTAGTTTTTTGCATCGCTTCTTGGTAGGGATCAACTCTGAAAGGAAAGAATTTGCTCCTAGAGGAGCAAATTTTTTCCTTCGAGAACTGATCCCATTTCAAAGAGTTATGCCCATCCAGAGAAGCGAACAATTCATTGAAGTTATAACCCTACATGCATTTTCGGAAAAGAGGCTGGGTAGGGGGGGGGGTCTCACAGCAGGGGCGTTTATTAGGATTAATTGAGGAATGAATTTCATTTTTCTGATATTTATACATTGGGTCGCGTGCAAAGTAAGTGAAACCGAAGGAGTTCATGTAAACTTCATTTATAAGTCGCCTACGTCGCGTGAACCGATGTAGTTATTGAAATATAAACCACATTATACGATCTACTGGTTAACCATTGGGCGTTTCAATAAATGCACGAATAATGTAAATTTTACGATATATACAGTTTATGTAAATCCATTGTCCGTTATATCCATAAAGCGGGTATAACCGTGTCGTTTTTTTCAACTGTACCTCGACTATGAAAGAGTCTTCACTACCATAGTCACCAAAACCGCTGGCATCCCCGGCCTCAGAAAACACATCAACACAGCTGTCTAAACGTTTGATGTCCGAACCTGCAGGAGAAATGGTAAAAAAAACAACAGACAGTAATTGAGGCCTTCACCCCAAAATATTTTAACCACTTATGTCTTTGGTATAGTGACCCTTTCTTTACACTTTAATCGAATAATTCGACAATTCGATCAGTATTTTTCCTTTCGTTTCTTTTACCAAAAAAAAAAAAAAAAATCTTTTCTGATTGTTGTGGACAATTCGTCCTTGAGGGTATCATCAACCGATAATCAGTGTTTCGGTGCTTTCCGAATGTCAGTATTGTGATCAGTAAAATACCTTGTTAAATTGTCAAAAAAAGTCAGTGGGAAAACACGACTGATTTATTATTATGACCTGAATTTCGGCTGAGTTTGGTTTCCATTCATTTGGATGACTCTGGCGTGTTGCAGATTCTCGCTGCATCAAAATCTCCTTCCTGATGATGTGGCTGTCGTCTTTCTTGAGCCACAGAGGATAAGGTTGCACGATGGATGGAATCATGCGCTCGCGAGCTTTCTGATGTCTGGAGCCCTGATGGCTCTGTGGGAATAAGCGCTGACCGGCTAAGCTAGCGGTCCGGATTCCCACATGAGGCCGAAATCTTTTCAATCGTAAACGGGGTTGTATTGCAGAGTATTCCATTAATATCCTCCCATCGTCTGGATATGACTGCAATTTGCTGTTGAAAAGGACGTGAAATTGCAAGTAATCCATCCATCTGTTATAATACATTTGGGTTTGGTTACATTTATTATTTTCACTTACTTGTAAACCGGGCATCAAGCACGTCCATTTCAATGTGAGCACTTCTGGAAACCATGTGTTTCCTACGCCAGTTCCCCCTGTCCCCGGGTCTGAGCCGGACCTCAGGCTCCTTTTCCTTCATTTCCTGGGGCTATAGTAAATAAGAGTGACCTTAAGGTGTATGGACATAATTATGTGTATGATTATCCCCCATTTTTTTAAAAAAGGGAAACAACTTTTGCGACTTCCTGTCTGCTTTCCTGGGCTATGAAGGGGTCTACTCTAACAAGAAAGAATTCTTTCCTTTAAGAGTAAAACCCAAATGAGGAGGGAGATAAAAGGTAGGAGTTGGTTTAAACAATATTTTATTCAAAGATTTTATACATACATATGAGTATGATAGAGTGAAGCAATACGGGATCTGACAGTAAGCGTAACGCTTATATGTAAGTCATCTCCTGAAGCGTAAGAGTTGCTGCCCCAGAAAGTGTGTACCCATTCACTTTGAAACTAGCAAAAATCAAAGGCTCGCATCAACTTAGTAGCAGAAGCATCTCCGTGGCCGAGTGGTGAGCGCTTCCGATTCGAAACACGGTGTCGTTGGTTCGAGTCAAGGTTGAAGGGAAAACCTGAACGGCACTTCATTGCAAATAGTTCTTCATAAGCACCCTCTAGTCGTCCTGATACGACTGAATAAGTTGACGAGGACGTAAAAAATGCCGACCCCTTAATCTATAATCCATTCATCCTTAGAAAAGTACAGCATTGTTGAGATGCGAACTGATAATTACCAAACAAGGTCCAGTTATTCAAACCATGCCTAACGCCCCAAAAATGGGATACAGGCAAACAGTGCAGACCCAGATCAGACGCCGCATTTGCAGCGTCTTATCAGGGTTTTCACTTTTTGCATAAGACAAATGGGTATTTTTTTCCTCAAAATACAACAAAAAATCGCAAAATAAACTAAACCTGACACCCCTTAAATGACAAATGGACTCGTCGAATATATACAGATAGAAGAGTTCACTAGGCATTAATGGGTTAAGGTCAAGAATACGTAAATGGCACATACATAGAATTTTTTTAGATTTTGCACAGGGGTGCATTTTCATGTGTTACATCAAATTGTGCAATATTCAAGATAGGTCACCGAGTTCGTTTAGTCGCTAGATCAGATTGAAAAACGTGAAATTTTGAGGCCGTTTCCATTGTAGGCAATGGGAACGCGATGAAAAAACTAAGATTTTAAATTTAAACGTACACAGCTTGTTTACCACTACATAGATTTATTTCAAAAACTGATATTTTATGTCACAGGATCTGTCGATTAAAATGAGATAAGAAAAGCCCTTGACTACCGAGTTCGTTTTTGAAGTAGCGCTTGATAAGCAAGCATAGGTATTTATAAATTTACGCCATTCCGCGACGTCATTCATAAGCGACGTTGCAGTCGTTTACTGGCGACGTTATAAGACATGCTAAGACCGTTATGGGGATACGGAAAGATGAAGACTAATAGGGTTCTCATGATGAATGCCTTAAGCTTCGTTCACACGGGCAAAGTTTCTGTGACAAAGTAGGTTTGGAAAAGACATTTTTGCTCGTGTGAATAAAAAATATGCCACATTTTCATTGCCTAATTTATATGGTAAACAAACAAAATTTGTCCGTGGGAACAGAAAATTTGCCATAGAATATGTAACAAGGAAACTAGCTATGGAGATAATCACAGAAAACTTTGCTCATAATCAAATAGGTTTGATTTTGAACAAAGAATATTTAACAAAGAAAATGTGGCACCGCTGGCCGTTCACACGAGCAAAGTTTATTTGTCCAGGTAACCTTGACGAATAATGTTCGATCGTGTGAACACAGCCGCAAATAATTTCTTGCCAAAGTTTATTTGACAAAAATTTCATGCCACATTTTTCCTTAACAAATAATTTGCTCCGTGTTAACGCAAAATGTTTGGAAAACTTTCTTTGTTAAAGATTCAGAGACAAAGAAAGTTTGGTGGTGTGAACGAGGCTTAAGTGAAAGAATTTATTTTTCAGACTCGGCTCGTAAACAAAAATTAGTAACAATTGCAAGCACACTTCTAACAGTAATATACAAGACTGAGCCGCACATAAAAAACTGCGTTACCCTAAATCACAAAATGCGTCGTACCATGATAAAAAAGGTTCTTTGGGGCATATACGGTCAGCGGAAGCTCAGATCAGTGTGCGCACCCGCCCAACCTGACCAGAGCCTTTGTTGTCCTCTGGTACAATGATTCCGTGAGGAACAGCGAAGAGATTTATTAGTCTGTACGTATGCGCAGGCTGATCTGCGTGCATGTATCATATTACTCGCGACTCGTGTTCTGTCGGTGTGGCTCATGGTAGTCAGATAAGATTGACTTTTGGACAGTACTTCAGTCATATCGAGATGATGGTAAGTTACAAGATCAACTTCCAAATCCACCGTCGGCGGGATAGGTAAAGACTTCTTGTAGCGTAGTGGCCGTAGGGGTGGTAGGAGTAAGAGGCCCGCTATATCTTTGGCAACGGCAGAAATATTGTATCATTCTTATTTTGTAATCAAAATAAAATTTTTGATGTCCAGAAAGGATATGTGTATTAAATTGCAAAAATCGGCATTTAAATAAATATTACATTCCGATCCCATAAAACTCTAAATCAGCTGGCATACATTTACTTGGTTTATTAATTATTTCGGATGCGCGATCCCACCGGCGCCGTGGACGTTCGGTTATGACGCAGACGGTTGCGGGTTCGAATCCGGATTCGGCCAGATAGCGATTTGAAAGTCTCTTTGTCAAGCCAGCAGTAAATAGGTAGCTTTATCAAATCAGGCGAAAGGATAAAGATGGGCTCCGCCTTTCATATGTGTGTCTGAAAAGTCCCGTGAGCCCTGAAAGCAGGGAGGGAGCATGTATTCCGGCCACCCTTAAATTGTAACACACATGAAACTCTGTCAGTCTGTCCCCCCCCCCTCCCTCTCTCTCTCCCTCTCTCTCTCTCATTAATTTTGTATGAATACACTTATGTTGATGAAATGACTTCAAATAAAAAAAAGAACATTGCAATATCAGCAAAGGGCTTGAATAAACAATGACAACATCTCCGTTTTTCCCATGTTTGACATTATTATTGAATGTTCGATGGGGCCGCCATATTGAAAATCACACTGACTGGGAAGTATTTCGTGACGTAACGTCCTTCGCGACGAACGTAATTAATTGCGCCAGTCATTTACGTATTCTTGACCTTAAAGAAGTCGTTAGTCAAGGATTCTTTAAATCGTCTGTTGCATTTACTATCAAACGAGCTTTTTTCTTTTTTTGCTAAAAAACGTGAAAAGCTTTTGTAGTGCCTCTGATCATATTGCGCGTATGCGCTGTAGGAGAGGCGCCGTAGTCGAGTGGTTAGAGTGACTTGGTTATGGTGCAGAAAGTCGCCGGTGGGTCGTGAGATCGCGCCCAGGTTTGGCCATCCGACGACTGGAAAACTCTCTCTGTCAACCCAGCAATAAATGGGTACCTTTTTTGAATCAGGGAAGGGTAAGGCAGCGAAAAGAGAGGGGTGGGCCCCGCCTTTCATCTGCTGTGCCCAAGATACAGTGGGTCTATAACCCCATTGCCCCTACGGCTATTAGGCTATGGGAAACCTTTATCTTTCTTTATCTCGTTTGGCGTTTCGTATATAACGTTACCTTGTTTACTTCAGAATCCATATTCACATCAAAATTTCAGCTGCAATTTCTGCTATATTCCGACATCGATTGAATTCTCTTGCTGACATAATGCGAATTAAAGGCGTATACGTTTCCATGGTTACAAAAGCTATATGAAAGCCATTTCACAATGGCAGGTAAATGCCTACAGTGTCGCTTGCTTATTTTTTATAGGTAGATCGGAGAATGTCAGTTAAGAATAGAACAGGGCCCAGTTGTTCAAAGCAAGCTTGTTAAGAATCAATTCGTTAAGTGTTTTGTGACTTTATAGACCAACACACTCATATTTTTGTTGAAAATATGTGAGAAAGCTTCTCACATTTTTTGACAAAAATGTTGGCATTTTTTAGATATTAACGTTTCAAATTTTAACGTCTCGTTAACTAAAGATGTCGTTAGTTTTGAACAAACGGACCCAGAACTTTATTTTTAAGGAAAGCTAAGGCCACTCGCAGGTGGTATATGACACACACACACGCACACACACAAAACAAAAAATAAACATGTAATAAACGATTTACATACTGGCAATCACAATAAGCGTTCAAACCTCAACTCTTCCAAACAATTCTGATTTTTCATAAAGAAAGTAAGAAGAGGAAAGTTTTACAAACAGAAGTGGGAGAGACAAGTACACTTATACAGAGTGTACATTTTATGTTATACAAACACATTTCTTATGAAACACACAATGAAACAAGTCATTACAATAAGTAGATGTTTTAAGAATGATCATCAACAATCTTATTGCTATTTATGTAGTTGTTATTGTTCTTACTTTACACTTTCTGTTACAATGGTCGCATTCAGACATGCGGAAACTAACTATCTATACTTTAAAGATCATGCTATATTCAAAGCCGAGACAGTTATACAGAAAAGAGTACCTCCAAACAGCTTACTACTGTTTATTTTCAGTTAACCTTGATATGGTTCTTCTACCGAAGAGCCCCAGATACTGACGGGCACCGTAAACAATCCCAGGACTATAGCCTCGCCCTCGGTCATGATCCCCACCGTTACCGCCTCATCCAAGGCAGTTCTGTTGTGGAGCAAAACAAATGTCCCCATGGATAACTAACCAAAACATCCCATAACTAGAAATTTTTTCAGAGAAAAACTGATGTCCCCCACCAGCCCATTTCACATCCCCTCTAATGAATAAAAAGCCTGTACAAATAAAATATCTATGCAAGTTTGGAGAAAATCAATCCACTGGTTCTAAAGATATCCTACATATAAGACTTTGTCCTTGAAAAATGGGTCATGGTCACCAACTGCTAAACATGTCTTAAACCTGTCAAACGATATATTCATGCAATCCTGATGAATATCCGTCAACTGGTTCAAGGTATAACTCATTTCCAAAAGAGTTTGGTGAAATTCCATCCATTGGTTCAGGAGATATTGTGAGTACAAGAAATTGTCATCTAAGTCCTCCAGTGACCTTGAAAATAAGGTCAAGGTTACCAAAATCTAATCAGCTCTTAAATTTGTCCAAATGATGTATCCATGCAAGTTTAGTGAAATTCCATCTATTGATTCAGGAGATATTGTGGATACAAGAAATTGTCATCTAAGTCCTCCAGTGACCTTGAAAATGAGGTTAATGTCACCAAAATCAAATCAGCTCTTAAGTTTGTCCAATGATATATCTATGCAAGTTTGGTGAAATTCCATTCATTGGTTCAAGATATATCACGCATACAAGAAATTGTCATCTAAGTCCTCCAGTGACCATGAAAATGAGGTCAAGGTCACTAAAATCTAATCAGCTCTTAAGTTTGTCCCAATGATATATCCATGCAAGTTTGGTGAAATTCCATCCATTTGTTCAACAAATATCGCGCATACAAGAAATTTCATCAAAGTCCTCCAGTGACCTTGAAAATGAGATCAAAGTCACCAAAATCTAATCAGCTCTTAAGTTTGTCCCAATAATATATCCGTGCAAGTTTGGTGAAATTCCATCCATTGATTAAAGAGATACCGTGCGTACAAGAAACTGCCACGCCGACGCCGACGCTGACGCCGACGGGATCCGCACCGAAAACAATATGTCCCCCCTCACCTTTGGTGGGGGGACATAATTAACAACAAGACCCGTCAACATTGGTGCTGTGTAATTCAACATACCAATGCTTTCCTGAAAGTCATTTGATTTCATTCGAAAGACTGCGTTCTAAATTTACAGCAAAATCCGAACTTTCACCTTTTTGCTATATTGGACGTCGATATATATTTTTTTTAAATTTGTCGGTATGTGTCGTATCTTTTGAAAAACTGTCAAATCTTAATTTATCATATGACGTCTCCGTGGATAGCGTCGTGTCATATAAATCGTATGACCACACGTGTAATAACACTTTGGCGCGTATACGTAACGTCATTGACAAAATCCATGTCAACAAGGCGTTTCATATTGAAATATTTACACTTGCCACTGACTTCTCATAGGTAAACCTTTTAGAGCATCTGGTTTCATATACCGATGAACGACAATTGATCATGTGACGTCGTCAAGCGACGTCTAAGGTAAACAACCGTCTTGATTGGTCCACGTAGCGTTTGATTGGCGCAACGTTAAGGCGACTGCTGTTTAACGTAATGGTCAAAGACATCGTTACTATCTTTTGTTTCGATGCATATTTTGCATATTCTACATTAAATTACCACAAAACAGTACTAGGAAGGGTCTAAAATAAAGTGTATATATAAGAATAATTTTCAGCGTGCATCGTGTGAAGAAGCAAGTGGTCGTCGCTAAAATCCGACAACTATTTCGATTCTAACACGCAAGAAACGACGAAAACGCAAGTGTTTTAGATTTTTCCAGTTTTCCGCCATGATTACATGAAGATCCGCCAACAACTTTGACTGTAACAGAGGTGTTTACGTTTTTTCGTAAGTTTTGATGCGAGAAAACGACGTTACACCGTCTATCCTCATGGAAATAAAAACTGACGTCACCACAGAACAAATCAAAATGACGTCCACATGCGCTAAATAACGTCACGATAGTCCGCCCAGTGATTTGTCACGCAAAATATCACTAGATTTTTACACTGGCTATATAGGCGACCAGTGTTAGAATATTGAATGATCAATGACGGAAACATATTTGAATGTATTTTCTCCTACACCCTTGTCGTTGCTACCTAGGCCATTCAAAATGAAAAGACTATTTAGATATCCTAAACCAAAGAAATAATTTGAGTCATATTCAATAATAGTTAAGTAAGAAGAAACAAAACTTTAAGGAACACACCCAGTCCGCCACTTTTACGTAAGAAACGTCGATTTCTGCTCTGTAATAAGAACGTATAATCGCCTAGGTAAATTGTATCATTTTGTCCAGTTTTGTATTGTCCACACCAAAAATGTCATGTTCCTGTACTAGTTCACTAAATTCCGGATAGTAGCGCCAGCGTTTTATGCCAAAAACATTGAAGGAAGCAATTTAAACCTCATTTAGAATATCGCGCTCGGCTAATAACAAACTCTCTTGAGTCTAGACTGGTTTAGCTTGTCAAGATTGTTTTATTTGATAAGTCCCTAATTTTATTCTCATGTACTGCCCGTTATGTGTAAAAATGGCGTTTTTTTTTTTTTATTTTTCTGTTTTTGGAAGACAAAAACAGTTCATACAGAAGCTATGACACAGAGCAGTTGCTGCGACAGGCAAAACCAGCCGTACAAGTATGGGCTTATAAGTCTTTGCTCTTCGTTTGCATATACCTCGGAATTCACATGTGATATATGAAGCGTTGTGGATCTGACCAGCTGGCATTGATGCAAAGACTTCTTTTTGCATCTTCGCCATGTTCTTCCGTATAGGTTATGGACCCTTATGTCGGTTGAGGTTGGTTAGTAGGTTGAAATGTTAATTACTCTAGAGCATGCCATTAAAGCTTTATGATAACAGGCACACCATCTGGGAAGAAAAGTTGCATCGTCTCCTAAGGTTCGAGCTTTTAAACGGCGCAAAATCATAATTCTTGTTGCGGTCTTCGTCTTCAGACAGCTTGTAGTGAAGAAGACATCTGTGAGTTACAGAACCTTAGAGACGCTGCGAAGCGGTACGCTATTTGATAAGTCAGTTATGGCTATCGCACATTGTCTCAAGCAAATTGTCTCGGTCCGAAAATATGAAGATATTTTTCGGCATCAAAAGGAGTATGTTCTTCCTGAGGGACACTTTTCGCTAGCTATAACCCTACAAAGTCTTGACTCTTTACTGCCCGTCACATTAAGAAACACGGGGGGTCAGAAGCGATCGACAAATGTCGTATGATATCCGGATCAAGGTACTTTGAGAAGGTTTTCGACGGCTCACTTTATAAGCTTTGTTTCGTTTTTTGCGCTTGCAAGTATACTTACGGGCTATGTTAAAAATGCAATGGAAAATATCAACAAAATAGCATACCTGTATAAGCATGAAAGAAACATCCAAATTATCTGCCTGAAATAGTAGGTGGCAACATGCGTTATGGTACTTCAAGTTAAACTTCAGTCTCGTTTTGCATGAAAACAATTAAACTGAATTTCCGATAATCAATGAAATCGGATCATTGATTTGATTGATTTGAAAATTATTCCAATTGTCACATGCAATAAAAGTTAAATTTACACCTAGCTCACACAAAATTTATTGCTGCATCTATTTAAAGAATCATTCTCCCATTAATTTTGCTTGAGTAGTCACAGCTATTGAAACAAGTTTATAGTAGCAACCCACCGTGACAAGTATTTTTGTTGTTGTTGTTGATCTCTTGTTTTCCTTCCGTGAATGAGTAAGTGAACTCTGATTTAACATCTTATCAGCACACAGTTCATACGGAGACGGGAACCTCGATTTAAAGTGTCATCAAAAACCGGAGCGGAGGATCGAATATGCAACCACTGTATTGATAGCCTGGCAGGTAAGCGCCGCAGAACTGCAAATTATTATAAGTACTCATTTTCCCCTTGTCCGTAGTTATTGATTGCCAGCCGAGGTTGTCATACTGCCTACACTTGAACAGTTCAGTGTGGCAGTTCGTTCCCTGGAACACCGCCTACCTTAATACAACAAAGAAACTGTTCTTAACCTGTTTTTAAACTCTGCACTTGTTCTTTTAACACTATCACCTTTTAACTTTTTCTTTTTCTGTTCTTGCATTTGGACTTTAAGTCGCGATCAACCTGCACATAATCCTCACGAGGGGATGCTGCAGTATGGAAAGATAGATAGATAAGCCACTATACACCCTCGTCCCCTTCCCCTCGTCCCCGACTTCTTTCCTCGAGGTCTAACCGATCGATAAGAAAATGTTTATCAGAAGCTTCACTTTTCATCCAAACCATAAAAAGTGCATAAGCAAGCAGCGTAGACTCAGAGCAGACGCCGCAGCAGCACTGATTGCATGAAACTTACAGCAATTTCTAAAAACGAGGGACGAAGGTATAAATAAGCTACACAACCCTAAATTGATGAATGTTCTCGCCTAATTTATAAGGATGGAAAAATTCACCAGGCATAAATAGGTCAGTTGATGCGAACAGGGGAATATTCTCAGCCGACTATGAGAATGTACGGGCTTATCAGACTAATCGCCAGCTGCCTATGTCGAAAAGCACAGTTTCTCAAGTTAACAATCAAATGATTTATCCAACCATTTAAAGTCGAATACCCGTATGCTGCGGTAGTTTTATTGTCAAAACTATTCAGACCAAATTGAATTGGTGAACTTGTTGCTTACAAAAAGAGGGAAGAAAGGACTATTGAACACACGGCAGTAAACAGATGCAAATGTTCGCCGCCGACGAACTAAAGACATTATTCATGGCTTTCAGTAGCATACCTATTTGTTTTGCATGTCAAGTCAAATTCGTTCGATCAGTCCGCTTAACAATGGCAACATAAACAAGAGGGCCAAGAGGCTCTGAATCGCTTACCTGAGCAAAAAGGTTAAAGGTCATACTAGGGTCATCATTTGAACAAACCTGATAGTTTGCAACCATTTCCAAATGGTTCTAAAGAAGAGGATTTTTGAATATTTTTCTATGTATTGCTATGGTTCAAACCCAAGACACCCTGGGACGGGGCTATTTTGAACCCTGGAGCCATCATTTGAATAAACTTGGTAAAGGACCACTAGGCAATGCTACATACTAAATTTCAAGCATCTGAGGCAAGTGGTTCTGAAGAAGAATTTTTTTACATATTTTTTCTGAGCATTTCTATGGTTCAAACCAAGGACCCCCTGGGACGGGGACATTTTGGACCCTGGGGCCATCATTTGAACAAACTTGGTAAAGGGCCACTAGACAATGCATCAAACCAAATTTGAAGCATCTGCACTAAGGGGTTCTGGAGAAGAAGATTTTTAAGTATATTTTAATTTCAAACCCAAGACCTCCCGCCGCAGTGCCATTTTGAATTCCATGGCCACCATTTACATAAACTTCGTAGGAGTCCACCAGGCAAAGCATCGTACCAAATTTCAAGCATCTGAGCCAAGTTGTTCTGAAGAAGAAGATTTTTGAATATTTTCTATGTATTTCTATAGTTCAAAACACAGGACTCCCTGAGGCGGGGCCATTTTTGGACCCTGGGGTCATCATTTGAACAAACTTGATAAAGGACTATAAGGAAATGCTACTTACCAAATTTCAAGCATCTGAGCCTTGATTCTCTGAAGAAGAAGATTTTTTAAATAATTTTCAATGTATTTCAATGGTTCAAACCCAGCCCCCCCCCCCTGGGGCGGGGCCATTGTAGACCATGGGGTCATCATTTGAACAAACTTGGTAAAGGACCACTATGGAATGCTACATACCAAATTTCAAGCATCTGATTCAAGTTGTTCTGAAGAAGATTTTTTTGAATATTTTTCTATGTATTTCTATGGTTCAAACCCAGGACCCCTTTGGGCGGGGCCATTTTAGACCCTGGGTCCACCTTTGATCAACTTGGTAAAATACTAGGCAATTCTACATACCAAATTTCAAAGCATCTGAGCCCTGCGGTTCTGAGTACGAAGATATTTGAATATTTTTCTTTGCATTTCTAAGGTTCAAACCTTGGACTCCCTGCCATGGAGCTATTTTAGACCCTGGGACCACCATTTGAACAAATTTGGTATAAAACTATAAGGCAATACTACATACTAAATTTCAAGCATCTGAGCCTTGCGGTTCAGATTTTTTAATATTTTTCTTTGTATTGCTATGCTTCAAACCCAGGACCCCCCTGGGGCGGGGCTGTTTTGGACTCTGGGGCCATCATTTGAACAAATATGGTAAAGGACAACTCGGCAATGCTATATACCAAATTTCAAGCGTCTGAGTCAAGTGGTTCTGAAGAAGATTTTTTTTTTTTGATATTTTTCTATGTATTTCTAAGATTTAAACCCAGGACCCCCGACGGCGGGGCCATTTTGGACCCTTGGGCGATCATTTGAAGAAACTTGGTAAAAGACCACTATGGAATGCTACATACCAAATTCCAAGCATCTGCACCAAGTGATTCTGGAGAAGAAAATTTTTAAGTATATTTGAATTTCGAACCCAAGACCCCCCGCCGCAGGGCCATTTTGGACCCCAGGGCCATTATTTGAACAGACTTGGTTGAGGTCTACTAGACGATGCTTCATTTTAAATATCAGAGCCCTAGGCCTAGTGGTTCCAGAGAAGATGTCATTTAAAGCAATATGTTCTATAAAAGGGTTATCCTTTGGAAGCAAGGATCACACCAAAGAACTGAAAACTGTCGAGTGTACAAATTGTTGCCGACGCACGACGGACACTGACTGATCACAATAGCTCACCCTGAGCCTATGGCTAAGGTGAGCTAAAAAAAACATAGCATGGATACTTGGCATAACACTAATTCATATGCAAAAAACTAAAGTCATTTGCCGTGTGACTGCAATACAATTAATGCCGTTTACTTGTCCCTATTAATCCTTAGCGAAATTCGAGGGGGTATTATCTGCTAAAGCTCAACAAAAACATTACTTTCGTCATTGCTAATATATTTATTATTTATAATTTTACCGATTTTATAAAATTTAATAATCTTTAAAGTGTCAAAATAGCTTATAAAACCTTTTACAACAGAGAATGTAATGAATCTCAACCACTATATCGCATGACAGGTAGCCATAACGCCGCTGTAACGAAGTAAACTGACCCCATAGAATAACGACCCCCCGGTCATTATTCTTCAGAAAAAATGACCCCTTTTCTATAAACTACTGACTCCCTTTAAAAAATAATGACCCCCCCTAATGATATCTATAAAATAGTGACCCCCGGTCAGTTTTCTTTCAAGAATAGTGAGCCCCGTCCCCCACCTCGGTCATAATATTACGACTCACCATGAAGCAATGAGGTCTTTATAAATGCTTATGGCATACAGAATGTTGTGTCCGGTTCTGTTACAACTCTCTTGTTTGATAATGGATATTAAAATGACTTGGCACAAATGTCAAAAGACAATTTATCGCGTGCAAGATATAGGTCCCAACCTAAAAGATTAAAGTCAGTATCATAAATTAAGATAACAGACAATGTGTTAGTTTGATTGATTGATTTGATGCTTAACGTCCACGGTAAACAGCTATGGTCATGTCGGGACGGTCAGTTAACCTTACCACACTATTCCTGGGCAGGCTAAGACCTCCTAAGCGTTAAGCAGTACTAAGTGCACATACTTTCGCCAGAAATTGACTCATGGTGTCAATGTTATATAAGATTTTAGTATTAACAGGTAGACTTATGCACAATACAGAGGTTTTGCTGGTTATTTTGAAAAAAAAAATATCACGTTGGGGTAGTATCTCTATAGAACTTTGCTTATTTTCAATACAATCAATTATAATAACACCAATTGCCTTACTCTATCTGCTTGAAAATGAAGAAAGAAGTGAACCGAAAAATCATTTTTGACCTCTCAATAAGCAATTTCTTCGCGCATTGTCATTTATATTCGCGTAGAGGAGTCATAATATTATGACCAGGATACTTTTCTTTAAAAATAATCGCCGGGGTCAACTTTTTGAGAAAAGTGACGGTGGTCATTATTCTAGGCGGTCACAATTCAATTCTTCGTGAGGAGTCATTTATCTTCGCGTGGGAAGGATGTGTGTGTGTGTGTGTGTGTAGGAAAAGGGAGGGGGGAGGGGGTTCATAATATTATCATGTTATGACTGGGAAGTCATTATATTATGACCGGGGGTCACTTTTCTTTAAACAATAATGACCGGGGTCGTTATTCTATAGGAAACCCACAGAATAACGACTCCCGGTCATTATTCCATAGAATAAAAGGCCATCGGCCAAGTGTCACCCGACGTTTGAAATGTGTCACAAACTTCAGCCCTTTATTCTGTTTCAGAGTAAATGTATGGCCAAAAACAGAAAATATACATATTACAAAACCTGGTAAGCAAATGATAACTGAACATAAGCAAAGACATATACCCAATTACTGGGCCTATTTATAAAATACTTAAGTTCAGAACGGGGCATGTATGTGTGAAATCAGGTTACTGAAACTATAGGCCCTTACAAAATGACCAAAACATCAAGACTATATACCCAGTAACAAAATAACAAGAGCCATAATCCTTCTTATATGAATCTGATGAAAAACGAACAATGCGTTTGTGAAAATTCAGTCCATTAATATGAATAGTTCTGGAGTTATCCCTTTACCTTTAAGTGAATGTCTATTATCTATGAAAGGGGAATAACTCTGTCACTAATAATTTAGCATACCCTAACAATAATAAGAATAATCACTTTACCAAACGCTAATAGCATACCAAATTTCAGCTCTCTTGGTCAAACGATTCAAAAGTTGGAAAAATGCAAAAAAAAATGACAAAGGGCCATAACTTTGTAAAAAATAGGACAATTGAAATTCCAAAATCACATGCACATCTTCAGATCATGATGAAACATTCTGCACAATTTCAAGTCAGTCTGATACAAGATGTTGCAGGAGTTGCGGGGACAAGGTCTGAGTCAGCAAGGGCCGTAACTCAATTAAAAATGACCGAAACAAAAATAAAAAACCACATGCACATCTTCATATCGTAAGAATACGATCTGTAAAATTTCAAATCAATCCGATGAAAGATGTAGGAGGAGTTGTGGGGACAAGATTTCGGAAGGTCTGAGTCAGCAAGGGCTGTAACTCCATCAAAAATGGCCGAAACAAAAATCAAAAACCACATGCACATCTTCATATCATAAGAATACAATCTGTAAAATTTCAAATCAATCCGATGAAAGACGTAGGAGGAGTTGCGGGGACAAGATTTAGGACGGACGGACGGACGGACGGAAGGACGGACGGACGCACACACGGACGGACGAGGGTCATTTCTATAGTCCCCCTCCGCCTACGTCGGGTGACAAAAAGTGACTCCGTTTCTAAAACATACTGACTCCCGTTTACCCCCTTGATGATACCTATAAAATATTAATCCCCACCAACTGACTTTTAACTTCTGCAAGCTGTATTATCTGGTAATACCTGATGATGTTGTTGGAAAGGATGTGTGTGTGTGTGTGTGTGTGTGTGTGTGTTGAAGGAGAGACTGGCGGCGTTATTGTATTATAATGTCATGACCGCGAGTCATAGTATTATGACGGGGTAGGAGGGTCACTATTCTTTAAAGAATAATGACCGGGGGTCGTTATTCTATGAGGAACCCATAGAATAACGACCCCCTGTCATTATTCTATAGAAAAAGCGACTCCGTTTGTAGAAACTACTGACACCCGCTAACCCCATCAATGATAGCTATAGAATGATAATCCCCACCTAATCGACCACTTATTAACTATTAACTACTGCAAGTTTTGTTATTTGTAATATTAAATTTTGCTGTTTTTCTTATTGAAGAAAATTTGTTTTCGCGCTACTCACTGACAAGGAAATTTCCCCACAGAAGAACGACCCCCGGTCATTATTCTTTAAAGAATAGTGACCCCACCCTGTCATAGTATTATGACTCTGTGGTCATGATATTATTATCTCATGACGCCGCCCAACACACACACACACACACACACACACACACACACACACACACACAATAAATCCCCAAACACATACATCCTTCCCACGCAAAATTTAATCACTCCTCAAGAAAACTTGTGACCGCCTGGAATAACGACCCCTTCACCTTATCGTCACTTTTTTTTAAAGAAAATCCTCGGCCATTAGTCTCTAAAGTGAAATACATTGAGTAGAATGATACTTATTCACAAACTAATCGAAATGACATGTGTGTGGTCCTTTTCCGGGTTGAAGATTTTGTCAAACTTTCTTAAGTAGCAAGAAAACAAATTTTTGACATGAAATTTGTAAGCACTACTACTGCTACGATAGCAGAAGCAGTTGCAGTAGCAACAACAACATCTACAAGTATTACCAATAATAAAACTTGCAGTAGATGATATTGCATTGACCTTCACCTTTTTTACAACAAGGTTAAATTTTCTTTAAATTAGAAAATGTCGTAACATATTTTTGAAGACTTTGGTATAGCCAATCAACTAAATGAGTATTTGAAGAATTTTAGAACCAGAGATCAAGGTCATTCTTTGATCGTATTTCAACAGCTTCAGACATCTCTGTTAAACGAAACGACTGAGCTGATTGAAGGAAAATGTCACATGGAACCTCCATGAGTCAGGAAAAACATAGTTTGTTTGGACGGTTCTGGTCACAGGGCCGAGATGTCCCTTATGCCCATGTGTTATAAACCTTTAAAATTCTTCTTCTCTCCAAAAGTTAATGATATTGAAAATATGATATCCAGCATTTTGGGATTCATATAGTAGGTTTTTCAAGCGATGACACAAGTTTGATATTTGACCTGTTGTTTACTCTGGTGAGCGATTCAGGACCTCATGGTCCTCTTGTTTTTTCATTTTAAATTTTATGCTAACAATGAAAATGATCGGATGCGTATTTCTGCTGCGTCTGATCTTGGTCTGAACGTTTGCCTCTATGCTAGGCTTAAATGGGTTAACGAAATCGTATCAGCCATAGGAGCGTACACTATACTCGGAATGACTTAGTTTTTTTTATTCCGAGTATGACTTTATTTCTTATATTCATTTATTTGTTTATTTCATGTATTTGTTTATTTCACGTATTTGTTTATCATTTTTTTTTGTACGGGGTGGTTGTGGGGAAGGCGGTGAGTGTGTGTGTGTGTGTGTGTGTGTGTGTTGAGGGGGGTGGGGGGAGGGGAGACGGGGTGACGTTCTTTTCTTTTTAGCTAATGGCCACTACACTTCGCGTAGAGGGTCAATAATATTATGACCGGCGGGGTGGCACCTTTTTTTAAAGAATAATGACCGGGGGTCGTTATTCTATGGGGGTCACAATTCTTCGCGAGGGGTCGATTTATTTCGTGTATGGGAATCATAATATTATGACCGGGGAGTCATAATATTATGACCGGGGAGTCACTTTTCTTTAAAGAATAATGACCGGGGGGTCGTTATTCTGGGGGGGGGGGGTTCACTTTACTTCGTTACACCGCCTTTCGGCGGAGAAAATGCTCGTTACTTGTGCCTTTCAGAGGAACCAACAGCACTTCTCTACGAAAATGAAGGTTAGAAGGTATGCCAGTTCAAGTTGCAAATAAAAGCATCGTAAACGACTGCGTAATACCCCGCCACTGCAAACCAATACCCCGTCTTCTATCTTTTATACATTTTTTTTATCATGACATGAACAGAATTTTTTCATAATTTTATACATGTATATAGCTCTGGGGCAGGGGCAGGTAACCTATGTGGACTTAATACTACTTGTAACAGAAAGCTTATGTTATTTTAATCATTTCTATGAAATTTCATCAAGATATACCGAAAATCTGATTTTATATTGATTTTTTCATGATTTCATACATGTATACAGCATGTGTCAAGGGCAGATAACCACTGGGGGACAAAATTTTGATCAAGACATAAAGCTTATATCAATATGATAATTTGTTACAAGTTTCAGAAAAATCCCTTTCGACCCTAATTTTATACATTTTTTTTTCATTATTTCATACATGTATATAGCCCTAGGGCAGGGGCAGATAATCCAGGTGGACAAAATTCTGCTTATAACTGAAAGCTTATGTTACTTCGATCATTTCTGTGAAATTTCATCAAGATATTTCAAAGTGTACAAGAACTACAGACCAAAAACTGTTTTTAAGACCATGAAAAGGGCAATAACTCCATAAGAAGACATCGAAATTTGCCCATTAACAATCCCAACCGAGATCTTTCCAAGACCAATGCACATGCCATGTATGAATAAAATCCGTTAATAAATACTCAAGTTATCGAACGGAAACGAAGTGCTCACGGACGGACGGACGACCGGACGGACGGACGGACAGACGTACGTACGACGGACGGACAGACACACGGACAGCCAGCTGGAAAACATAATACCCCGCCACTAACGTGTGGCGGGGTATAATAAATCCAAATGTAGCAGGTAAGTTCTGGGAATATTGGTGAAACGAAACACCCGAAGCAGTATACCTTATTACAGAAGAGTGATATAAATGGTCCATATCTGTTCAGCTCGCAAAAATCACCAGACATTTCCAAAGCTCTTTATAGACACTTTCCCTCATCTTTGCTAAAATCTGTGGTTGTATCAAACAGAAAACATCTTAATCAAAACATAAAGAACCTTTATTCATTCATGCAGTAGTTTGCCACGATATCTGTAACTCATCCAGAATAAATGTTATCGGTTCCTTTCCGAGATCATTTGAGCCGCGACACGAGAAAACCAACAATGTGGTTGTGCGCCCAGCGCAGACTCAGATCAGCCTGGGCATCCGCCCAGTCCGATCAGAGTCCTCTCTGTCCGCATGGAGGTAGCTTAAACCCTTAGATACCCTTTGAGTCTTTAACGAAGAGTCCGTTCAAACTGGGCGGATCCCCAGGCTGATCTGAGTCTTCACTGGGCGCACAACCACATTGTTGGTTTTCTCGTGTCGCGGCTCAATTTTAAAGTAGCATTTTAGTGACACTGGCTATATTCGGACAACTGCAATCGGATTGTTAAGGTGGTGATTTATGGTAAATGTAAAAATCTGCATAAAACCATAAAAATGTAACGTATCTCCCTGAAAGTTAGCAGACTTCTTATTTTTGTTGTTCTATACAGTTTAGAATACAAACTAGATGTACATGCTGCTTAAAAAAGTGTTTTTATAAGGAAAGATTAAAGGGTAATTTTCTGCGAATAAATCTGAAAAAATAATATCTTTATTGAAAATTTTCGTAGTGCTGAAGGTGCATTATTGCATAATGAAGAGCGTCCTAGCAATTATTTATTCCAACTCTTTCTCAAATTGTAATGTAGACCAGATGAAAACAGTAGCTTTTTCTCAAATGTTCAACCATGTACAAAGTAAATGTACACTGGGCGCATTGATTAAATATAGGGGAGGCAAGCATACCTATGTTAACACCTACAGTATAAATAATACATTACTGACATGATCAGTGGTGTGTAGATGAAATTATTCAACCGTGTTATCCCAGAGACCTCGAACCCTATGCAAACTTTCTCTGGCTTCGCTCAAGGTGCTAATATAGCAAGCGCGGGTCCTGATACGGCAAGTGTGGGCAACGTCGGGGGTGAGCGTATGGAGACTTCGGGATCAAATAATCAGCCAGTTGGTAGTGGAAATGCTGAACAGCCTCGGTCACCACGATCTTATGCTCAAGCTGTGGCAAGTGAAGATTGCGTTGGCAAGGTGATCGACTTTTGTGAACATGTACTACATATTAGTAACCCAAGGGAGCGCATTTTGATTTATAGGGCTCATCGTATGGGAGCCTTTAATCCAAATAAAACTCGTAACATCGTTGTAAAATTTAAAGACACAGCTTCAAAGATGTAAGTTAAGAGTGCGTTGCAAAATATTAATCTAAGAGGGTCTCCTTATGCCGTATTTGAGCAGTTTCCACCAATTGTTCAAGAGCGTAGAAAAGCCTTAATCCCTGAAATGGTAAAAGCGCGCAGGGAGGGAAAGAAGGCTGCTTTAGTGCGTGATAAACTCTATATCAACAACAAACTTTTTGAGCCGGATGGAGCAGGTAATTCTGCTTAGGACAGTGGAGAAGGGCGTGAATTTGACAATTATTTCGTGGAATGTCGAAGGACTGAAAAATTGCATTGATGACGAAAATTTTGTAAATTTAGTGTCCGAGTGTGACATTCTGTTTTTCAGTGAGACCTGGCAAAGAGCAGGTGACTCATTTCATTTAAGGGGGTATGAATGTATCGATGTGCCTAGGAGAGAGAGTATGCATGGAAGAGGTAAGCGTGGTCATGGCGGTGTTTGTCTTTTTATACGTGCAGAAATAAAAGACGGAATTCAAATTTTAGAAAAAGATGATTCTGGGATCATATGGGTCAAGCTTTGTAAGAATTTTTTTCATTTAGAATCTGACATCTGTTTTTGTTTTGCATATATACCGCCCCAGGATTCTGCATACTATAAACAGCATAATGTTGACTATTTTGAATTATTAGAAAACGGTATCCGTAAATATTTGTCTGTTGGTAAAATTTCAATAACTGGAGATTTAAATGCAAGATGCGGTATGCGGCCAGATATTATTTACGACAGTCATACATTCGATAAATATATTCATACGGTAGACTGCTCCGACACGAGTATTAACAGCTTCGAGCTTCCGGAAAGATTTTCTATGGACAAAATTTGCAATTCATCTGGCATGAAGTTGCTCGATATATGTACAAGTACAGATATAAAAATCGTAAACGGACGTATGGGAGACGATGCAGGCCATGGTCATTTCACGTTTATGTCGGCAAATGGCCAAAGCATGATCGACTATGTATTAATGTCACACGATCTGTTTCCCTTAATTAAGAATTTTATCGTTCATGATTTTTATTCGTGTTCTGCACATGCGTCTATTCAACTAAATATCGATGTCAATTATTACCATCCCCTTCCAGAGGCGAATGATATCAAGGTCGAGAAACTAATATGGGATAGTGAAAAAACTAATGAATTCACAAATGTGCTAAATTCGCAAGCCGAAAATTTGAACATAATTGTTAACGAAATAATTGAATCAAGAATTGATATTAATCAAGGCATAGATACTTTGCAGATACACTGTATAATGCCTCATTTAGTGTATTCGGTACGATAAAATCAACAAAGCGTCGTAGTTTCTCTGAAACAGAGCGTAAGTTTAAAAGTCCGTGGTACATGGAGGAATGCGAAGCCGCAAGGCGGGAACTCAAGTCAGCCCATAAGGTTAACAGAAAATATCGGTCACGTGATACGCGCGAGGCAGTTGTTGAAAAAAGGAGTAATTATTGTAAAGTAAAACGGTGGGCTAGAAATAAATTTAAACAAAAACAAAGAAATACGATGCATAATTTAGCCAAATCGCAGCCAAAAAAATTCTGGAGTGAAATACGTAAAATGAAAGGAAATTATAATAATCAATCAAATATTACGGCGGATGATTTTTTACACATTTTAAGTCGTTATTTGCCTCTGATCAACAATTCCAGAACGAGGAAACCGAAACCCACATCTCTGGTGATATTCCCGGTAATGTGATAGAACAACTTGACTGTGCTTTCACATGTACTGAGGTCTTAGCTGCCATACATTCCTTAAAGCGAGGCAAGAGTGCCGGTGTTGATTCGTTATCGCCCGAGATTTTTATCGATGGCGGGGAAATATTAGCACCTATTTTATGCAAACTCTTCAATCATATGTACGAAAACTGTATATACCCTGACTCCTGGTCAAGAGGAATCATAGTTCCAGTCCCTAAAAAGGGTAATTTAAATGAGGTGAACAATTACAGAGGAATCACACTGACAAGCATATTTTCTAAAATATTTTCCATTTTACTCGATACTCGATTACGTAAATAGGCCGAGGATAACAATTTATTAACTGATGTACAATTTGGGTTTAGGAAACAGAGAAGCACGATCGATTGTGTTTTTATTTTGCAAAGTATAATCAATAAAGTCTTAAGAGTCATTCTCTGTAAGCACCAAAATCAGGTGAAAATGACATGTCTCAGATTTTCACGAAACTCAGTGTCTGTTTTGCTTATGTCAAGTGATGAACAAAAATAAAAGTTTTTTTTCGATCAAACTATCCGTTGCCATGGCAACCAGGATTTTCTGTTTTTCAGCCTAATCTGGTGATTTTTCAAATGAAAAATGCAAGATTTGACTCCAATTGTTCTGGTAGTAATTCACAACAAACGGTATTGATACTTACATTTTACAAGAGAACCATGTAAGTGCTGCTTACAAATACAGAAAAGTTTCTTCATATTACTATGGTCAAGCAGTCACTGACCTTGACTTCCACCTTGTAAGGCGTCTATTTCAAAACATCAAAAATCAGCAAATTTTTAAGACGTTTTACTAAAAAATGCGGCTATAGATTTTTTTCTTTCTCTTGGTGCAGAGAGTACAAAGCCTAGTTGTTGATATATCAAAAAATTGGAGATGGTATATTTTTTAAATTGAAAATATTTTTCTTTGAATTTAACCACCGTCAGAGAAATCAGAAGGAACTTTCATAGTTGAAATTCTGAGATAAAATACAATATCTTGAAGATTTTCAAGAAATATGAGCCAAAATACAAGTTGATGCATGATTAACAACTGAAGAAAACTACATATAGAGTTTTCACCCTCAAAAATACGTTAGTACCTTACAATTTGGGGTTAAATTACCCCACCCACTTTCTTTCAATGCAAAACCAAATTAAAAGTTGCATGCTACAATGAATATATCTCAGTCTCTGCTGATTTTGAATGGTCTAGGGGGCTTCTACAAGCTAATTATTTCTGTCGTCTTTCTTTTTTTCATCATGTTCCCACAGTGGTTGGTGGGTGGGGGGCTGGATGGGGGACATTTTTTTTTTTTTGGTGCGGATCCCATCAGCGTCTGCGTAGCCCTTGCCTGCACTCAATGTCCTGTAGGAATAAACGGATTATGACCATACTTGCATGCATACATAATTGGGTAGGGTTAAAGAACTGATTAGATTTTGTTGACCTTGATCCTATTTTCAAGGTCACAGAAAGTCAAAGAATGATGAAAAATGGTTTTTCTGCACCGTATCTCCGAAATGGATAAATTGATTTTTACCAGACTCGCACAAATATATCATTGTGAAATGGAAAAGAACTGGCTAGATTTTGCTGACCTTGACCTTATTTTCAAGGTCACGGGGGTCACTGAATGCTGGAAAAAATGGCTTGTCAGCACAATATCTTCTAAATGGATGGATGGATTTAAAGCAAACCTGCACAGATATATAACTCTGAAATGAAAGAGAACTGATTAGATTTTGGATCTATGTATATACTTTCTATTTTCCAAATAAGTCTCATTTGGACAATAATTCGGTATATTTTACTGCTATGGATACAATCAGATGTTCCACCAAAACAGCAATTGACAATCTGAGTGCATCTAGTAGCAACAAATAAAGGACATAAAATGAGCAGAAATACATTTAGATATTTCATAACGGAGAAGAAAATTTGCTTATATATTTATCATATTGATAAACATATTTATGTCTCCCCCTCAACATTTGCGGGGGGGGGGGGGGAGGAAAGGGAAGGCGGGTATGTTGTTTTGGTGCAGATCCCGTCTGCATTGGTGTCGGTGTCTGTGTGTCAGCATAACTTCATGTCTGCACTCTATCTCCTGAAGGGTTAAATGTGTATTTTCACCAAACTTGCAAAGATACATCTTTGGGTGGGGAAAAAGAGCTGATTAGATTTTGGTGACGTTGACCCGATTTCAATGTCATAGGAGGTATCTGAATGGCTTGTTGGCGCCATATGTCCTGAACGGGTGGATAGATTTAGATCAAACTTGCACAAATATATCACAGGGAAGCGGAAAAGAACTGAAAAAAGTTGATGACCTTGACCATATTTTCAGGTCACAGGCGGTAAAAAACAATGAAAATGGGTTGTATGCACCATATCTTCGGAAGGGATTTATGCATTTTGATCAAACTTGCACAAGTATATTATAAGGAAGTGGGGAAACACTGTTAGACTTTGGTTACATTGATCTTATATTCAAGGTCACATGAGGACTTACAGTGTTAAACATGGTTTGCTTGCACCATATCTCCGGAATGAACAGATCGAGTGTGACCAAACTTGCACAGACACACCATTGGAACATGGGAAAGAATTAATTAGATGGTTGTCCAGGGACAACTTCTCGAGCCCACTGTTTGCTATAGTGACCTATAAGTATGTCAACACTAAATGCTTCATTTACTTATTAGATAGAAGCCAAACAAGTATAGTTCATGATACAGCATATTTCTTTTTTTTTTCCTTATGAAGGAAAACAAGTGGAACTATGGCCATGACAAGCACACATTATGACCATTTTATTATTTGACCTTGAAGTGTGACCTTGACCTTGGACCAACCTGAACAAACATTTCTACTTGTTAAGGAGAACAATTGTGCCAAATTATTTTGAAAATCATGCAAAATTGTATAAATTATATGGCACGGACAAGCTCAGTTTATGACATTTTTTTATCATTTGACCTTCAAGTGTGACCTTGACCTTGGACCTACCTTAATAAATTCCACATGCCACTTCTACTCATCAAGGAGAACAATTGTGCCAAGCTGTTTTGAAATTCATCCATTAATGTAGAAGTAATGGCCAGGACAAGCCCTATTTATGACTAGTTTTATCATTTGACCTTCAAGTGTAACCTTGACCTTGGATATACCTGCAGATGTTACAAAATGGTACTTGAACTCATCAAGGAGAACAATTGTGCCATTTTTTTTAAATGCATGCATAAATGTAGCTGTTATGGCCCTGACAAGCTCAATTTATGACAATTTTTATCATTTGACCTTTGAATATGACCTTGACTTTTGCCCTACCTGGCCAAATGTTCCAAATGGCACTTCTACTCATTAAGGAGAACAATTGTGCCAAATTATTTTGAAAACCATCTATAAATGTAGAAGAAATGGCTCGGACAAGCTCAATATATGACCATTTTACCATTTGACCTTTAAGTGTGACCTTGACCTTAGACCTACCAGAACGAATGTTTCAAATGGCACTTCTGCTCATCAAGGAGAACAACTGTGCACACTTATTTTGAAATCTATCCATAAATATAGAAGTTTTAAAGGTCCCAGGAAGTCATAGAAAGCCGCTAGATGGATTGTTTGACCTTTATTCTGTTTTGGAGGTCAGAGGTGGTCTTAAAATGGTTAAAATGGCTTATCTATACCCTATGTTACGAAGCATTTGTTGGAATTATGCTAAACTAGCCCTAAATCATCATTTGGAGAAGATTCATAACTGATTATTAGGGCCTTGCCAGACGAAGTAATTTGTAATTTTGTAATTTTTTGGTACAGTAATCGTGTCCGCTCTATAACTCTGAAACTCTTTGTGATACTTTCAGGAAACTTGGTACAAATGTAAAACAGCATCAGACAATACATGTTTGCAGAGAGAAAGAACCACAATTCCACCTACATTGTTTACTGAAATATGCCCCTTTGTAATTTTTTGGTACGGAAATCGTGTCCGCTCCATAACTTTGAAACTGTTTGAGATATCTTCACGAAACTTGGTACAAATGTATCAGACGATGTGAAGAGAACAAAAAGTGTTACTCTTTCTACATTTTTAACTGAATTATGCCCCTTTGTAATTTCAGTACGGAAATTGTGTCTGCTCCATAACTCTAAAACTGTTTTAGATATTTTCACAAAACTTGGTACGAAAGTGAAACATCATCAGACCATTTGCAGACAACAAAAACTATAACTCTACCTATGTTTTTTACTGAATGATGCCCCTTTGTAATTTTCAGTACGGAAATCTTGTCCGCTCTATCACTTTAAACCTCTCAGATATTTTCATGAAACTATGTACAAATACAGAACATTGTTAGACAATGTGCAGAGAATAAGAACCACAACTCCATCTCCTTTTGTACTGAATTATTTTCCTTTGTCATTTAAAGCATAGAAATTTTATCTGCTATCAGCTTTTAAACCATCAAAGATATTTTCTTGGAATTTTTTACAAATATAAAGCATCAGACAATGTGCAGAGAATTAAAACTGTAACTTCATCTACATTTTCTACAGAATTATGCCCTTTTGTAATTTTCAGTATAGAAATCATTCCACTCTCTAACTTTAAAACTGTAGGCGATATTTACTTATAAATTGATACAAATGTAAAGCATCATCAAACAATTTGTAGAGAAAAAGAACCATAACTGCACCTTCATTTGTGTTGAACAGAATAATATCCCTTTGTAATTTTGGGTATTGAGACCTTGTCCAATCTATAACTTTTAAGCCTTTGAAGATATTTTCACAAAACTGGGTACAAATATAAAGCATCATCAGAATATCTGAAGGTGTTCAGAGTGCAAGAATGGTAACTCCAGTTTCCTGCTTTACAGAGTTGTTGCCTTTGTTTTAATCAGTCATGATTTTGTTTTTTTGCCCGTATCTTAATTATTCTACCAGAGGCTTAATTCCAAACCACATGAAGCAACAACATGGTAACAGAAAGTTGTTATTGTATTTTCTGGTCGGGGACATACGACTTAAATTCCACCGACAGTCTCATAAAGGCGGGGCCCTGTTAGTTACCATGTTTCTAGTTAGGTTTTGGTGACTTTGACCCTATTTATAAGGGTCATTTGTTGATTTGATCTGAAAAAAGAACATGTATTTTGAACCAGTAGAATCATTTTTTATCAAACTTGCAAAGATTAATCTTTTAGGCAAGACAAAGACTTAGAATTTGGCGACCTTGATGCCATTTTCAAAGTCACAGGAGTAATTTGTCGAATCCGCTTGCCGTAAGCGAGGCAGTCGACAAAACTTCAGTTTGGTATATATGCATATGTGCCTCCATCCAGAACTTTTACAAAAACAAAGGACAGTAGACAAGAAAGCTTATGCAGACCAGACATTTGATGAGCAACTTTAAAATAAGTGTACCAGGTGCTATTTTATCATCAAAACTCATAGTATGTAACTTATGAATTCGTTTGAAAACTAAATGAGGTGGGTGGGGTAACTCACCTCCTAGATATACAGATTAAACATATTAATGAATGAAAAAATATATACATTGTATGTGTGTTTGATTTCTTCTCCAATGCATGTATCTATCTCTATTCATGCTCAGTTGCTGTTCTTTCTCTACATTGTACTATATACACTCAGATTGCCTAATTTCTTTGTGGAAGGAATGAGTGGTTTTTGTCATAGCAAATATAAAAATACTGATTTATCGTATATTATTTAACAAAATCAACACTTAGAATGCGTATGCATATGTAAAAAGTAAATAACAAGGAATATGTTTCATCAGCATTGAAACGATTTCCTGATAAATCCGTGTAAATGAACACTGACCCATAATAGAATAACAGTTACCATGGTTACCAAATGATAAACAATGTAAAAACAATGGCAGCAAACATGTGGTGATCTTTTAAAAATGTTTCAGTTTACTCACAAGTCACAACTATGGAAACTTGAGATATATTATCCATGGCATGTAACTTTTGCATTCATTTCATATTCAGTGGAAGTGGGTGGGGTATTTGCATCCCAAACTGTAAATTTTAAACATACTTCTGAATGAGAAAAGTATTTATGTAACTTCTATCCACTGTATTCAATGTATTTATTTGTATTTCTGCTCATATTTGCTTAACATTCTCCAGATATTATCTCTTATAACAGATTTTCTGCTATGACAGTTTCTTCTGATTTTCCTGACGGTGACTAAATTCAAAGAAAATTATTTTCAATTTAAAAAATATACCATCTCCAATTTTTTGATATATTAAGAGCTAGGTGTTATACTCTCTGTACCAAGAGAATGAAAAAAATCTATAGCCGCATTTTCTAACAAAGTGCTTTCAAAATTGGCCAATTTTTTATATTTTTAAAGAGATGCTTTACTAGACAGAAGTCAAGGGCACCTACTCCTTGACCATAGCAATATAAAGAAAAAAAATTCTATCCGTACACAGCACTTACATGGGTCTCTTAAAAGACATGAGTGCCAATAACATTTGTTGAGAAATACTGTCAATACAACTGGTGTCAAATCTGGCATTTTTTATATGAAAAATCACCAAATTCGGCCAAAAAAGAGAAAATCCTCGTTGCCATGGAAACGGACAATTTGATTGGAGAAAAAATTGTATTTTTATTCATCACTTGACATAAGCAAAAAAGACACTAAGTTTCATCAAAATCTGAGACATGTCATTTTCACCCCCTATTGCAATTTTTTGGTGCTTACAGAGAATTACTCTTAAATAATAAGCAAAAACTTTACTGCGCTTTTGTGGATTTTCAAAAAGCCTTCGACCAAGTTTATCGTAACGGCATATGGTATAAACTACTCTTATGTGGCGCTTCCTCAAAAATGATAAATATGTTACAAACAATTTCCGAAAAAGTAAAGTCATGTGTGAAAGTAAATGGGTCTTATACTCAGTATTTTGATAGCTATATGGGTGTAAAACAAGGCGAACCTCTTTCCCCACTATTGTTTATTTTCTTTATAAATGATATGTCACGATATTTATATGAGGATTCTGCTGATCTTATATCTATAAATGAAATACAGATGTTTATCTTATTATTTGCAGATGACACGGTTATATTCTCAAGGTCCAAGACTGGTTTACAAATTTTGCTGAATAAAATGCATACCTACTGCAATAAATGGGGTATTACTGTAAATACAGGCAAAACAGGTTGTAATGGATTTCAAAGGGGGTACTCGTCCTGAAACTGTTGAACTATACTACGATAAAACATTACTAAAGTGTGTATCGAAATTCACATACCTAGGCGTGACTGTCTCGTTTAATGGCAAATTTTTTCAAACTCAAAAGGTTTTAGCTGAACAGGGTATGGAAGCATTATTTTCACTAAATAATCTATTTAGTATGATGTCTTTAGCGGTGACAGAGAAGCTTAAATTGTTTGATGCAATGATTTTACCAATATTAAATTATGGGGCAGAAATATGGGGGTTCCATTCTGGTCCAGATGTTGAACGTATTTGAAATTTTTGAAACAGATTCTTGGGGTTAAAGTACAAACATGCACAGTTGCAGTATACGGAGAACTAGGAAGGGTTTCTTTAAGCGTATTACGAAAGATTAAAATTTTGAAGTATTGGTATGGTATTGTGAAGTCTCCAGATTCATTAAAATTTAAATTATTACAATCTGAAATTGAAATAGATAATTGCAATAATAACTGGGCTAGCCAGGTAAAAAATCTTTTATCCGATTTGGGGTTTCAGTATTTATGGAATAACCAGGATGTTTCTAAAATTCAACTTGACAGAGTAATCGAACGAGTGCATGATCAGTTTCTACAGGGCTGGTTTTCGGATATGCAAAATTCGGTAAAATTAAACTCATATAGTACATACAAACATGTATTTGAATTAGAAAAGTATCTTTATTGTGTTTCAAACTTAAAGCACTTGACTGCGCTATCGCGTTTTCGTTGCTCCGCACACAAGCTAAATATAGAAGAAGGACGGTATAGAAATATAGACAGACAAGACCGATTATGTACTAGGTGTAATATGTCAACAGTAGAAAATGAGTACCATTTTGCTTTGGTCTGTCCTTTTTATCGTGGTATAAGATTGCAATGTTTACCCAGATATTATTGTGCGTGGCCATCGTACCAAAAGTTTGAAAACTTAATTTCGTCTAAACAATCGGGTTTACTCTCAAAATTAGCTAAATATATTTATCTTGCGAATGAGAAGCGTGATAGTGTTTAGTTTATGCGTTATTACAAATGATAAAGAGAATGTATTTGCTATCCACCGGACACACGACACCTCGTGCTGACGTCGATGCGACGCAAAAACGTCGCAGCGACGGCAGTACGACGTCATGTGTCCGCCGGGGTATGATGTGATGTATGACAATATGAAAAATGGCAATATAACGGAGAGATGATAGAATTCTGTGTTAAAGCATCTACAAATCACAAAGTTTACTTTACATACCTGTTAAAGCATAATTTAATCCACAAATGATACTATTTTGTAGTAAGCATAATCCGTTCATGCCTCACTTATATACTTGTGAATGACACGCGAGCGAGGCACGTGCATTTTATGACTTCCTATGTGTTCCGTTACACTTGATAGGTTTGAAGGATACACAAATTGTTACGTGATAGCATGAATGGATTATTGCTTGCGGTATTACAGCTGGTTTATTTACCTTCATTTCTAACGGTGTTGACTTTGTCGCATATCTTTATATGTAACATGCTCTTCTCACATGTATTGTATATAACCGCCTATGTTTAGGGCAAAACACGTATTTCGTTTGAGCCCAAATAAATAAATTGAATTGAAAAATTGAAATTGTTAAAATAGCCCCACCTGTCTCACCTGTGTGTTTTGACAAACAAAAAAAATGGACACAGACTGCATCTTTTTTCATCTGCTCAGCCTGATAATGAGTGAAAGAGTTTGAAAAAATAATTGCTAGAACGCTCTCCACTATGCAAAAAGGTACTCTAAGCACTAAGTATATTTTCAATAACGATATTATTTTTTCAGATTTATTCGCAGAAAATTTTCCTTTGATCTTTCCTTATAAAACACTTTTTAACATTAACAAATGCTGCATTTTGGGATTCTAAATTACGAGAAACAACATAAAGAAGGCATCTGCTAAGTTTTGGAAAGATCAGTGTTATTTTGAGTATTTTATGCAGATTTTTCTTTGTCCCAAATCAGTGATTATCACCACCTTAAGAATTAAACAATGAAAAGATGCATACTGAAATCATTAATAGATAAAGCGGATTACTGTTTTAAGGGAGCCATTGCACTAGAACAGCTAGCATTATCAATAACTCACATAAAACTATCTAAAAATGCACAGTTAGGTTTTCAGTTTGATCCAGGTTATCCACAGTTCTAGAGTCCGGATGAATTAATCTAATGTTAATGGCCTTCGCTGATTCTGCTGACACCCAATCCACAGTCATGCAATTAAAGAATAAGAATAGTAACTAACCATTACTGGGTTAAGGGCTAGGCAGAGAGATGACAAGTTTTTCTAAAATATCGTGACCTTTACCTTGACCACCAAATTTATTCATCATCCTGCACATCGCTGGTGTAAATTCCACATAAGCGACAAAATGTATACATACCTATGTACATACGAAGGTACATATGAAATTACATACAGACGTAACACTATATAGCCCTTCGCCAACTTCGCTGTGCGAGGGGATAATACAGATAATAAAAGGTCATCGGCCAAGTGTCACCCGACGTTTGAAATGTGTCACAAACTTCAGCCCTTTATTCTGTTTCAGAGTAAATGTATGGCCAAAAACAGAAAATATATATATTACAGAACCTGGTAAGCAAATGACAAACATAAGCAAAGACATATACCCAATTACTGAGCCTCTTTATAAAATACTTAAGTTCAGAACGGGGCATATATGTGTAAAATCAGGTTACTGAAACTATTGGCCCTTACAAAATGATCAAAACATCAAGACTGTATACCCAGTACAAAATAACAAGAGCCATAATCCTGCTTATATGAATCTGATGAAAAATGAACAATGCATTTTTGAAAATTCAGCCCATTAATATGAATAGTTCTGGAGTTATCCCTTTTACCTTTAAGTGACTGTCTATTATCTATGAAAGGGGAATAATTCTGTCACTTATGATTTAGCACATCCTAACAATAATCAGAATAATCAATTTACCAAATGCTAATAGCATACCAAATTTCAGCTCTCTCGGTCAAACGGTTCAAAAGTTGGAAAAACGCAAAAAAAATGACAAAGGGCCATAACTTTGTAAAAATAGGACAATTGAAATTCCAAAATCACATGCACATCTTCAGATCATGATGAAACATTCTGCACAATATCAAGTCAATCTGATACAAGATGTTGCAGGAGTTGCGGGGACAAGGTCTAAGCCAGCAAGGGCCCTAACTCCATTAAAAATGGCCGAAACAAAAATAAACTACCACATGCACATCTTCATATCGTAAGAATATAATCTGTAAAATTTCAAATCAATCCGATGAAAGATGTAGGAGGAGTTGCGGGGACAAGATTTCGGAAGGTCTGAGTCAGCAAGGGCTGTAACTCCATCAAAAATGGCCGAAACAAAAACCGAAAACCACATGCACATCTTCATATCATAAGAATACAATCTGTAAAATTTCAAATCAATCCGATGAAAGACGTAGGAGGAGTTGCGGGGACAAGATTTCGGACGGACGGACGGACGGACGGACGGACGGACGGACGGAAGGACGGACGGACGCACACACGGACGGACGAGGGTCATTTCTATAGTCCCCCTCCGCCTACGTCGGGTGACAATAAAGGGTCTTGTATCTTGGCCTAGCAGTTTCCTGAAGATTTTCCCCAAATCGTATTTTTCTTACTTCGAAAGGATTACCATTCTGATGCCGCACTCTTTAAGGAGCCGCTACCATGAATATAGGGTCATTTTACAACTTATTTAAAGTGAGTTTCCTGTTCATTGTCGATTTTCAGTTTTGATTTTATATCCGAGCATTAAACTTACAACATGTTTCATTTTAATAAATTACTAATGCAGTTGCATTTACTGCAACTAGTTTAAGTCACCTCTAAGATAAAAAAAAAAGTTTCTTCTGTAAACGCAACAGTATTTCATAACTGTTTAGTCTATGCATCGCCGTGTAAACCCAACGTATTAATCCTAATAAACGCCCCTGCTCTAATAAACGCCCCTGCCTCTTTCCGAAAATATTGTTATATTATGTTGTATGGATTTCTGTTTTGATTTGCTGGATAAGGTATCTCTTTCAAATGGGGTCTACTTTAAAAGGATAGAATTTATTTGCTCCTAGAACAACTCTGTTACATATACTTCTTGTTTAGCTTCCCTGGATAACTTGGCCTTTCCAAGCTAGGGTTTACTCTAAAAGGAAAGAATTCGCTCCTACAGGAGCAGAGTTGCTCTCTACTGGAAAGAAAGGCAAAAATGAAAATGAGCCGCGACGCAAGAAAACCAACAACGTGGTTGTGCGCCCAGCGCAGACTCAGATCAGCCTGGGCATCCGCCCAGTCTGATCAGTCTTCGCTGTCCGCATGAGAGTAGCTGAGACCCTTAGCTACCCTTTAAGCGCTTAGGGAAGACTCTGCGCAGACTAGGCGGATGCCGATGCTGATCTGAGTCTGCACTGGGCGCACAACCACTTTGTTGGTTTTCTCGTGTCGCGGCTGAAATGAAGTTGCTGTTCCCGAAACTGTACCCACTAACCTTAAATCAGTGTTATAGGTAAAATGGTATTCAAGCCTCGATCGTTCACAGTGATTGGTGTGTGAGGTCACGTCGAACTTAGTACACGGATTAGCATTCGGAACACCAAAATTTTACATTGCACCTTACGGTAAAATAGACCACGGACTAGTTAATCTGAGATAAATGTGACGTGAAATCGGGCCTTAGACCCCAATTAATGGCAATTAAATAAAGGCGAATCGGATATTTCCGACAAACATTGCCAATCACTGACAAACATCGTATTTTGCCGTTGTTGTGCGAAGCTGGCAACGGCAGAATAACAGTGGGAACGCAGACTCATCACATTTGAGTAATTCATTTTCTGAGCGGTCGTCTACGCACAAAGAAATAATCCCTTTTTTCGCCGGAAAAAAATGGCGGGAAATTTTGAACAGAAACAGTCCCAAAATAATGCTCGTTTGATAAGATATGCAGTCATAATTTTCCAACGGACCAGATCAGAATGAAATTTGATGTTTTGTTATTGAAAACAGACGCATATCGGTACCTCAATGCAGTTTGCACACCCAAAACAACGATCACAGTTTGACAACCGTTTTTCAGAAAAGTAAAACCCTACGACAGTACCCCAAAGTTATTTTGCAAAGAAAATTGTCCCAAAAACCTAATTAGATGCCATTATAACTGAACCGTAGTTCATACATTCGACCGTCTTTTAGCGTGGTATATCTTCGGGAGAAAGTCTATTTAGTTTGAAAATCGATAATGAAGTTGGTCATTTTTACGTAGGTATACATGGCACGTGCGTTCGTCAACACACAGACATTTTTTCAGCTGGATCGACTTGAGGAGACCAACTGTTTCTTCATTTATGGTATAGTAAAGCTTGTAATCATTTAGCATACTGTGAATTTATTGAGATTTTGCGTTAGTCTGTCTGCCTGCGATTTTTTGGGCTTCTGAATTTAGGCTACACGCCGAGAACGAGAGAAAGCAAAACAAACACACTGGTCAACCATAAAGTTTGACAAACGAAAAAGCCACAAGACATGTCGCCCCATCTTCAGGTGACAACTCGCCCCAGATTCTAAGAGAACTCCCCCAGACAACTTCCCCCAAGATAACGCGCCCCACATTCTGAGACCACTCGCTCTTCTAAAGAATTCTGTCCCGAACGACGCCAACCCCCCCCCCCCCCCCCCCCCCCCACACACACACACACACACCCTCAACACACACGTACCATTTCAGAAGTCATCCAACAAAAAGTACAAGAGACAGCTTGTCCTTCCTCATAAATCTGCCAAAACCCTGTCCCGCTAGGCGCTAAGGGACCGACCATTTGATATTCTTGGTGGGGGGTGGGGGGGGGGGGGGTGGGGGGGAGAGTGGGGGATGGGGGGCGGCTGGTATATTTTTCGAAAAAATCCCTGTCTTTGGAAGAAAAAGTATGCAAGTAAAAAATAAATCAGCTCATAAGGGGATATCAAAAAATAATCTGGCCTCAAAAATCAGTGAAAAAAAATAACCTGGCTCCACCCAAAATGTCCAAAAAAAGAGTCTGGGCCCTGCACTTTTGGTGGGAAGATAGCAACTGCCTACCTACCCACCAAAATTCACCTTACCCCTGAGTCTGGACCCTGCACTTTTGGTGGGTAGATAGCAACTGCTTACCTACACACCAAAATTCACCTTACCCCTCCCTCCCCCCGCCCTCCCCCCCCCCCCCCAAAAAAAAAGATGGCCACTTGGGACACCCTAGATCTATTTTTTTAATTTAACGGCACATTTACCGTGATCAACCTGCATAGTAAGACAAACAGGTCTGAGCAAGCAGTGTAGACCCAGGAGCAGTCTGATCTGGGTCAGCAATTTTTCCTTAATACCTGCACATTTTGGGTACACCATTTGTGGGTGACATAGATATGTTCAAAATGTAGGATGCTGTTATCTTAGTATTATGGGTAATTACTGTAACTGTGTGTGACATTTTATGTGGAACTATTATTTGTTGTTTAACTGTGTGTGACATTTTATGTGGAACTATTATTTGTTGTTTTCATAGTTTGCAGGGATTAAAAAGAAAGTCTACCTACCTGCTCTCCAAAAAATCCTAGTTAATAGGCAAACAAAACACTTTTTATGCTTGGCCTGTGGCTGAGATGGAAGGGGCATGAAGAAATATATATTCTATAGAATTAAATGCAAAAAAGTTATGTTTTAGCTTAAATCTCATAAAGAAAATTAAAAGGCTCATATTGAAGTTATATCAATAGAAATGACACCATAAACTGAAAAATAAAAAACATTTTTATATTCCCTGATTAATTTAATCCAACTGAAATGTTTGCAGCTTCTGACCAAAGCAAAGAAACTTGTAATTACTAATCAGTCATTAAGGTACTAGAGAGAAGAGCTTGGTGACAGACATTAAATGATGAGTCATGACTGTAAAGGGGTTCAGTTGAATGAGTGAATGAGAGGTAGCCCCTTCCTGTCTATCCCCCCCCCCCCCCCACACACACACACAATTTCCAGTTTAAACAGTAAGGATTTTTGTCCCAAAATCGTTGGTGATTTTTTATGGTTCTTGTTCTCAGCACATCATCTGATGATGCTTAATAATTGTAGTAAAGTTTGATAACTTGTCTACAACGGTATTAACATTTAAAAAATTACACGAGTTCCACACTAAAAATTCCAAAGAATGTAGATGAATTGTGATTATTTTTTTTTCTGCAAATTATCTGATGATGCTTAATTTTAAGAATTGAAATTTGATTTTTCAGCATTCCGTGCATGACGAACCAGTGGTCGTACCTAAACTTTTATAAAGCCCAAAGTGCTTCTAGAATTCTAGTGACGTCTTCTGTTTTGGGTTTTTTACACAAATTTTAGTTATTGTATAATTTACACTTTATTTTAAACCCTGTCTGTGCCATTTTCGTGCTAATTTAGCATAGACTACTATAATGTGCTTAAGTATTGGGACACTTAAAACCATTAACTGTCAGTTAGTCCAGAAAGGAAAATTAATGTTTTTAGGTGTCCCAATATTTAGGATATTAGAGGTGCCATAGTCGAGTAGTTACAAGAGAGGCGCCGTAGTCGAGTGGTTAAAGTGACTCAGTTATGGTGCAGAAAGTCGCCTGAAGGCCATGAGATCACACCCGGGTTTTGCCATCCGACGACTGGAAAACTCTTTCAACCCAACAGTAAATGGGTACTTTTTTCAAACAGGGGAAAGATAAGGCAGCGAAAAAAGAGTGATGGGCTCGTTCTTTCATCTGCTGTGCCCAAGATACAGTAGGCCTCTAACCCCACTGCCCCTACGGCTATTATGGAAAACCTTTGCCCTTTTTTTTATTTATATTTAAGCACAGTAGGATTTGCAAAACATGGGTCAGCAAGATACCGCAAAAAGTGTTTGAGATGGGGACATAGGACGTCAAGTTAGTAACGACGTGTAGGGACATATTGTTATAAAGCCGTGGTCGTGAAGCGGCATCAGTTGAACGTTACATGGAACCATCAAGGAGTTTGTTTATCTTAGATGTACCTTGATGAAAGCGTCACATGATCAATTGTCGTTCATTGATGCATAAAGCTAAAATTTTGCTCTAACAGGTTTACCCAAGGGAAGTCAGTTTCTGTGCACAAGGCAGTAACTATCTGCCATATTTTTGAATAAGTGGGTCAAATTTTACCAAACTTCCATAGATATATCGTTGGGACAAGCCAAATAGCATCTTTGCAAGTCAAGGGTACATGTACTAAGGCCACTTTGTTTCTTATGTATGTAAGGAACAAAGTGGTTTTTGGACCCTTGGATGGCATAGTGGTCTTAGTACCCTTGATTTGTAAAGATGTCTGAAAAGTTGATTAGGTTCTGGTGACTTTGACCCCATTTTCAAGGTCACAAGAGGCCTTAGACTTGACCTTCTGTGGTCTGCGTCAGCATGACAATTTCTTGTACCCACAATATTTCTTGAACCAATTTCACCAAACTTGCATGGATATATCATTAGGACAAACATAAGAGCATAATAGATTTTGATCACGTTGACCTTATTTTCAAGGTCTTAGGAGGATTTAGTCTACATATGTTAAAATTTCACTTATACAGTATGCTGTATATCTCTTCAGCCCCCACTTTCAATCTCTTCAGTAAAGGAAAAAAGGGGACCTTGTTTGGCAACACATGGGAAGAAACTCGTGCAGAAAGAATTATAATAGTGATTTGAGAAGTAACTTCCCTTATATTGAACTGGCTGACGTACCATAAAGTCTCTAAAGATTGGAGTGAGTGAACTCGGGTTGAACGTCCCACCAACAACGAGGTCATATGGAGACGGGACCTCGGTTTAAAGTATACGAAAGACCGGAGAAGCGGGGGATCGATCTTGCGACCCCTGGATGGGTAGTCCGAAGTCTAAAGATTGGAATTAAGCATAACTGTCTTAAAACTGATGTTTGGTTTTTCACTGCAGTAATGCGTCTAAAGATGCAGATGGAATGACAAACAGCGTAGATCCTGCTTTGGGATCAGTCCGACGAAGATCTGCAGTGTTTGTCTCTATATTATATTACTTTGTATAGAACTGCCAAAATGTACTCACGAAAACGCTAGAAATAGGCTAAAACTTTTGCGAATTTGTTAATGGAGTATTGAGGCTTCAGTTATTCAACATTGATTCAACACTGACTCCCAGCATTGATTCAGCATTGAATGTCTGCTGGGCCTTTAATACTTCTGTATTCCATGTCAGTCCATTGGCTATCACCCCATGAATGCTATAGGGCCTAACCTATTTTGAGTCGACATTTATTAAAGAGAAAGTCGACTGATCAAGTAAATTTTACGGGCGAGACTCCACTTGGCAGCTGCGCTACCGAGACTCTTTGGACTGTGGGAGTCGGTATGAGCCGAACTAGAGTTGCAAACAATGTTTGGTTTGTAGATTCAGACTAGAGAATGGGTTGAGTTTTCATACGATTTCTAGAATGAGGAAATTACAAATTTGTAGACCTTTGTAATCGTGTCTGTTCCGCGTGTTGTCGCTGATGACATCACACCAAAAACACACATACACATACTTTTCGATATTTGTTTTATATTTGACCTGAGAAAAGGTGCAGACTTGTCAAAGCTGCCAGGCGACAGAGTCGATTCACCCTACCCCCCCCCCCCCCGCCTCCCCGCTCCGCCCGGCCCTCTCACCAACCAGCACACCGGGCCTGTACGACGGAGAGCGGAGGGTGCACCTCCCATAACCGAGCAAATTACATAAAAAAACATGCAGTTTTCTGCCAGAAAGCGAGTTCTAAACTAAACCCTAAACTAAAGCTCTAAAAGTGTCCTTAAAATCTGGGTTTTCTTAACTTTCTTACCCCCTTCAACCCACCCCAACACCCACCACCCTAGGGCACCCCTCCCCTCCCGCCACCTCCCCACTCACACTGAAATTCGTTCCAGCCACACCTTCTTACCCTCCGCCCCTACTCCTTGGCAAAAGTATGTGTACGGGCCTGCACAACCATTCCATTTGATCCTTCAGATGTAGGACCCATTAAGTTTTCTCGCCCAAAGTGAAATTTCACGTGCTGTCTTAATTGAATAGTTGTTTAGTGGTGTAGCGATATTTGTCTTGCTTTAATTTTTCAAACAGGGTCGCGATAGAGCATTTGAAATACTGACACACTGGCTGTCAGCCGACTCACAAGTTAATATCAGTAATACAATCAATTTACTGTTTACGTCATAATTTCATGACGTACCCAGCACTACTGAGCTAGCTTCCTTGTTTACAAACTCTGCGGGTGGGTATGGAATTGTGGTTATTTGTGAATATAAAGATAGACTTCTGTCATGCATTGTATTTTTAATAAACATATCTAATTTAATCGCGCTTGGTATTCTAGCAATACATGGAATAATGATTCTCTCGATTTTGTCGCAAACGTTGAAATGCATAGCCGGGCCAGTGATGTAAACACTGTTGTCCGCCATTTTGTTGAAAACAACAACAACAAATTGCGTAGAGTACCCGAAGATTATTTTGCAAAGAAAATTGTCCCAAACACCGAATTATTTGATTTTTGTCACAGGGAAAGGGCGAATACCATGGTTTCTCATGGCATATGTCCGCCGGCGGGAGAAAGTCGAATTGTTTTGAAAATTGCTTTTGAAGTTGACTGAAAAAGTCGTCTTTCGACGATCGTGTCAACTGCTCGAATGCCGAGTATCTCGGTGTTCAGTTCGGATCTCAGAGAACTAGGAAATTAAACTAAGATGTAAGGAATAAAACCGTGTATTATTTTCGGCTGTGTGTAGTTTGATTCGCCGACAAAGCGGCACTGAAATTGCGACCCGTTCGTCGATTGAATCTGAATCTGAGGAATTTCGAACGTTTTTTCGTTGCTATCTGTATAAAAATATCACTCCGCAATGGATACGCGTTCCCACTGTAAGATGCTTGTCGATGTGTGGCGATGTTTAACCGATAATCCAGTAGTTGTCGTTATTCACGCCTGACAATCAGTCTCATGCGGAACCGGCGGTTAAGCAAAGCAATCCGTTAGATCGCTTTCCGGTGACGTAGAAGAGGAGCCAAAAAGGTAAACAAACGATAATCGTTCGTATAAGAAGACAGTTTATTTTCTTAGAAAATGTTCTCTTCAAAATATGAGAATGCTATTTTGTTGCTAACACATTGTTTTCTTTGTATGCCGAAGGATTTGCTGAAGCGTTGTCTTGTTTTCGTCATTTTTATTCCCTCCTCCGAAACACCTGTTCGGACTGGATTATACACGAGGTTAGCAACACATTTATCCTCTAAATCTGACATTTGTGTACATATGATCTGCAAATTAGACTGTGCGCGGATATTTTAAACAGAAAGTGAGGTATGTAATACCTTTACAGTTTGCTAGAACTAAGAATTCTTTTGAAATGCATGCATAATTGGTCTCGAAAGTTTGGTTCCGCATGTAATCATTGAAAATAAGAAGAAAATAATTTCACAGATAATTTTATTTCAACCTGTCATATGTGCAGTAAAACTGTGCCCAGTGTAATTCGTGAGTTTCTAAAGTTGACAAATGCAGGTCTGACGGATAATATTTGCTTGAAACCAGACTGCAAGAGAAATCAAGGATTACTGCTTTTAGCCATTTTATGTTGACTATTATGCATTGATTACGGCATTGGAATTTCAAATGACTCCATATAATATCTGTTTAGCTTATTTCAACACTTTTGGTTTGCCTATTTTTAAGGGAAAGTCCTCATGTCAATTTTTCCTGGTTACGCATGAGATAGCTCGGTTCAGCATTTGACTTCTTTCAAACTTCACAATTTCTTTTGCTTAAACTTAACTTTATTCTTTTGCCTAAACTTAGCTATAAACGTCTCAAGCTATACATGGATCACTATTAAATTGGTTACGCCAATACTGTTTCTTCTGATTTGTCATATGCCCTGCTTCAGTATCATAATAATTGTATTAGATTAGCATTGAAGTAACTCCTCATTATGTCAGGTTTACATGCATTTTTGAGTGAATTAAGTTACTGTCTGTCTGGTTATTTACTGACTGTTCTTTATTGATTGACGTTTTATGTCCCGCTCGACAATATTAATTCTTAGGAAAGTTATGATCAGTTTATTTAAGTTTCAGTCGCAGTAAGTCTTAACTGTTTTGTGCAAAAATGTAGTTTGGGGCAAATATAGTTTTTTCGATTCCATCATCGATATTGATAGTTTTACATTGATCAAAACGAGGGAAGACTAACTAAAGATATGACGTGCACGTACTGAATGACATTTAGGCTTCTGTATGTAGTCGTCTTGCTGAAACCCTCATCCACGTAAATTACGTGAAATTATGGACGGGTAAAAAAAAGGTAAAGGATTCCCATAACCAAATAGCCGTAGGGGCAGTGGGGGTTAGAGACCCACTGTATCTTGGGCACAACTGATGAAAGGCGGAGCCCATCTCTATCCTTTCGCTGCCTACTGCTGGGTTGAAAGAGTTTTCCAGTCGTCGGATGGCGACGGTGAGCCGCGAACTCACGACCTTCCGGTAACTTTCTGCTCAATAACCGAGCCACTCTAACCACTCGACTACCACGCCTCAGTGGTTCGAACCCTGATGACTCGTCAACCCTGCCTGACTAGAACACCTTCCTGAGTCCCTAGAGGTTACTTTAAGTAGAAACTAAGTGGATGGCTAGAACTGCCCCTGGCTTGAACTAATTTTCATGGTCCCAAGCCTGTTAAAGCCATTATAGTGCATTGAAGAGAAAAAATGTCATATTTATACTGATTGGAGAAAAATAAGAGCTTAAAAATCTGAGAAAAAAAGAGATAGCAATGACTTTTTTTACTTTGCTCGAGGCAATATGGAAAATACGGCGTGCATAGAAAGGTTCTTATATAATGGCTTGCTACAAAAGCCAGGAGGTATCGGAATTTCACCGCACGAAATTTCATTGGGTATTAACACGGAAGGTAATGTTTCAAACTGACCTCCGCTGAAACATGTTGAAAACTAATTTGACTATTTTCCAGTAGTCCGTTTGCAGTTTTTGTGGTCTATGGATGGGCCACGGGTAAGATTTTTGATTCTTGCACAGGTAGTTCGGCTCTGTGAATGCATTTGTAGGCTTTCCTTAAAATCTTATTAATGCGATAAGGCGTGCCCATATCATACACTTTCAAATAATATATTTACAAAACTTAATGCTTTCATTACTGTGTGTGTATTAAAATTCTCGTAATGACGTTAAACCACACACACCAGCAGAACGTACTATCCGAGCTCCAAGTATGGACGTCGATGGACCTTGATAACTTCCAGAACGGCAGCACACACCTTGTTGCAGCTGAGTGAAAATATCAGTCAAAACGGTCAGAGTTTGTGGCTTCTGAGGTATGGGTACCCGCATGTTTAGGGTCCCATGAATAACGTATGTGGCAGGTAATAAAGGGTTATTACGGATATACTGAGACCAAGAACATCTTACTTGACCAAAATTATCTGACGTATGTTTAGAAGTATTTAAACGTGCTTTTAATTCAAGCACACAATCCCTTCTGAACAGAATATAATTGTCCCCCTGTCAATGTCAATACTATTGGCCTTGTGGTTTTCAAATTGACCGCCGATAAATATTCGTTGAGGGCGTATAGTAACAAAAGCATGCATTTTCTTGAAAGTGGAATTTCAACGCGGTTTTATAAGTGAAGTGTCTTGCTGCATCGATAAGATTTCACAGAAAGTGCAAATGCACTCACAGGGCCGATTTATCTGTGCAGGACTATTTCCTTCTTTCGGTACTGACCTTGGAGGACAAATGTAATATACCAAACACCACTAAAACTGTATATATCACTTGGTCTCAACATACAATTGTAAACAATTGATAGCATGCCATTGTCCAAATTTTCGCAATACCTTTTCATAAGAGAAAAATCTGATATGACTGAAATACTGCTGAAAAACGTAAAATCGCTAGTCATTTATCCTCCAGTTAAATTTTAGGCCCTTCTAAACTTTTAAGAGTGGCTAGTCTCATAAACGATTTTATTCAAATGGTTGGCGTAAGAAAAAATATGTCTTTCTGGCTAAAGGAAGGTCAGACAAAACTAGATTATCTGCCAGAGAAGATCCTTAGAGTTGTAGGGTTAATGATACAACAGCTTTTCAGTGCTAAACGAGCTGACCAAACTGTGCGAAGTCGCAGGTTGATCGATGTTTTCGTGGTTCATATATAAGTCAGGCTGCCTTGCAGCTAAATCAGGCACCCAAGCTCATTTGATATTCCATACATTCCAATGCTCAACCGAACATTCTCATGCGCAACCACAAAATTTTTGACATGAGCCTCCCATTCAAATGCAAAAAATCAAATTTTTGTGAAATCGTGTTAATTATTCAAATGTTATCTTAAAAATTTTAATTCAGCATGCATTTAAAACCATTGAAACAGTAAACACCAAGTACTTTAGGGAAGGGGATAAACTTTGTTCTGTTTTATTTTTTATTATTATTTTGTTAAAACATAATCTCCAACAGCATAGATTCTACTAGTCTCAGCTGACATCTAACAAATGTCAAACAAAAAATCCAGCATAAAATTTATGTCATAAAACAGATTAAAATATGCAGATTGATGCTGACATATTTTCCTTCTATTTTAATGATTAAATGCTGAACCAAAACATTTCGCCCCTTTCAACAATGATATCAGAACAATGCCTTATACCTGGTCACTGAAACATCGTTTTTGATTAGAGATATTAGTTATTGCATTGATATGTACCGATAAATTCGGATGCTTTTTGCTCGTTTTTGAGATCGAGCAGAAAATGTTGTTATTTTATCTCCGTTTTGTCTGACCTTGAGCGTGTTGAACAGACATTTCGGAGGAGGGAACAAATATCAAGAAAACCGCGGAACCAATAATAGAATTATTTGATGTGTTGAAGGAGCAATGTTTAAGTAACAAAATAGCATTCTTAGATTTTGGATATCTATTCTATCATTCTGAAAAAAACATTCTAAAATCTGACTGAGTAAGTATTGTTTACCTTTTTCGGCTCCTCTTCTACGTCACCGGAAAGCGATCTAACGGATTGCTTTGCTTAACCGCCGGTTCCGCATGAGACTGATTGTCAGGCGTGTTATTGGTCTAACACTTTATGCTTTCTAGCTCGAACATTTTTGAGGCTCTGGATAAGGTCGTCGGGAAGGGGGGGGGGGGGGGCTACCAAAACCGCTAATCATTGTAATTTTAGCATTTTAATCAGTAATCGATAATTTCCCAAAAATTAGTACATGGATATTCTAGAAATTATTGCTGTTTAATCGTTAATCTAAAAAAAATAAAGACAGTAATCGCTAACCGTTAAAAAATGTGTGTATTTCAATTCTCCTGACGACGTTCCCAACCACCCACCCCTCTCCCCCACCTTCTTAGCGGAACGTATCCATAGCCGCAGTAACGGGTACCGTTCGTCCGTAAATAACTACATGTATATTTTAGAAATTATTGGCGCTTAATCACTAATCACTGAAGTAAAGACAGTAATCGCTAAAAACGTATGCTATTTCAGTTCTCCTAAAGACGTCCCCCCTTCCATTCCCCCATCTTAGCGGAACGTATCCATACCCACAGAAACGGGTGCAGTTCGTCCGTCCCTTATCGTTAAATCCCATCCAGACCGGTACCTTCTTTCATTGCAAGATAATGTAATGATATCATTGGACAAGGGCGGTCACATGATGACCCTGTAATTATCCATGGCGGAGCAGTGAACAATTCTTTAGAAATTTAAGATTTTCCGACAAAGTTTCAGTCGCTCCAAAGGTTAAATGTCTATAATTTTGTTCTTTGTGAGTAAACATTAAATGTGAGTATGGGTTTCTTACTTTGAGTGAGAGAAATATTTTTTTTTTTTTTTTTTTTTTTTTTAAATGTTTCGTTTTCCCTCTCTGACAATCCTTATCTAGGTGGGTGGAGTAAGTTTAAGATTCAAAGCCCTCGGCGCAATAAACCACTTAAATGGTAATCTACTGACCATATGTATGGAAATATTGGGGCTTCGCCTCGCCCTTTATGAACTCATACTGTTCCCTTATATTTCCATAGTGGGTTCGTGGCTATCTAATCAACAACAGACCGAAAAAAATATAGAACATTCCACATCTGACTTATTGAAATTCCATACTGGATTTGTCTCGAGTTGTGCGAGTATTCACAGGAAAATAAGTAATGTTGTAAACCCAACCAACATTGCTCCTATCTACCTTCCTTCCTTTACATCTTAACCTCCCGGGGTGGGTGGGGCGGGGGGCGTCTGACGGGTTCAGGCAAACCAAGTGCTGAAGGGGTTAGCTGAAACAAAAGCACATGTATATAGGAAAGTATGTGAGATGAGTTTGATGATTTCGATAACGAGTGTTAGTATACATGGTATAGTTTAAGAGATAAAATAGAAATTGGTTTTCAGGGAGAGACATGTGTCACCTGGTAGACAGCACCGCTGAACTGTGCCAAGGTGGTAAGGACTGGGATGTGGGTTGGAGGGCATTCCCTTGGATGATAGTCCTAGGGGAAAATGTGAACTTGCAGTAGTCTTTAAAAGTGAAGATTTGACAAAATATGTGAAAGTGGATGAATATGTCTTGATTGTCTGATGTTACGAACAAAGTATTCAGATACAGGAACGGCAACAAGGTCATATGTGACCTTGTACATTACAAGACGACTATCTATACGTCGTTGGTCAAGGGGGCGCAAACCGAGGTTCTTCAGCATAGCAGTGATGCTAGATGTGTAATTATAATCTCTTGTTGCCCATCTTGCAGCCCTTATTTGGCCCGCTTCCACTTTATTTATATCAGTGGCAGTGGATACCATACTGTTGAGGCGTTCTCCAACTGGGGCCTTACTAGTGTTTTGTAAGCAACTGATTTAAGGTACTTGTTATGGACCCGAATGTTTCTTTTCAGAAATCCAAGAGTCTGGTTAGCGCTCTTGGTTATATTATCAATATAGGTACTCCAAGATAGGTCGTCCGAAAGGGTGGCTCCGAGATATTTTGCAGATGAAACACTATCCAGCTCAATATCGTGTAAAAAACACTTTGTTTCAAGGTTTTTTTTAAGACGAGTGACTTGAAGGACCTGATATTTAGAGGTATTAAAGTTCATTTCCCACATCTTTTCCCATTGTTCTAGACTAAGTAGGTCCTTTTAGAGGATCAGGGTTTGAGGTCATAAAACTTGAGAATAATCTCAAACTCAAAATAAAGCACATCCGTTGGCTGCTTCCAAGCATGTGCTCGGAAGCAGCCAATCAGTGTGCTTTATTTTTCAGTTTGAGAATGTACTCAAGTTTTATAACCTCGGAGCTTGGCCTTCGAAAGGTGAGCTATGAGCAAGGTATATTGCAGTTTCATCTGCAAAGAGCCTTACTCTTGATTTGACCTACTCTGGTAGGTCACATGGAGGAATGGAGCAGTCTGACCACTGCCAGTTATTAAAAGGGTGTTTATAGCGAACTTCTAAAGGTGGTGCCTATAAAACACGAAACGAGATCAAACGGAACGAAACGAATGGAACGAAACGCAACGCAACAAAACGGAACGCAACGACACGGAATAGAAATCAAACGAACCAAAATAAATCTGAAATCTAACAGCACAATATACATTTATACTTAAAATCCCGCTATACCAATGCATCAACAGTTTTGGAGCTCCTCGGTAGCATATTTTGCATTGTTATTATAATTCTGTCGTTAGAAAATTACCTGCCATGTTGATATGCATTCTATTGTTGTAGGGGAAAGGCTGTAAATAATGTTGTGAGAACTTGTAGCCCAACCCCTTTGCCATGTTATTTAGGCAATAAAGTATGTTTAAACTAAACTCAAACTAAGCTCAACAGTTACCCCCAACTATCACCGATGGGATCAAAACTTTTAAAGTCAATTTCCAACTTTAATAAAGTAGAACATTAGTCTCCTTTTGTGACCTTGTAAACTGAAGGCCAAAGACTCTATCAGTGGTGCCCAAACAACCTTACAAGGTTATGAAATACACTAGACTACACACTAGACTAGATTAGGTGTTAGTCTGTTAGCAAATAAAAACAGAACGGATACAGGACGCGGTAAAGGGGTGGAGAGGGGGAAGGGTAATCATTTTAAACCGCAATGAATGTTGGTTTAAGAAAAAAATGAAGGTTGAAAAAAAAAGCTAAATGTCACACTCTGCCTCTTGCCTTTACTTTAAAGGTTCAATTGGTGGTTTGTAAGGTGACATCGAATTTGGGTACGGGTATGGGGCAGTGGGATACCGAACATGACAACAATAAAACCAAGGGAAGGATAACTAAAGTCTCTGGGAGCCAGGGAAAATTTTCTGAAATTATTATAGTTCGGGGAAAGCAAAGGCAAAATCTTTTTCTGCGCAGCGTAAAAGCAATTGTTGGGGGACCAAGCCAAGCATACAATTAATTTTCAGGAACCTGGGTCACAGGTATGAAGATGGTAGCCAGAAAAGTGGCTAAAAGATCACACGACGCTCCACAACAAAAACTATAGAAATAAATATTATCTATTTACCTTTAAATAACAATTTACAAAAATATAAAAAGAAAATAAAAGATAATAAAGAAAACGCCCAGACCAAAACACCCGTAGACCAAATCAACCCCAAAAATTGTATGTGGATACAGGAAACTCAGTTTATCAAATTATTCAATTAACCCTAGTATCTGTTTAAAGGTTAATGTATTAGATCTTACAAATGCCCAGTAACTTCATATAGGATAGTATATGGATAATCATGGTGCTTTTTTAGTCTTCCTTTTGCATTAATATGTAGTGATGTTTTTGTGATATTTTCATGGTATTTTTCAGATTTTTTCACTGTCATTTTACATCTGTTGCGTTGCGTTGCGTTTTGTTTCGTTTCGTTGCGTTTTGTTTCGTTTTGTTATGTTTCGATTCGTTCCGTTTCGGTTCCGTTTCTAGTTGTAATGGCACCCCTTCTAAAATTGCTGGTGAGGTGTCATTTAGATAGATACAAAAACCGTTAACTTCAATGTTTTTCTTCTTTACTGCAAAAATATTGCATAAAAGTATAAAATACACTAAATGAAAAGTGCACTAATATTATGTAGCTGAATGATTTGAGCAATACATGTATTAAGAAATATATCCGCTTTTCATATGATTTGCTGAAAATACAATGAACCTCTAACCCTCACTGCTCCTGCAGCTACTAGGCAACGGAAACCTTTAGTTTCTTGAGAAAGCTCTTAATTCCCTTATATCTATAGCTGATATTCTACGCTATTTTAACGTCAATAGGGCACTATCTTGTCAACGTTGACGTCAACGGAAACAAATATTTTTAATAAAACACTGGAATACATCTCTGAAACTAGAGATCACAAACACTTAAGAGTATTTTGTTTATTGCATTGAGTCATCGAGCATATTTTTACAATTTCGATGGTATCTTTCATGAAGTCAGATAATCGATGTTTTTATTTATTTTATTTTTTAGTGAAAGTGGAAATGCACTAAATCAACAAATTTTATTACACTCTTGTGCAAGGCGATTGCGTCCATCTATGATTGTTTTGTCAAATTTATCGGTAAATAATTTGTGTAGGTTCGTGTCAGCTGATGAAAGGTGCCACATTTCAAGACCATGTAGAAGTTGTAGTTCGCCAGGGCAGTCCGATCTTCCATCTTTTTCGGCAAATATAGGAATAACCCTCCAACTGTTATTCTGAATGACATCATGAAGGCACATCTGGCTTTGGAACCTTGTCATATTATCTTCAGTGAGGTTCTCTGACACATATACAAATATGTATCTACAGTGCTCTAAAACGTAGCTCATGCCGTCAAAGGCGGTGCGGCCAGCCAGTTGTCCAAGCTCTTGATACCCTGCCAGACTCAAATGTGGAACGTTGGAATTTCCTTTTAGGTATTTCATCAGGTCTATTACTCCCCGGCGTCTTTTTGAGGTCTGCAAGTCTTCATCACTGGATAGAATTATCCCATCGTATATATAATCTGCAAGTAATTAAGAATGGGTACGCTTTCAGGTTTTACTTTCAGGGGAAGCAACTATGTCATTTTATAAATTTATTCCTCTACTGAATAGGAGCCAAGTTCTAAAGAAAAGAATTTGTTCCTTGAGAAGCGAAGTCTTTCCTTTAAATAGAAGAGCCTATTTCAAAAGGCCCCATGTCTAGAAAAGCTAACAGAAAATCACAAAAGTTCATTCTCTTTGTAAAAATGGCGGAAGAATATATAAGAATGCCCATGTATTTTAACAAAGACAATTCCATAATACACTAAAAAAACAGCTAAACGAATCTAATACTATGAGGGACCGATAGTGACTTCTCCTTCCTCCTTCCCAATTTTCACTTCCTACTGCATCTCCTTGTTCTTAGTTTTAATACAGTACACATACAGGGTTTCCACAATTTGAGTAAAACAAATTTCCCTGACTTTTCCCTGACTAAAATCAAATTTCCCTGACTACTGTTTTTGTATTTTGCACATAAAGTTCTGACATCTATTGGCCTCCTCCTTCCCTATAGCCAACCCTTACCTTTTACTTAACCAACTGTAATTGTATTACTCTTTATACATGTATTTTTTTTTTTTAAATGTTCGTTTTCCTTTGAATTTATTTTCTCTTTTTCTTTTTCTACATACATACATGTACATATTTTCAAAAGTTACTTATACTGTTGGATGAGTGCTTGAAATTAAATGCATGTCATAATACAGGGAAATCTGTTGGCCTCCTCCTCCCCTACAGTCATCCCTTTCCACCCTTTTTACTACCGATTTTCATTGTATTACTCTTTGTATTTTTAATTTTGTTTTTTTTAATTGTTTTTCTTTGATTTTGTTTTCAATTTTTCTTTTTCTACATACATACATGTACATGTATTTGCAAAATGAAATCTATACTGTTGGAGCTGGTGCTTGAAATTAGATGCATGCCAAAATGAACAAAAATACAAGCTAACCAAATAAGATTTATATCTCTTCATAAGTATGCACTTCAAAATGAAATTGATATAAGTCTTTTTAAGCACATCAGAATTTAATGATACAAGTCTTTTTTATATCATTAAATTTTGAAGTGCCTAAAAAGAATTATATCAATTTCATTTTGAAGTGCATACTTATGAAGAGAATCAAGAGATATAAATCTTAGTAGGTTAGCTTGTATTTTGTCCATTTTGGCATACTAATCCACAATGTCCTTATCCATAGAGTTAACTGAGCTACAAATCATAGAATAACTGGTCAATCTTTTATATAACTGGTCAATCATATAAAAGATAGAATGAAAGGACAAGGTTCACGAAGGGTCAAAATCGGCCCTATGTCAGAAATTGATGAAATTTTACTATATCATATTTATATGTTTCCTGCGATTGAAAATGGACTTTTTTAAGTCTCGCGTGTTATTTACACAATTGTGACGTCATTAAAATACCCTACCCCACGCGACGTAATTAATGATTTTATGACGTTAACGACGTTATTCAACTTATAAGTTTGCTGTGTAGCGCTTTTCCGTTTGCTCTGTGTTGCCACTCTTTAACGAGGTCGATTAGATGTTGCTTTTTCTTCTATGGGAGCTCGTATTAATATGTATATCTTTATAATTAACCTCAACCCCCCCCCCCCCCCCCCACTCACACACACACACAAACTCCCACCCTACCCCGCCACCCGCGTTTGTCCTGCGTGAAGGTTTTACATGTACAATGTAATACTGACGGTTGAAGAGCTTGGAAAGTCTGTGGATTTCAATATTTGCTATATTATCATATTTGATAAGGCATTATTATTTCTGAGTCCGGTGTAAGCTTTTGTTTAGAATTTTGTCCGCAAATTAAAATTTTGTTACATGTACGTACGTTTTATTTTGCGGACAAAATGCGAAGCGCAAACTAATTCTGAGCAAAACTGCTGTACGTCATTCATGACAATTTATTTGAAAATTTGTTAATATTTTTATCAGATTAGTTTTGTTTGCTTTGGAATTCTGATGTTCTGAGAAGAAATAATAATAATACTAATAATAAACAGATATTCTTTCCTATGTCGTTATCCGTCAAAACTCGGCACATACCTAAGTGCTTGTGGACGGACGATGGTGCCGGGTAGTTTTCAGTGAGAAGGAGTCCGACTAAGGTAAACAGTGGGACAAGGCCTACTGTGCATCTAGTAGGTGCGGGTGGGGATTTTTCGGACATTCTATTCTCCCCTAGCATGTCTTTTCTTTCTCCATCTCTCTGGATGACGGCTCGATGTATACATGTACAATGTACCAACCGACACCAGACGATTTGAAGAACAAAGTGGAATGTCATCGGGAGCTTCGTTAAATAAATATTTGAAAACAGTCATCGCGGAATGGCAATAATGGAATTTGAATAAAAGCATATGCACACTTTTCATGATTGAACTTTTATAGGTCTTATATTTAGATATTTATTTGTCTGAAAGAAATGTACATGTATATAAAACCATTCTTTAATTGATGCACGTTTCAAGCACAGCTCGACATGCAGCTAAACTATCCTTTCGTTCATGCATTCTGTGGCCAAATTGAAGCGGCAAGTGATAAAAATATTGGTACGGTATCGCATTCCACAAGTTTATGACATTGATCTTTGACATGCAGACCCAGATCAGACTGCTCCTGGGGGTCTACTTTGTGCGCTATTCCATCTACATCTATGAGGTACATTACTACAATGAAAAAAAAATCTTCAATTTTAGGACAGTTACAGTAATAATTGTAGGTTTCCTCAGTGTTTAGATTTTAAAAGTTTACGGATTTACGGTCCCTGTCTTGATCACTAGTAAAACTAATGATAACAATAGACGTATTTGGTTTGCTTGCATCATCAAACTAGGGTATGGAAGCGGAAAAAAAAATAGTCAGTGTAGCCTTGTCATATAGCTCGTAAATCGGAAATTGATAAACTCTTGCAATTCATAGCTGAAGTCGGGTTGGTGTGTTTGGTGAGCGGGGGGGGGGGGGGGGGGGGGGGGGGGGGGATATGGAATGATAGATGATTGCGATTTTAAATTCTTCTTAGCCGTATTTCAGTCATATCAGGACGCTGGGCGGGTGATAATGAACGACTGTGTGCAATACAAACCCGTTTGCGGCTCAGCTGAAAAGATTTCCGCATTCAGCGGACCTCGTATCTGTCATCGCTAAATCATCAGGCCAGGCGCTTAACCTACTGGGCTACTTGTTGGGGGTGGGAGCTGTTTTTCGGGACGAGAGGCGTGTAAGGGGAGGGGGAGGTGGATCATCACTGTTTATGCGTGTATACAAAAACAACAACTTCTTTTCAGCTAATTAATGATACACGCTGGTCTGGCATTCAACACAGCCAACGAAGTCAACGTTACGGAACCTGCATTTTCTGCTCATCAGTATAAGTTTGTTTCAGAAGTATAGTCTCACGGACCATCCGACCCCCTACTCTTGAAACAGGAATCAAAAGTTTACCTGTATTGATATGCATATTCAAGAAATACTTGGAAACAATTTTTGGGCTACAACGACCAGACAACGAATTGGTGAAAAAACTTATTCAAGCACTGCATTTATACTAGACGGAATTTTTTTCGAAAATCTGGTCTGACTAAGAGGTCTAACAAACTGCCGGGTCCGTAAGAATGATAGTTTAAAATCAATGTAAGAAGTATGCGAAAACAATCGAGTTTTATAGTACGTTGCCTTCGTTGGCTGTGTTGAATGCCAGACCAGCGTGTGATATAACATTCTCTTTTTGGTTTTTTTTTATTGATAACTTTTCATTTTTCGTCCGCTGCTTTTACAAAGAACAGCGATGGACACAGTATTCACCTTTCCGTAGTTCCCTATCCCCCACCCCTTTTAACAGACGGTACTTAAATATACCTCCTGCAGCTTGTCATGAATCAGTCTGAAATTTTGCAGGCTTCTGGTCTGCAAATTCCCATGTGAGTTGGGCGTTATGGTTACATCTCTTTTGCAAAAGGGCATCAGAAGACCAACCTAGCAGGTGCCCTATTTACGCCATTTCTTTTACCGATTTCCGATTTGCATTTATCATTCTGGAGCTCACATCACATACTTCTTTTCAATGCAAAAGGGAGCCCCGGTAGCTCAGTGGGTTAAGCTCTGACCTACTGATATAGCGGACCGGGTTCGAATCCCGCTTTAGGCGAGAATCTTTCCTGACGTAAACTGGGTTCCATTGCACATAGTCTTTCATTATCAGAATCCCATCGTCTTGATACAATTGAAATACTGTTGAAAAGGACGTAAACTCACAAGTCATCCATCCATCTATCCATTTACATGTACCGTAAATATGCATATTATGGTTAGTGGAATAATGGTTGGAGATTTTATCACTTTTCTCGCTTTGCAAATTTAATTGCTTTCTCGCCCGCAACATTGCTTCTTTTACTATATTCAGTGGACGCCCTTACACCCTACCCATACTTCTGATGCTATATTTGGGTCAGTAAAACAGAGCCGCAAATCCTTCTAGCTTATTTCAGACATGGGTGCCAAGCTGTCTAGTATGTTCTCCCATCTTCCCGCTCGTCCGGAGGATTTGGAAGTGAAAGCCGTTTTCCCCGTAGATCAATGTTTCTCGCCGAATTCGCTGACTTGAGTTTGGGCGGAGCAAAGCTAGAATACCGTATTAATACTAATAAACACCCCTGTTCTAATAAACGCCCCCCTTCAATAATGTTATAGTATCTTGCATGAAAACCTTGTTTGCTTCTCTGGATTAGGTAGAACTTTGATATGGGGTCCACTCTTGAAGGAAACAATTGCTCCTAGAAGAGCAAATTCTTTCCTTTAAGAGTTGAACCCCACCCATACTGAGAAGGGAGCCAAAAATTTAGAGAATACTATTTAACCAAACCACTGTTTATTTGAGGTATTTTGCTGATTTATTACGATTTCGTCCCTCCTCCCCCTCCCTCACTTTCGTAAATTGCAACGGCCTCGGGACGATAATATGATTTATACGGTATATACGTATTTACCGGCAAATTAACCTTAAATAATCAGCTGTCTCTCACGGCAAGGTACTCTCTGCCAATGACGTCACCCAACGCTACATTGTGACGTAAAAACCGTGACGTTATAACTTGGCGCGTCTTTCACAGTTATTTGTCATTGTCGCGTAACTTTCGGAAGAGGTGGTTTCTTTTTGCTGAAAACAGCAATTTCATCGGCTTTTGGAATGAAATATCGTATTCATTTCTTTTCTGCTGATCACGTTTTATATTGTCTTGATGGAATCAGTTCCTGTCTGATTATATTCACCCCAAAACCAAACGAACTTCGACAGCGTTAGTAGAAAAGAACGTAGAGGCACATTTACATTTTGTTTTAATTAGACCATGAAGTCCCAACTTCGACACCTTCAAATTTTTACGAGATATTCTTCTTTCATTTAAGGGTCATCCTGCCAAATATTAAGGTGTCGCATGAGGGACTTCATATTTTTCAACTGACTTTTACATGTGCAAATATGAAAAAATGACAAATTTCAGGCGTTAGGGGGTCCGATTGGATAGAGCTCTATAACACCCAAGGCAATTCTGGTAAATGTTTCATGGGTAGTTGTGGAGACAAACTATTGTATAATATAAAAACGTACAAAACGAAACAAATTTCACATATTGCTAAAATGGGAATTTACAGGGCCAAAATGTAGGATTCGTGAATTCTGCCCTTTAACTATTACAAACAAAACAAATAAGAATGTTTTTAGTTGCCACATATTAAAACATACATGTAGCTGTTATACAGTAAGTTTGCTTAACATATCTTAAATATTAAGCAATGCATATGATACTAAATTACATCAGTTAGAAATGTCGACTACTAATAATTTGTAGACATTTGGTGAGTAGAGTCAGTGAAAGACTAAATAAACATGACAGAAGATGAAGTGTTACAAAGCAACAAGAAACCACAGCCAACAGTATTGAAAATGAGAAAAATAACACAATTTTCATGAGTGACTTATAGCTCAATCACAGGTAATACAACCACCACCATGACCAATTCATATGGCATTAAGTGGTATAGTACGGAAGTAGGGTATGTGGTATGGTACAAAATCTTGCACATACCACACACCATACCAGATGCACAAACTTGATAAAAGATACTAAAACTGAGCTTTGTTTGGAGAACCCCTTCTCAATACAGTCCAGTCATTTTACACTTGGACAATGAGTAGGTGCTGTTGAATTAGGGGTACATGCTGACTGTAAAGACAAACACATACACCAACAGTCCATGTTTCACATACACAATGTGCAGTGCAGTTTTGATTCACAGTTTACATCTCCTTCAGTATCTTCTCAAGAGACTCTATTTCCTTTCTATTATTATTATTATTACTATTATTATTAGTATTATGATTATCAATATTATGATAATAGCCAAACATGAAGAAACTGCCTTAGCCTTTATTCTTGATTTTTATCATTCATAGACTTGTTATTTCAAAATTCCCTGACTTTTCCCTGACTTTTTGCTTAAATTCCAAAATTCCCTGACAAATTTCAAAATTCCCTGACAATTCCCTGACCTTGAAAAAATATTTTTCCCTGACTTTTTCCCTGACCGTGGACACCCTGACATACTGAAATAGGAAGTGAGAAATAGGAAGTGAGCAATTGGAAGTAGAAAGGAGAATTTGGAGGCTAAACGAGAGGTTGGAAGTAAGAAGTAGGAAGTTTTAAGTTGGAAGCAGGAAGTGACAAAATTGGAAGTTGAAAATGAGAAGTAGAAATGTGGAAGTAAGAAGTTGGAAGTGAGAAGTGGGAAGTCTTCACGCGTTTTTTTTCTACGAAAGGCTGGTGGAGACGTCTCAATTTCTAATTCTCACCACTTCTCACGTCCTTCTCATTTCCTATTTCCTATTTCTAATTTCCTATTTCTTACTTCCAAATTCTCACCTGCGACTTTCTACTTCTCATTTCTCTTTTCCTACTTCTTCCTTCCTATACTTTACTTCATATTTCTAACTTTCTACTTCTCGCTTCCTTCTCATTCCTCCTATTTATCACTTCCCCTTCTCTTCTCTTTTCTTTTTTTTTTCATTCCCTACTTTCTTTTCAATTCCTAATTCTCAGTTCCTACTTCCTACTTTTCTTTCACTAATTTAATAAGTTCTGTATAAAAACTAAACACCAGAAAGTGCAAAAAACAGACTTGTTATAACAGACTCACAGCTTTAAATAACATGCTCGTAACTTGTTACAACAGATTCATTACTCGTTATGACAGATTCACATTTTGAAATAACGGAGTTTTAACTTGAAATGACAGATTCGCAACTTGTTATTACATGTAATTTTCTTGTTTTAATAGATTCATATCTTATAATAACAGGTTGGAAACTTTAAATAACCGATTCACAACTTGTCATAACAGATTCAAATCTTGTTATAGCTTATCCACATCTTGAAATTACAGATTCAGAACTTGAAATAAATGATTCATAACTTGTTATTATAACGGATACAAATCTTGAAATAATAGATTCAGAACTTGTTATATCAGATTAATATCTTGATAAGACATAGTCACAACTTGATAAAAAAGAGTCATAACATTTAATAACAAGATTCATGATTTGTTATAACACAGCGTCACAACTTGAAAAAAAAACAGGATTTTAACTTCTAATGACAGATTCACACCTTGAAATAACAGATTTATTACATGTTATATCTGATTCAAAATTTGAAATAGCAAGTTCGTAACTTGTTATAACAGATTCATAGCTTAAAATAACAGAAATGAAATAGATTGTTATAACAGATTAAAAGATCAAGTTATGAATCTGTTATTAGCTCACCTGGTCATGAGCCGAAGGCTCATAGGTAGGCTCATAGTAAGGGCAGGCATCCATCGTCCGTCCGTCGTCAAGATTGAATTTCTCAAACGACTTCTACTCTGAAGCAATTATTTTCATATTGCACATATAGCATCTATAGATGGGAGACCGAATAATTGTGTTTTATGTTCCGATCGCATTAGAACTCCGGTTGCAATGGCAACTTAGTTTCCATTGTCTTATAATAGGAAAAGTGGAAACTGGCAATTTTTGCTGTCTCACTGCAGTTATTTAGATTTTTTTACTAAGATTCATAAGAATTTAATCCAAACTGCTGAATTTGGCTGGTTGCCATGGCAATATAAATGGTAAATTTCCGAAACAATAATCAAAACTCTCCTCAGAAGCTATAAATGGGATGAAGTTGATAGTTTATAAACATGTTCATGACATAAGCCTTTACATATTTTTTTCTTTTTATTGCCATGTGGTTTGGTTGCTATGGCAACTTAAAGTTTCCATAGACTTATAATGGGAAAAGTAGAAATTGGCATATATTTCTGTGTTTCTGCAGATATTCTGATAAAAAATACAGAAATGTTTGTTGCGTAGTCCTCTATCATTCATTTGAGCTTGGTCCAAATCTCTGATTTTCATTGGTTGCCATCGAAGCCGAAAGTCTATTTTTACAAACAAACAAAAAACATCAAATATCTTCTTCTGGGATGAAGTTGAAACTGTGCATGCATGTTCATGACATTAGTCTCTTCGTAAATTGTGTTTTTCATTGTTGTTGCTTCTGGTGCCATGACAACTTAGGTTTATCATTGACTTTTAAAGGGAAAAGTGGATATTGGTATTTGGTATTTATTCTCAGAAGTTATAAGGGGTTAGGGTGAGTGGGTGAGGCTGAATCTTTATGCATAAATGTTTGTGATATTATCCTCTACAAAACTGTTTTCTATTGCTGTTGTGCATGTGGTTTTCTTGCTGCGGTAACTAACGTTTTTTCAGCATAGCCTCAGTGCTAAGGGCCATTGGTCCTAAGTTTTAAGAAGTATTTCTGTTACTTCATGATGTGAATCTGTTATAGCACGTCATGAACCTGTTATTTCAAAATGTGAACCGTTATAACAACGAATCTGATGCGAATCTGATATCTCTAATTGCGATCAACTGTTACTAGATATGAACCTGTTATATCAAGCTGATTATCTTGAAACTAGAAAAATCTAAAAAAAAAAACTATAAAAACACTAAAGGTGATGAATGCCCTCGCCATATGCCTCACTAGATGAGCAATGTGTTCAGACATATTTGTGAATATTTGTGTGAAGTTATATCAAAATCTGTCCATAAATAAAGGTGCTTGAGGGATGACAAAGTTTTACCTAAAAATAGAAACTGTGACCTTGACTTTGCCTTTAAATTGATGGATCGTGAATTTGCCAAAGATCAGTTATATCAAAATCTGTCAATAAACGTGCTAGAGGGATGACAAAGTTTCTTTCTAAAAATAGCAGCTGTGACCTTGATCTTGGATCTACAATGCTGAAACACGAACTTGCTCAAAATATTGTCATACTTAACATTTTTGTGAAGTTATATCCAAATCAGTTTACAAATAAAGGCGCTAGAAACAAGAGGCAGTTTTACCTTAAATAGTATCTGTGACCTTGGCATTGGACCTACAATGCTGAAACACAAAGTTGTCCCAGAGATTGCCATGCTTAATATTTGTGAAAAGTTATATCAAAATCGGTCGATTAAAAAGGGGTTAGAGGGCTGACAAAGTATTATAAAAAACAGCGACATTGACCTCGACCCTAAAATTCTGGACTGTTAACTTGTCGCAGATGTCACACTAAAGATTTGGGTGAAGTTACATAAAAAATTGTCAATAAATAAAAGGACTAGAGCAGTGACAAAGTTTTTCTAAAAGTAGCAACTGTGACCTTAACCTTGGACCTACACTGTTGAAACACCAATTTATCCCAGATCTTGTCATATTTAACATTTGTGTGAAGTTATATCAAAATCAGTCCATAAATAAAAGCGCTAGAGTGATGACAAAGTTTTTCTAAAATTGGCAACTGTGACATTGACCTTAGACCTACAGTGCTGAAATGCCAACTTGACCCAGGTATTGTCATACTTATCATTTGTGTGAAGTTATATCAAAATCGGTCCATAGATAAAAGCGTTAAAGCAAGACAATTTTTTCTAAAAATAGCAACTGTGACATTGGCCTTAAACCGTAAGCTAGTTCGAGTTGTTGTCATTACCAATATAGATGTGATGTAATATCAAAATCGATTGATGAATGAGGTCGCTAGAGCGATGACAAAAGATGAGCTTGCACCTTCTGCACAGAAATATGGTCAACTTATGTATCTCATTCAAGGATAATTCTGCAACAATGACCTGAAATAAAGTTCAGTTTCTTTTATGCGCATGCTCAATGCATGTCTGAACTGTGTTGCAAGTTTCAATTCCTGCATCAAATACTGTGGGAGAAGTTGCAGAGACAAGAACAGTACTACAAAGTTTGAAATATGGTCAAAAGGTCAAAATATGTATGTCATTGAAGGGGACATAATTCTGTAAGAATGACCTGGATCAAAGTTCCATTTCCTTTATGCACATGTTCAATGCTATGTCCGAAGTGTTTTGCAAGTTTAAAATCTCTGCATGAAATACTGTAGGGGGGTGTGGAGACAAGAACAGAGCTACAAAGTGTGAAATATCATAAAAATATGTATGTCAGTTAAGTGGACATAATTCTGCAATAATGACCTGGACCAAAGTTCTGCTTCTTTTATGCACATGTTCGACAGATATTTTGAATATCTGCGTCTGAAAAAGCAAAAAAGCTGACGTCAAATCTCTTTAGCACTATTGCTCTTTCGCACTATGAATCGAATTAAAAAATTGTCGGAACTTAAAATTCAATTTAGACCACCATTTCACTACTTACCGGGACAGGCTGCAGGTTGTATCTGTAATTAGAAAAGAAAGGGAAAAAAGACATTACTTAAGGCGAATGAATATATCATCGTTTTTATTTTTGCCTCCCTTCTCAACTGGGATCAACTCTTGAAGGATATTTTTCTATCTACAAGGGCGCCTGTTATGTGGAAAATGTTTTGTTACGGATAATTTGATTGTATGCGATGGAAGTTGCTCGCATCCAATGAAATGGCGCAGTAGGAAATTCGATTTACCAATAGGCCGTTGGCCAAGGCTATTTAAGGATCAAAGTGGTTAGTACCCTTGGCTTGCGAAGATGGACCTAGATAAGCAACAGCTTCTGTTTTGACCCGTTCGTGGGTTTAATGTATAGTGCTAGGCCCGAAATCTGTATCTATGCTAGAAAACACTTTCGCTCTCCCTAAAGAGTAGAGTTTGGCACCCATGTGGATGTTATAGCCTGTGCCCCTATGGATATGATAAAGCCCGGAGACATTCTGAGAAATCCCTCTGGGCGCTAGAGGGGTGAATTGGTAATAATGACAAAAAATGACTATTTTCTCTCATTTTTTTAAGTTTTGAAAAAAATCCGGTTGTCTTCATTTTGTATTAAATTACACCCATATATATGTTGCGACATATGTGTTCTAATACATAAGACCTTCCAAGGTGAGGTAAATGTCACTAAAGGGGCCCCACGAAGGGATAATTACCAGTAGTATAATTTTCGTAATTTTGACCGCACCCTATAAAATGTTATGTTCTGAATCACTTCTTAAAGATTTTGATTTTATTTAAGTATGGAGGGTTTGCATGTAGCCTGTGACAGTTTTTAAGTGCATAACATTTTTGTTCCAGATAATGGGCGTGCTATGGTAAATGAGATGTATGAATACAAAATTCTCTTAAACCAATGACTAAACTATTTAAATTTAAACTACAACTGTCTCTCACTGACATCGATTAACGCAATTCGGTTGGAATTTTGTTGATGAACACTGAAATGTTTAAATAAGTATATAAACGTGTAATCTGATGCAAATTTGGCACACATGTCAGTCATAAATATTAAGTTTGTATAAACCCTGAAGAAAAAGGCTACCCTTCGTTAAGTTAAATCTGTATAAAAATAATGTAGTAAATTGACATTTTATAAAGTTCCCTTACAAGGTGAAAGCCTATTAAAGGAGAATATATACATATTCAGAAGTGCTACTGACTTATATATGTTACATATTTATGTCCGTTTTATATGGACATATTTATATGTAAAATACAATTTATACAAAATGTACAATATGGTTCGATTATACTGTATAAAGATAAATTTCATTTTAAAAACTTGTGGAACCTGAGCTATTTCGAACTTAAAAGTGTATGGGTGCATAGTATAATCTTATCGCCATGGTACCATTTAGTCCAATACTAACAGTTGCATGTGGGAAGATGGACCTCATCAGCCTGGAAGGGTGATAAGAACTACATGTAGAAGGGTAGGTGCAATCCTTAGCATTGGTTGGCAGTCCACCTAGGAAGTCATTGCTAGGTCTGTGAACAAAACGAGCTAAAGAACACCTGTGGAAGCAGCATCACTGCGTTGAAGACTTCCTAGAAGAGGTCAACGGCCAGTGTAGAGTACCAACATGAGTTCAACATTCGTGTGTTACTTCCAAGACCTGAGCGACTCTTGCTCAGCTTGGTACAACATCTAGATTTCAGAGATCACTGTTGATTAGTATAGGCCTAATCAGCTTGGCCCTTTCCGTCCGGTTGTATTATATTCAGTGGCTTGTTTGGAGAAAACAAGACGCTGCTACCACATCCATGAGTCTTCTAAGCCTATGGGTCAATTTGGGTTGGTGTAGACCCAACATCAAAGAGTGAACGTCTTACTAGAAGAGGTAAACTCCCGGGGTGGAATAACACTTTTAGGCAACGGACACGTACGTGTTCATGATCAAGGCGAGCCATATAATTTTCTTGGAGTTCGGTTGTGGTCAACATAATCAGCCTGGAGAAGTATTGGCACCATCAGGTTGACTTTTGCCCAAGTAACATTTTGGAAAACAGACTCAAGGATACTTATTGTTTAAAGTCCACGGTAAACAGCTATGGTCATGTCGGTATGGTCAGTTAACCAAACCATGCAGTTCCTGGGCAGGCTTAGACCCCCTACGCGGTTGAACCAGTACTAAGTGCACATACTTTCACCAGTAACCGACAACTGCCCTTCTTGAATCAGCGGAAGGGGAAATGAAAGAAAGTGGCCGGATAGGGTATCAAACCTGGGACGTCTGGCTTATAAGTCAGACGCGCTACCGACTGCGCTACGCGACCCCCCCCCCCCTCCATACTGGGTCTGTTGGGGTCCGGCTTAACAATGATCACGCCTACCGTTTGACGTTAGTAAGCACATGTAGTTGATAAGTGTGCGACTGATGTGACAAAGGTCGAGAAAATGAGAGGTAAGGAGAACATCTCAGTAGGAACCTGGTATGTTAGGGCTTTGAGGCTTCCGGGAAACTTGAAGGGCTGATTCACAAAATGGACAGGTACTTCTGGAACATACTGGAGCTCTGACAGATGCACAGAAAACTTTGGTTAAATGTTAACGGATGACAGACACAAGGTTTGCCAACCAGTCTGCAGCAGACTCTCCGTTTGCGAGCAGCTCCTTTCAATGTCACAACACATTCATAAAGATCTGAGCAAGATGATAAGAAAGTAGACCATTTCTACCATAAACTCCGGTAAATTACGAAGGACATTCTGATTGTACAAGGTGATCGGAATGGCAAGTGGAAGGGAATCACAAACAGACTGAAGAGACGTATGTGGACCCTACTGCCATGCCGAAACAAATGAGAGAGGTACCAAACTCCTAAATTTGCAAGTATAACAATCTGTACTGACAAAAACCTGACAAAAACCTGGGCCCCATAAACCATCCACAAGGTGGACATAGCACAGCCGAGACAGGGAGCATTAAGACCAGACTGACTGCATCTTGGTGAAGAAGCGGTTCCAATGAGGAGGACAGGGAGCTTTCTTAACGCATATATAAGAAGTGTACATTACCTGTTGATTATTACCTCTCAAGTTCGTCTGAAGGAGACCAGAAAGACAACCCATCCAATACTGAGGTTTCACCGTGAGAAGTTCGAAAACCCAGATGTGGAGATGCACGTTCCAAGTAACAATAGGCGGGAAATTTGCACCATTCATCAGTTTGAGGGATGGTGACCGACATAGATAGCATATATTGATTACAAACTACAATACAACATTGACTGACACAGCCAGTGAGATACTTGGGAAGGAACGTCAGAGGACAACGCCCTGGGCTACCAGATATGTTCTTGATCTGAAGAGCCGGTATGAAACAGAAGGAGTGAAAGAATACAGGACAACTGACAAGAGCGTTCAAAAGACCCTGAAGAAAGCAAAGGACAGGCGAGGAGATTGAAATTTGCCTGAACAAAAATATCAGCATAACAGTTGGTGAAGGATCTTACTTCAAGGAAACAGGGTAGATCAACAAATATCCAGTACTAGTCTGGAACATGTCTTAAACAGCACCAAATACTCAACAGATGGACAAGAATATTGCTTAGAGTTATACAATCATGTGTCATGGTGACAATACAGTTCTGGACTGCACTTGGCACTCAGGAAAAGATCTACAACCTATCCTTCGCGAGGCAGCTTAGATTGCAGTAGCTGCACTGAAAAAAGAAAAGTCTGCCGGGGTTGATAATATTTCAGTAGAACTTGTTCAAGCAGGCGGAAGACCATGACAGGTCTGTAAAAAGTTCTGAAGAACAGAAGAATGGCCGACTCCAATGACTCCGTCGCTGGTTACTACGCTCCCTCAAGAGGGCCAACAGCAGCTCTGCCAGAACTACAGAACCATCAAAGTAAAGTCATGCTGACAGTCATCTTGAACAGGCTCAAACCCCAAGTTGAAGAGATTATAGCTCAACAAAAGGCTGGCTTCAGTGTCGGAAGAACCACAACAGAACATATAGGCATATTCTCTGTATAAATTACTCCGGTGAGCAGATGGTCATTTTTTAGTCTCCTGGGCGTTTCTCGAAAGGATCTATGGTAAAATGAATGTATATTTTAATGTACGGGGTTGCCAAACTCTACTATTAAAGGAGAGCGAACCTCTTCTTTTTCTCCTGTTCTCCTGGACTAGTAATGAAACGATATATGCTCAAGTTATAAGATATCTTGAAGCACTATTTTTTCTTTTTATAAAAATCATGGTATCCTTAAAAGCACAACTATAGCCGGTCGCCTGCTTTATGTATTTTACCCAACTAACACAAACTGTGCTAAAATAATATATCATCATATGGTGAGTACGAATAGGCAAGCTGGTTTGAGAGAGAGGCATAAAATATCTACTAACCCCTGGATTTTGCTGTCCCTGAGTGCCACCTGCTGGCCGATTGCCTGCCTGCAGCCTTCTCTTCTTCACTGAAAGGTAAGCAAGTAAAAAACTAAAATTCATTTCCTCTATTAATAGATCAGATGTACAGACGCCCAGAGTATGACATCCTCAGCCAGCAAGGCCGATGGGGTTTATATTCTTGACATCTGGTGCTTTCTAGCCCCTAGTTTATTTCATCCTCATTGACATCATATCTATCCCCTCTTTCCTCGCACTTGGCCCCGGAATGACTGAAATACTGTTTATTGGCCATAATCCCCGCCCCCATCTCGCCATCACCCCTCCCCAAAGTAATAATAGTTACAACAAGGAAAATCTTTAAAAAATAAAAGATAATCGGCGCAGATTAAATGAAAGTGTGTTTTGTTATATGTCTCTAGATGAAAAGTTGACAAGACAATAACTTTCATGAATATGACTCAAGTGAGCTATGTCGGTAGGCACCCGCAACCGTAATTTTGACATTGGGTAGCGACAATGACCTATCTCAAGATTGAGCTATCTTATTTGCAATTCCAAAATGGACCGGGCAATCCTGAGATTGACCTGATTCCATAACAGTTACCATCATGATGCAATGTTGTTTGTGTGTATTAAACCGAAAGTAGAAACTGAAAGTAGATCTACACTGAAAAAAAAAAGTTTTGAATATCTGTGACTGTTTTCGATAAAATTACCATGAGTGTATACCATGATTGTAAATTTATAAACAAGAGAAACATTTTTAAAACATCTGACAGAGTGCTTATATTCACGCAGTGCAGTACAACGGGAAAAACGAAGATTAAATATTCATTGACTAAGTTTTGACATACGCGGTTTTTGACAAATGAAATCTTGTGAAATGTGGAACAAAAGTGAAATTATACTCGGCTGCGTCGAGATAAAAATCTTTCAATATACAGCGGTGAGGGGGTAGATATGATGTTTCATCCTGGCATGTTATATTCCAGCCCAGAAGCGGGGAGTTTATGACTAAATTTTACCAGAAAGTTATTATTCAAACACGCAGGGACAACAGACTAGAATCTTAATTTCGACATTAGGCTAATAACTCACTTTCGGATAGTCATTTAGGGCCACGAATACGCTCTACTGAAAAAAGAAAATAGTTTTAGCGGGCTTCGCAGATGACACTGGAAAGATGGTGTATCATATCCGAGTCGTCACTCACCGAGTCCTTGCAAGCTGGAAGTGACGCCCATTACTACTGCTATAACTCAGACAAACACTGAATTAACCGGACTATCTCTGTGCACAACCCCTCGCACCATGTCGCGAAATATCTTATGTCATGTCGCATAACGGAGCGTAAAAGCGTACACCTTGAGACCCTCTTATGCTTCACATGAGGAAAAAAGAGGACTCCGATTAGGGCTTGCTGATCTGATCAGCGCATGATGATCAGAGCAATCACTATCTGCACGCGTTATATAAGGCTTATGCATGGCTCATATGACAGTTTGTTTGACTTTCATTAGAACTGGGAAGTGGGGGTGTGGGGAGGCGGTGGTGCGGTGGTGCAGGGGAAGTATATCACCTCTTTCCCTATCTTGGTGACTATAAAATAAGTGCTCTGGGCTCATAATTCAGCGTTCATTAGTTCGAATCCATCTCAGGCCACTGTCCTTCACTCGTCTTTGAATCATCTTTGGTTTGTCATCACATCACTTATTTCCCTTCAGCTCAAAGTGATTTATGCACTGTTGCAAAAAGGCGCCATTAGCAATGCAATCCGCTTACCTCTTTCAAAGAGTACATATCCAGCCACAATCAGGGCCGCCACCACAGACAGACCAAAGGCACCTTTTGACTTCATCCATGATGGTAACATTCTATAGTTCTGTCTTCTTTCTGTGGAAAAAGAAACACACGCTGAGCCGAGTATTGACACAATCTGTCATCCCTTTCATGCCTGAACGTTCCCATCTTTGAATTAGGCCAGGTTTGCATTAAAAGTGTATTAATTTAAATAAGTAGAGGATATTTACTATTTTCAGGTGAATACCAAAAATATTTCATCGAATGTGTTGAAAATATCAGAAATTTCACGAGTACGTAGCACGAGTGAAATTGCTGATGTTTTCAACATATTCGATTAAATATTTTTGGTATTTGCCGAAAAAAAGAAAAAGAGTAAATTTTATCTTTATTTTTTCCGTTTCGAAAATAAAAATAACTTTTTCTTAATCAATTTCTAATAATGTCATTGGAATGAACGAATAAAAAGAAATCGGCGATTTAAGAAAGCCGCTTGCAACTGCCGTAAGACCGACGTCGCGTGCAATTGAGCGAAACTCCAGCTCAAAAAGTGACGTCTCTACTTGATTTAGCGTGCTAACGTTTGTAGCATAATGTCAGACAAGAACGCTATATTTCAGACCTTTTCGGAAAGAACTAAGCCCAAAATTGTCAAAAGCAGCCGTGGTTTGCTGCACAGCGAAAAAATATAAATCGTACTGGTCAGTCACTGGTGAATTGATACGATATTTTTCACTGTAGACAATATCACTTTTATTTGCTCTAGATATGATTTCGTGTTGGTGTTTCAAATTAATATACCAAATTATTTAAAGGTGCATAGAATACTTCTCCATGACTGAGCCGCGACAAGACAAAACCAACAATATGGTTGTACGCCCAGTGAAGTCTCAAATCAGCCTGGGCAGCCGACCAGTTTGATCAGACTCTTCGTTAAGTGCTCAAAGGGTAGCTAAGGGTCTAAGCTACCTTCATGCGGACAGCGAAGACTCTGGTCAGACTGGGCGGATGCCCAGGCTGATCTGAGTCTGCGCTGGGCGCACAACCACATTGTTGGTTTTGTCGTGTCGCGGCTCAATTGTTATTACAGAGAGACAACTTGTGACTTCCTGTTTGCTTTCGTGGGCGATGAAAATGGCGGAGTATTGAAACAGCAACTTCTTTCCTTCAACAGTTGACCTCTATTGAGAAGGGAGTCAAAAATGAAAAAAGTCAGAGTTGCTTCCTCTAAAATTGTAGCCATTCAGGTATTTGTGACCAAAAATAAATCAAACACAGAATGGCAAACACTATAGATTAAAATCTGTCTGTGAATAGGGTGTTCACCTTTCACGCAGAGTGTCGCGGGCTCAACTACCAGAGACGGCACTTTCCAATCCAATAGACCAGGCAATCCACGTCCAGTGAGCGCTCTCTGAGTTGTAAACGTGGCGGTCGGTATTTCAGTGCTAGTCACTGAACGTCAGCGATGACGTCCGCCTTTTAAAAACATATAAAATTGTACATATAACGCACCGGGTAGGCGGCAATCGAAAACGCTCTTAACAATCGATTAACGCGGATCAAAAACCGTTAGAAACAGCGTTTTCGATTGCAAACTGGCGACAATTTGCAAATCGAAAACGCTGTTTCTAATGATTTTTGATCCGCGTTCGTCGACTGCATGAGCGTTTTTGATTGCCGCCTACCCGAAGTGTATAAGCCCACGCAAAGAACAACACTCACTGAGGTAATGTGCCTGATCAATATGGTTTCGTATCTAGGAACTGTGGCCTCGTTAAACAAGCACGACTGGACAAATCAAACAACAATAGTCCCATTCTGTCGCTTGATCTCATTGTGGCAGCATCTCCAGTCTATGGTGGCTGGTTTGTGCCATTTCGTCTTTTCGTCTTTTCGCATTGCGTCTTTTCGTCCTTTCGCGTGGCGTCTTTTCGCGGCGAAAAGACGAAATGGCACAAACCAGCCACCATACCAGTCAACCAATAAAACCATTATACATGTACTTGGTAAGTCTGGTCTTCTGGTTGTTTGAGTAATTTTCCACACATGTCCCTGTACATATTACGTAATCCATGTCCTGGGAACATGAGCCCCCTCCTCCCCACCCCTCCCCATGGTGAATGGGTACATGTACATATATATTATATGCACCATTTCTATCATATTTACACAAGAAAATAACTTTTTCTAATTCTTGTTTGTTTGCCAGGAAGAAGCAGTCCGTTTTTTTACCTGAAAAAAGAAGTCCTTCAAAATGGTGGGGTGGTTGGGTGGTGCGATGGTGCTGGGTATAGCTTCCAGTGCCGGGGCGTCCTACTGACTTGGATTTAAGTAGGGCAAGGGACTACTGTGCTTGCAGTAGGTTCGGGTGGGGGTTGTTTGGACATTTTCTCTCGTCTATCATTTCTCTCTTCTTTCTCCCTCTCTTTGGGAGACGGCCCGATATAGACTGAAATACTGTCTCAAAGGGTCGTTAACCCAAATCAACCAGCCTTTAAATATGGGTCACAGCGGGCAAGTACGTCGTAATGACGTCAAACTGACGTCGATACGACGTGATGACGTCGTGTCGACGTTAGTCTGACATCGTTTAGACGTCATTTGCCCGCTGGGTATCTACTCTTTCCTTTAAAAGTTGACGCCAATTGAGGAGAGTGGGAACCTTAATCGGCAGTTGCCCCTCCTGAAAGTGTACTCATTCACCTTGAATGGCATACATTCATACAAAGCAATATTAGACGCTTCCGAATGAGTTTTGACGTCGCATCGACGTCGGTACGGCGTCATTTCGACGCCATGCGCCCGCTGGGACTTGTTAAGAAACAATTACGTTACAAGTCAGTTGTATCGTTATACTGTGTGACATTTATTTTTGACATTAATGCTAATTACAACTAGGCAGAAGCGAGTTGGGCAAGATGAAAAACTATTCACTTTAACATATAATGATATCAATTTGCAACTGACAGTCAGTGAGAAATTACTTGGTGTAAATGTAGATCATAATCTGCAGTGGACTAATCACTTTCAATATGTAAGTAAAAAAGTTTCTTCGTATATTTGGCTTCTATCTAAAATACACTCCTATTTAAGTGAAGATCACAGGTCGATCTTTTATAATGCTTATATTCAGTCGCATCTAAATTATTTCAATATTGTACGGGGAAATTCTTCTAATCATAATGTGTCAAGAATAACAAAACTTCAAAGGCGGGCTTGTAAAATTATATTAGGGAATGAATATTCAGACCTTGAAAGCGCGAGGAGACGATTAAATATTTTATCTTTTGACCAGAATGTACTTGTTAACAAAGCGAGAACTATGTATAAAGTTGTGCATAGCATGGTTCCACAATATATTAAGGAACTGTTCCAGTTTCGAGCTGATACTTTGCCTGATACCTCATTACGGTCAATTACAAACCAGAATTTTAGCATCCCTAAACCAAACATTAGTTTATATAAAAACAGTTTGTCATATTCTGGACCAAATTTCAAATTTCAAATTTCAAATTCTTTATTACTCTTAGGTTACACATGTATGTAACAACATAAGGAGCAATCTATATGTGCATTTCAAAACAACTTTATGGCGACCATTTTCACAACAATTCCAACATACATACTTGAGGGCAACATCGTAGGTATTATATAATAAGAGCTGAAAATAAAGTTTAACTATTCCGAGAAAGAGAAAGAAAGAGAGAGAGAGAGAGCCCAACAGGCACACAATGTTGAATCAACCTTGAATAAACCCTGATTCAACATCGTGACGTTGAATCATGGTTGAATCAAGGTTGTTCGGTCATATGGAATGCTATTCCATCGGATATTAAGAACTTGTCAACTCTTAATAGTTTTACAAAGAGTGTAGTTGATTGGATTACAAACGAATAAGTTAAACTTGTTTTTGTTGATAGACAGTATATACCTCCATTGTATATATCATTTTCATATGTATCACTTTGTCACCATGTATTTCACTTACTCCTATTTCAATACGTATAGTGTCATGTTTTTGGGTAAATAATCTGTTAATTATGTTAATAATGACTTGAAAGAGGGCCCCATGGAAGATTGGTTACCCTCTCTAAATAAACAATTTACTTACTTACTTACTTATTTGACCCATTTATATTTTAAGGTGGTCAAAAGTGGTGTTTATTTGTTTCTCGCCCTCTCTCTTAAAATTTTTTCAGGGCGTGATCTGGAAAATGCTTACATATAGGAAAAACAGTATATAAGGTGTTACAATCAAACATTTGACCGTTTGTTCGAAACTTTTGTCTATGTCGGTCACGTGTCAATTTTGTCAAGGGTACAACCCAAACAAATGGAGGGCAGAGTAGGGTAGGTAGGGTAGGGGTATAACTTGAAATGGTAAATGAATGAATTAAATAGGTGGCCATCCCCTTAATAATTCGGTCTATATGATCAGCCATTTCATTTAGCTGTAAATATATGTGTGTGAGGCGACTAAATGGGAAATACATGCCTGGTAAACTATCACAGGTACCTCCGCGGAGGTACCGATAAAGAGTTGTGACAGACATCCGGAGCTACCTGTGACGGTCCGAAAATAAGCAAAAAAGGGTAGGTATTCGTCTTTTTTGATAAAATACATTATAACCAGGGAGTTTATTAAAAATCAAAGAATGCTATTCGACCCTTATAAACATTAAGTTTTGTCACACAATATATCCCCAGGAACTTTACATAAATACGGAAGATATATGACTTTTGAGGTGGCTTTAAGGTCAGTCGAAAGTACTCAAAACAAGAACAAATCGGTTGTTTAGGTCCTAAATGCACTTTTCTTGCATAAGAATCTGTTGATCTGGACATACTGACGTAAAGTAAACCTCCATGCCCAAATATAAATGCCGATGAACTCCAAATAAGGCTGGATATGCAAAAAAAAACTGGAGGTGCCTGTGACGAAATGGAGGTGCCTGTGATGTAAGAGAATATAGCGAAGATCTGAAGATTTATATTGATATTCTTCATCTCTAGACCACTGCCTTGAAAGAATCGTTCATTCAACGTCGCAATAATCTATCATAATGCGAATATCAAGCATATTTTTGTTAAAACGACAGACAATGATCATGAACTTATACAATCAGATTCTACATCCTGCTCTCAAAACCAAGATAGAAGTAAGATAGTTCATAAAAGACACACATGGTAAACCGAATAAAGAGCTCTTTCCCAGACAGGTGGTCATTCACCTACCCCAAATTAAAACAACGCTAACTTCTGTTTTACCTATTTTATATTTTGAATTACAAAACAAACCAGAAAGCAAAGTGGGCAGCTGTACAGGTGACCTTATTGCTAGAAGACTACAAACAAGCGGGCATAAGAACACGTAACATTGATGCTTCACAACAGAAATCCAAAACCCAAAGCAATCATCTCAAAGAGTTATTGCCCGTTTTGTTTCCATATCTGTTAGTCAAACATTGACGAATTGTACGTAGCTGTTGAAAATTTACTTCCTAATTCAGTATTAGAATAGTTATGAAATGCGCTTAAATAAGAGGCAACGTTTTTGTGAAAGGTGATGACTGCCTGTTAGTCATTCCAAATCGTTAGAAATTGTCGAGGTCACACGCCATGCTAGCTACATGAAACGTTTGTAAAAACAACAAAGTTTCGGAAGATGACTTGTATGTAGTAAAAGTGCTCTTTTGTTACCAAATATGATGCAGTGGCTATTCGGAGACTTTGAATTACACATAATTTACAGTGAGATTCCGATCACCGCAACATACTAAAAGTTGTAATGTTGAGAATATGTCACCTGCAGATGATATAATCTGTAGGCCTTACAGATGTATTTGGATTCTAGCGCCAACAATTCAAAATTAGCCAGATTGAATCAGTTGTAGCACCTATCACTCCAGTTACCACAAAGGTAACACATATAGCGAGCGTCATACGACACATGCGAGCGACACGCATATGAGGTACCAAAAGCAACACTATAGATACCTGTACGTGTATGCCTGTTGACGGATATCGGCAATTTTGACCCATTTGACACACCATACGTGTAGCTGGCATGACGTGTGACCTCGATAATTTCTAACGAGTTGGAATGACTCACAGGCAGCGCCTCTCGATCACAGTCATCATAGGGTATAATCGATTCCGCCAATTTTCGCTTCCTGCAGAGACTGTCCGTCATATTTGGCTTCCGCCGAGACTGTCCGCGAACTCTTGCTTCCTGCAGAGACTACTGTCCTCGAAAAATGGCTTCCTGCAGAGACTGTCTGCGTGATTCTGCTTCCTGCCGACAGCCTCGGCAGGAAGCAGAATCACGCAGACAGTCTCTGCAGGAAGCCATTTATTATGTACAGAAGTCTCGGCAGGAAGCAAGAATTCGCGGACAGTCTCGGCGGAAGCCAGATATGATGTACAGTCTCTGCAGGAAGCGAAAATTGGCGGAATCGATTATACCCTGTGGTCATCACCATTCATAAAAAAATGTTGGCTCTTATTTAAGCGCACATTTCATAACGATTTTAACACTGAATACCTTAGGGAACAAACTACACTTAGGAACAATTTTAGGCAGCAAGACCTTAAATTTGATTCTTTAAACAAACCCTGAACAAGTGTCCATGGTGATAGATTTTATGGTCAAATATTAGCTGCAACTGTGAATTTAGCATAAAAACTATAAAATTACACTTTGAAAGTTCCAGCAAGGTTTTACAGGCAATTAAATATTGGTGTTTCTAAAAATAGTAACCTTGACTGAAGGATGTACCTAGAGGTATGAATATAAGGCAGTTAATTTTCAGCAACTATGTAAAATTCGTCATTGTTTGAACAGAAGCGGAAACATAATGGGCAATAACTCTTTGAGATGGTGTTTTAGGAATTTGAACATGGAATTCCATGATATACTTATACGCATTATGATAGCTTAATGGGCCGTTGAATGAATGATTCCTTCCAGGCAGTGGTTTAGAGAAAATGTCAATATTTCCAGCTGCAATAACTATTCAGATTTTCACTATGTTTGCTTACATCACAGGCACCTCCACACCATTGCAGGATTTGAAAAATCAAGCCTTATTGGTAGTCAGTCGACATTTATATTTGGGCAAGGAGGTTACCTTAACATCAGTGTGCCGAGAAAAACAGATTCGTATGCAAGATCACTGCATTTAAGACCAAAAACGGCCGAATTCTTTATGTTTTGAGTACTGTGGGCTGACATCAAAGCCACTTCAAAAGTCGTATCTTTGGTTTATATGGAAAGTTCTGGGGGATATGATGTGTGACAAAACTTTATGTCTATAAGGGTCGAATAGCACTTTTTGATTTTTAATAAACTCCCTGGTTATTTTATATTTTGTCAAAAAAGAGGAATACCTACCGTTTATTGTCATTTTTTGACAGTCACAGGCAGCTCCAGATGCCTGTCACAACTTTTTATCGGTACTTCCGCCGGAGGGACCTGTGATAGTTTACCAGGCGTGATATATTGCACACACGATTCAGTGAGAGAACATGCTTCGGACTCATTTACATACTATAATACCCGAGCGCGCCAAACGGACTCATTTACATGCTATAATACCCGAGCGCGCTAAAATCAAACTCTTTTAGAGTCGATGCAGAGTTGGTTGGCAAGAGCACGAGGCGCGGATACTTGGAGCTGTCTCAATAACTTACTGGAAATTCAATTTTCTATGCACGAATTGAAAATGAAACGACATACTACCCCCTCCTCCCATCACCTCCCACAGACACACGAGAAATACCTTTAAGGTTATGAAAATAAAGTCGTGAGAAGCAGTTTTCAGCAAACAACTATAAGTTTTTCATATATTTACGTAACGCGCTCAGGATCATTTTAGAGGCTGCTTATGTCACACTATTAATAATAAGTCCATGATCGTATAGGTTTTTTAGCTTTATTAACTTAATAATCTAGCGACTACCCAGGTTCAAAACACGTTAAAGTCATTTCCATGCTTCCAAGTTACCAGAACAATATCTAAAGACAAATCTCTAAAATCTCCCTAAAGCGAGGCGCGCTCCAGTCTTATATACCCAAAGGTCATGTACCTGATTATGCTAATTTCCATGGTAATATTGCTTACGTATTGCATGGTATCTCTATGCCTAAAGTGTCATTACCAAATAAGTTCATGGCATATACCTGAAATTGGAAATTGTATATGGGCTGGCTCAAGTTATAGTTATGAATCATCGACCTATTTAGTACTGGTTTCTTGAGACAGACCTATTGCAAAGAGTTCTTAGTCCCAAATAAAAATTGCTGAAAATCTAATTGCAAGTGCACTCTGTGACACTTATCACACCATAATAGATGCCAGCCGGGACCAGTTTAGAGGCTGGTCAGGACCAAAATAGATGCCAGGACCAGTTTAGATGCCAGGACCACTTTAGATGATGTACATACGTGTCTTTATTTCGACTTCGGGCTCTAGCTAGTTTTCAAAACGAAGCGTTTCACGTCATGTAAATTCGAAAATACGGGGAACTGAATCTATTACAGGTGTGACAGCGTTGATATGGCTGGCATAGAGCAAACAAACTCTTAACGATAAAAATGATGTGTTTACCTGCAGGAGCTGTTGAGCTGGAGGGCAATAATATCACTTCCCTGTTCAAAACGAAAGTGGAGCCCTATTTATAGTAGTTTATATAGGGTAAACTATCACAGGTACGCCTAAAGGTGTGATTGTTTCAAAGAACCGTATTTTAAAAATGGAGGAAATCCTACACCATTGCAAGGACGCGTTTTTCCGTGTACGCACACACTACGACAAGAATATAAACTCTACTTATTATATTTTGCGCATAAACACAGCGGACATATATTTTTCATCATTGTCCCTCCGCTTTTCTATAGTTTTCGGCTTTCCGTCCTTCCGTCTTTCCGTCCTTCCGTCCCCCTAAAGTAGTAGGTACCTTGTGTGCGCAACTCCTCCTACAATTTTATGCCGATTCTTTCGAAACTTTACAGATGTTTTTAACATGGTCTGAAGATATGCATGTTGTTTGGATATAATCCTGAAATTATTTTTGTCACTTTTTCCACAAGTTGAACTTAGTCATTTTTAGTCGTTTTTACTATCAAAGTGACTAGATAATGAGTACCTTGTGTGCGCAACTCCTCCAACAGTTTTATGCCGATGCCTTTGAAACTTCACAGGTGTTTTGGTCATGGTCTGAAGATATGCATGTGGTTTGGATATAATCCTCACATTATTTTTTGTCACTTTTTCCACAAGTTGAACTTAGTCATATTTTAGGCGCTTTTACTATCATAGTGACTAGATAATGGGTACCTTGTGTGCGCAACTCCTCCTACAGTTTTATGCCGATTCCTTTGAAACTTCAAAGGTATTTTGGTCATGGTCTGAAGATATGCATGTGGTTTGGATATAATCCTCACATTATTTTTATCACTTTTTTCGCAAATTGAACTTAGCCATTTTTCATACATTTTACTATCAAAGTGAATAGATAGTGGGTACCTTGTGTGTGCAACTCCTCCTACAGTTTTATGCCGATTCTTTGAAACTTCACAGGTGTTTTGATCATGGTCTGAAGATATGCATGTGGTTTGGATTTAATCCTTACATTATTTTTTATTACTTTTTTTTACATTTTTAACTTAGCCGCTTTTCCAGCTCAAACACTAAGTGTATATACAGTGGAGACCTAGTTTCCAAGGCGGGGGACATAAATTCGTCGAATTTGCTTGTTTGTTAAGTACTACCAATCACTGTGATGTTCACATAAGGGAAGAGCAGTCTGACTACTCTGCTTTTTGTTATTTCGTTACATATGGACTACTTTCATAATTTTTTACTCCTCTTCTTGGTGCCATTCACAACTCAGTCATACACACTCCACAGATAAACTTTCCACGCCACGGAACTAAAATACTTATTATACATATTCAACAGCTGTTTATCTTCATGTACTTGCTGGGGATAGTGAAGTACTGTACTAGCGAAGGGACCATGGAAATTGTGAAAAATCTTGTGAAATGTTCCCGTGACTTGTTGTGAACGGCTGAAGCGGTGAAAGTTTGTCATGAAATCTGTCGATAAAAAATGCTGTGAAGATCACGTGCCACCTGAAAACCTTCTGTCGGAAAGACACCTGTAAAATTACCACGAATTTATTAAGCGAGGGACAAACAGGACGTTACGTAGACAAGAGGCCTAAATTGGCCTGATATCGCTCACCTGGCTATTGTGCAATGAAACCATTTTGATATAAAATTGACCCAAGTCCACTGAGATTTACTCATTTTCACGTTTTGCTACTTTTATTAACCGAGGCCAACTTGCCTGGTCTGTATATATTTACTTTTGATACACAACTCAATGCAAGAATCATTTTGCCACAAATTTCATCAAAATCCATTCAGGGGTTACTGAGATATTGTCAGTTTCATGTTTTGTGCTATTTTAGTAACGGCAGATAGCGGCCATCTTGGAATGTCAAAATGCAAAAAGCCCCAATGCTTTCATGCAAGGACCATTTTGACACAAAATTGGTCCAGTTTCATTGTAATTTTCATATTTTGCTATTTTAAGTAACAGAGGCCAACTTGACGGGTCTATATTTGTTAATTTTTGAAACACCTCAAAGCAAGAATCATTTTGCCACAAATTTCGTCTAAATCCATTCAGCGGCTACTGAGATATTTTCATATTTTGTGCTATTTTTAGTAACGGCAGATGGCGGCCATCTTGGAAAGCCAAAATGCAAAAAAAAATCGAAAAAACTTAATGAAAGGACCATTCTGACACAAAATTAGTCCATTTCCATTGAGGTTTTCTAATTTTCACATTTTTTCTATTTTTAGTAAAAGAGGCCAATATGACTGGTCTATAGTTAGTTATTTTTGAAACATCTCAAAGCAAGAATCATTTTGACACAAATTTTGTCAAAATCAATTCAGCGGTTACTGAGACATTGTCATTTTCATGTTTTGTGCTATTTTAGTAACGGCAGATGGCAGCCATCTTAGAATGCCAAATTGCAATTAATTGAAACGGCTTCGTGCAAGGAACATTCTGACACAAAACTGGTCCAATTCCAGTCAAGGGTTCTTGAGTAATTGTCATTTTTATGTTTCGGCTATTTTTAGTAACGGCAGATGGCGGCCAACTTGGAATGCCAAATTGCAATTAAAACGACTTTATGCAAGGAATATTCTGACACAAAATTGGTCCAATTCCATTCAAGGGTTCTTGAGTAATTGTCATTTTTATGTTTGTGCTATTTTTAGTAACGGCCACCGCGGTGGCCATCTTGGATAGTCAACTGGCACAAAATTGAAATAATTCCATTCAAGGACCATTTCAAACCAAATTTGACCAGAATTGATTGCGTTTCCTTGAGATACTGACATATGAGCAAAATCGGTCTTGTAAACGCTAAGTAGGTCACTGTGACCTAATTCCGCTATAGATTTTTTTTTTATTTTTACAATTTTTAATTCCAAGGTTCCATTAATGTTCCACACAAATTTTCAACTAAATATACCAAATGGTTCTGGAAAAGAAGTTGATTTTGTTGTTTTTTGCTATTTTTAGTAACTGCGGCCATCTTGGATTCTTGACCGGACCCAATTTTACAATTTTTAAACCCTTCAGTCTGGTCATGTTCCATGTGAAATTTGAGACCCATTGGTTTAGTGGTTTTAGAGAAGAAGTTGTTTGAAGTTGTTTGACTAAGTCGTTTTTGACATTGGCATTTGAGCAAAATTACACTCGTAAACAGAAAGTAGGTCACTGTGACAAAAGTCTGCTACAGATTTTTTTTTTCATTTTTACAATTTTGAATACCAAGGTTTCACTGATGTTCCATGCCAAAATTCAGACAAATATACCCAGTGGTTCTGGAGAAGAAGTTGATTTTGTTGTTTTTGCTATTTTAGTAACGGCGGCCATCTTGGATTTTCAACCTAACCCAATTTCACAATTCTGAGATCCTGGAGTCAGGTCATGCTCCATATAAAATTTGAGAACCATGGGACCAGTAGTTTTACAGAAGAAGATGTTTGAAATTTTGTTTTTAGGTGTTGACGGACGCCGCACGGGACGACGCACGACGCACGCCGGACGCATTGGTATGACAATAGCCCACTATGGCCCTTCGGCTGAGGTGAGCTAAAAACCCTGTAGCCGAAGCCATACGAAGCACAACCAAATTCAGACCTTAGAACGGTCAGTCACATCCGTTTATAATTATATTTTTTGCACATAATCGCAGACGAAACATATTTGTCGTGAAATTCATGGTATTTTAACAGCATTTTTACGGATGTCTTTCAGAGGGCTTTCAGGTGACATATGTCATGATCGTCATGGCATTTTCACCAAGAATTTCACGACATTCACGGCATCACTTCTGCCCCCCCCCCTCTCTCTCTCTCTCTCTCTCTCTCTCTCTCTCTCTCTCTCTTACTCCCCTGCTTGTGCTTAGCATTTCACAATAAAGTCAAGCGAGAATTTCACAGGAATTTTCACAACCATTTCCATATATGTACAGTCCTTTTGCCGGTAGTCAAAGCTACCAACCGGAGGAGTAAGAGGAGTAAACAGAAATGAATGTAGTTCGCACGTGACGAATTAACAAAAAGCACAGCAGTCAGTTCGCTCTTCTCTTACGAGGTGATCACAATGCTTTATAGTACTTAACGAACACTGAACAAAGGAAATAGGACATAACGTAGAAAACCCTGTAGCGAATCCATGCGAACAATGTGAACAACTTCAGAACCACTGACCGTTCTAAGGTTGTGGTTCTGAAGTTGTTCACATTGCTCCTACCCAGCAGGCACATGACGTTGAAATGACGTCGTACTGACGGCGATGCGACGTAATGACGTCGCATCGACGTTAGTACGACGTCATTTTGACGTCATGTTCCTGCTGGGTATGCCTTCGCACTCACCAGTAATGTTGAAAATCTATTGGACGAGTGGTCGGTAGTTACCCAGCGGGCACATGACGTCGAAAAGACGTCGTACTGACGTCGATGCGACGTCATGACGTCGCATAGACGTCAGAACGACGTCATTTCGACGACATGTGGCTGGTGGATACTGACTAATACTGAAAGACCGATGAGAGTATTCCTTAAATTGCAGTTTCGCGAGGTCCACATCTGGGATATTACCACTGATAAAATATTTGACCCCTGCATTTTGGTTGAAAGAAATAAGGGCGTCACAGATCTCAGAGTATGTATATATTGTACCTAACCTATTTATAGTAATTTACTGACAAAATGAAGCATTTGCTCCAACGCGATCCCCTCCTCCTTTACACTACTCGTCTACCTAGAAAGAATCTCTCTCTCTCTCTCCATCTATCCATCCACCCATCTACCCGTCAGTCCGTCCTCTTTCCATTCAGGATAGGGTAGGGGAGGAGGAGGGGCAGGGTAGGGTTCGAAGGGGCGAAAGGTAGGTGTAGATAGACAGGCATAAAAATAGGTCCTTAGCGGCTACCCCTAGTTAAGCCACATCCACAGGGCATGGGCTGGGATGCAAAAAAAAAAAACATTTTCTCCAAATACACTTCACTTCATCAAAAAGAGTTTTGGGATGTTTTCATTGGCTTATTCGGGTGGTTGAGCCTCGGTGGTTTAGGGGTGTGCCTAAAAACAGTAAAGTGGCGTAAAGTGGCGTAAAGGAGCGTAAAGTGGCGTAAAGGAGCGTAAAGTGGCGTAAAGTAGCGTAAAATGGCGTAAAGTAGCTCTAAAGTAGCTCTAAATCATATCTGCTAAATCTAAAAGACTGGGGATATGGCTTGGAAAGGTATACAATATAAAGGGACCCCAATATATGGCATGCTAAATCTTATATTTAGACAAGCAGTCCCGTATGGGGACCGCTCCCGTACCTTACTGTGGCACTTCACATTTTCAATAAAATACTGGTAAATAAGTAAATAAATGCACTCGCTTTTCATTTTTTCAGTATCATTAGAATTAGTAAATTATAACCACGTCTATAACTTGCACTCCAACCAACCCCCCCCCCCCCCCCCCCCCAAACACCTGCAGCGGGATAGGCAAGAAATGGCGGTAATATAAGATTTCGTTCCTAGCGTTTGGCGAGTGGAGATGAATAGCGCAGCTTGTCCTCGAAGCCCTCTAGGAGGGCCCTGCTGGTCAATGTCCCAGTGTTCCCCGTGGGGTTAGCGGAGAAGGAGGCATTGTTACAAATTAATGACTGGTGAATAATGACGCTGGACAAATGAAAAAGAAAAAATTTGTCGATGTTCTGCGTATAACTTTTGCAGAACCATAATGAAAACAAAATAATACAATAACATCATCAGATATTGGTATTATTATTATTGGCATTATGATTTTTATTTTTTGGAATTCACATGTATATTTTCTCGCCAAGCGAAAGAGTTATACTAATAAAACAACACAGACACGTAGTTGTAGGTATATACGTAACTACATAGAACTCACTTAAGCTCTTTATATTAACCTTTTTTTTAATGTTTCTCCTTTGGTTTGTTGAAAATCCAAGTGTTTAACACCAGAAGTGAGCTTTTATAGAGCTAACTGTTGCTTGTAAGACCAAATTGAACTCTTTAAACTTCTAATTGAACAAGCGACTTGAATATTTTTTTTTAAGAATGCCGGACTGGAATCCAACCGCGTATGTAGTTCAGCCTATTTCTGGTGTCAAGCACTTGTGACTGAAGTAGGAAAAATACAACAAGCTATTCAATGTAACTTTTTAGCCTTTTCCGTTCTGATTTATTTGGGATAAACGTGTACAATATGAACATGGCTAGATCCAGCGCTGTCACGCAAATGAAACTATATTCATTTATATAAGTAGAAAATATCATAGGCGAAGAAACAAACATTTTGCATTAAATATATACATATACATTTCGACACGTGGTTAATCTTTCCCACTGGGTACAAAAGGTTTGATAAACATTGATTCAACGTTGATTCAACGTCATGACATTGAATCAACGTTCAATCAATGCCGCCCTAACGCTGCGTGCCTGCTGGGTTAGCACGTAGTCGAAACGTGAAATTAACCTGTGTTTTGTCTTATTTTTATGTCTTTATTCTATATAAATTAGCCGTGCACATTTAAGTGTGTGGCCAGATCTGAGTCTTCACTACTTCCACAAGCTTTGCCAACAAAATGCGTAAATAGCAAAAACTCGGATCAGCCTACGCAAACACGTTCTTATAAGTGCTGTAGTTTGACCAAAGTCTTCACTATTTACGCGAGTTATACTAATGAGACGTGTCACTAGGAAAAAAACTGTGATCAGCCTACGCAACCACATGCATCTAAGTGCTGTAGGCTGATCAAAGTCTTCACTATCTGCAGTTGACCCAACAAAGTATTTATAAACAGCGAAATCTGCGTTTTGTCTTATTTTCTGTCTTTCTTTTCCGTAAGTGGCAAATACTCAGAACAGCCAATGCGCCCATGCGCATTTAAGCGTGTAGTCTGATCACAGTGTTTCCTACATCCGCAAGCCTTGCCAACAAAACGTGTAAATAGCAAAAACTCAGATCAGCCTACGCAACCAGGTTCATATAAGTGCTGTAGTCTGATCAGAGTCTTCACTATTTACCCACCCGTATCTATCCTATTGACAGCAAGGTTTTTGAAAACTGTCGTTGTCAGATGCAGCTGCCCTAAATTGTAAGTCTTGTCGACCCCTAACATTGCCCCATCATCACGAGAACAGAATCGTTTGATATCTTGGATTTGTTCATCAGTATACAAAAGAACCGACGGACCAGACTGTATAATATCCCACAAGTATCATAATTTGCATAATTGCATAAAGGTCCACAGCGAAAAAAGATAAAGTCATTACATTTAATAATTCATTTGTCATTTTCATCTGCAGTCGTTAAATTTAAGACGCTTCGGTAATTTAAACTGTCCAATTAAATAATCATATTTATTTAATTGGATACTTTTATGTAACCAATCAGAAGTGAAATTTTTCTTTTAAACTAAATGGAATTAATTGATAAAGGGAATGATTTTTTTTTATCTGTAGCCGCTGTCTTTAGGAGAGCTGGCCTCTCAAAGGACGCGACGGCATGTGTCTTTCACACCTTTAAGGAGTACCTGTTATGATAATCCACATGTTCCTAATTAACATCTTAAGCTAGGTGTTAAACAGTAGCTGATTTAATCAAAGACCATGCAAACAACGAGACCCTACTCCTACCTTGAATTGATTAAATGCATTAAAGGACAGGCGTCTTTCACACCTTTAAGGTGTTCTGATATCTTACCTGTAATGACAGTCCATCAGTAGCATAATTAAAGAGGTTGGTTTGCACTAACAGCCATTTATAGATAAAAAGACATGAGCCGGTCACACCTTATGAAAATATTTTATCCCAGCTATTGTCTGCCAATTACTGAAATCTATTTTATTAAAGAGAACGTTGGAAAACGAATAATGATAAAAAAATAAAACTAATAATAAACGATCAAAAAAGTTATTTAATGGATATAGCACCAATATCAATTTTAACAGGTAGACCATCCAACTATGTACATGTGAAAAGTAAAAAAAAAGTTATGCAATGAAAATGGTCTTAAGGTGGACGATCCCGAAAGAACTCTGTTCTTGCTTGTTTAAAAAACAAACAGAGTTATTGTTCATCATCAAATTGACTAACTATGGAGTATATACAGTTATAATATACACTTACAGTATCTACCGTAATGATCCTAAGTTTTCGGGCACATAGGTCTGTACAAACAGTGGAAACTGAGATCAGACTGTTCCTTAGGAACAAGAATGATCAAGATCTTCACAGTTTCCATTCCATCTGCGCATTTTTGTCGACATTACTCTGTGGTAGAGCCGAATAACAGGAAAATAAATAATAGGGCAAGGGGACCGGCTGTGCTTGCAGCAGGTGCAGAATTTGGGCAATCTGTTTTGGGGATATTTTGAACTTAAACATTGTTTTTCTAGGAAACAAAACGGTGAAATGTTTGTTTGTTTGTTTTATTCTTTAACATACGATGTAAGTTTTACTAAAATAATATGCATAAGCATGCCCCATCGATTGATGATATTTTTCATGACGTTTTTCATGAAATTCAATTTTCTTGCATTTTTTTCAAAGAATGTAAAAATATACTTATTAACAAGAAAACTGCAATTTTTTGTTATCAGTTTGTTTCAAATATCCTATATTACAGATTATATGATTTGCTGAAATGAAAGTGCATTCATCTGCTAGAGATATGAATTTTAATGGAAAATGTGTAAAAAAAAAAGTATGTAGAAATACAAAATATTGTTTTTTAGGAAAACAAAACGGTGAAAATTGTTTTTTTCTTACCCAAATGTTTTATAGCTCTTTGAGTTATTTAGACGGTATAATGGTTTGAATGCCCCGCCAATATTTCTATTCAGTATTTGTCTACCTTAATCAATCAAACCCTATATTTCGCTCTAAAAACAAACAGAAAATGAAAACAGTTAATACATATTTCTGTGACATATTAGCATTGTCGCACAAGGGAAAACCAGGTGGCAATAGCGAATGGGGAAGGCCACGATCAGCTTATGCATGTGCACAGTCTCATCTGGGTCTTTTCCGTTTGCAAAGAACATTCTATATATGATGAAGGACAACTTTTCGGAAGCGTGGGCTGGTATGATAGGGTTTTTCTTGAGCAACGCCGCTCTTTAATGTCTGTATTTTCAGTTTCGGGCATAAAATGATTTTTTTTTTAATTCTGAAAGCTGAATTCAAAGGTTATTATGAATTACGCTGCCATTGTTTACTACATGTTGGCCATGTATGTTATGTGTTCACATGGACCAAATGGTCTATTGTATTTCTTGAATAAACTTCATAAATTGACAACACTTCAAGAAAGACACGCACTCAGCTACCCCATCTGAAAACAACAATACCATTTTTATTATTTTTTAAGCCTATTTTTATATACCTTACAAGTATTTTACTTATATTATATTTTAAATACAAAACTCAACAGAAAGTAAAGGTGGCAGCTGTATAATATCACCATATGGATAGGAGACCACAGACAAACGGTCAATAAGGACCATAATAAAAGTTCCGCCTTTCCCTGATATGATAATTTGCCTTACCTACATGTAATTTACTGTTTTAATTAATATTTTGGCTTCTTTACGTTACTTTACGCCACTTTACGCCCCTTTACGCCACTTTACGCTCCTTTACGCCCCTTTACGCCACTTTACGCTACTTTACGCTACTTTACTGTTTTTTAGGTACACCGGATTCGATGGACCTAGATGGTTTGTTGGCGTTTACACCTTTCCCATCACGCACAGACCAAGATGTCAGCGCTTTACGTAAACAAAGCTGGAGATTTTCGAGTTTCAATTTGAGTAAGAAGTTTCCACGATGAGTAGTGATAAACGTCGGCGGGCGCGGGTTCAGGGTGGGTGGGCCCCTCCGACTAATGCAAGATCAGATCGGGATAAGCCGAAAGTACAGACAACACCCAACTGGTATGGAAAAACTGTTGATCAGCCTTCTTTCTTTCTATCGTTACTGTCCTCGGTCTACTTAGACCATGATGACAGGTTTCTGGTGTGGCGCATAAGTTGTCACAAAAAAAAAAAAAATAAATAAATAAATAAATAAATGAATTTGTGACAAAGCCACCAGTAGATTAAAACTATTTACAAGAAGTCCTCAGGGGCAGGCATTCCATGCCTAACCCCTGCTCTACCCTAGGATATTAAATTTTGGCCTTAAACCCATCAACTGTCTCCGAAGAGACAGCTTCGGTTGTAAGGCCATTCCAAGTTGCAATTGTCCTGGGGAAAAAAGAATTCTTAAAACCGTCCGTGTAAGCGTTTGGACGGTGGTACTGGAATGGGTGGGACCTAGTTCTCCTGCTCCCTTCACCGACCTCAGATAGGTACTTATTCTTATCTACAACGGCAAGATTATTATGAATTTTGTAGAATAGAGACAGAGAAGCCTGCTGTCGTCTTTCCTGCAGGTCTGGCCATTGGAGTTCTTCTAACATTTCTCCCACATGGCTTTGATTGCGCCAGCGCCTACAGGTCCAACGGGCAGCAGTCCTCTGTACTTTTTCTATTCTGTTAATATCAACTTGGTGATGGGGCATCCAAACTGGCGCTGCATATTCTAATTTGGGCCGGACCAGAGTTTTATATGCAGCAGCCTTGATTTCCTTCGATGCAAAAGTCAAGTTTCTACGAAGGAAACCCAAGGTCTTAGTAGCCTTACTGATAATTTCATTAATGTGCTGACCCCACTCGAGGTCATCCGTAATTTCAACTCCTAAATATTTGGCTGACGATACATTCTCTAGGACTTGGTTATGCAATGTATAACCATGGAGTATTTGCTTTGGAGGGGGGTGCCTAGTCACCCTCATAGAGTGACATTTGGCAACATTAAATTTCATGAGCCATGCCTCTTCCCAAAGTGCCAATTTATCTAAATCATCTTGGAGTATCTGTTGGTCTTCGGACCGTCTAATATTTCTATAGAGTACACAGTCATCAGCAAAAAGGCGGACTGTGGAGCTTATGTTGTCTGGCAGGTCATTAATGAAGATTAAGAACAGGATGGGCCCTAAAACAGAACCCTGGGGGACACCAGACAACACGGGGAGAGGGTCTGAACAGACACCATCCAGAACAACTTTTTGTGTCCTTCCAGATAACCAGGCAGAGATCCACCGGAGGATATCATTTCGGATACCATAATACTCCAGTTTATAAATCAATCGTCTATGGGGGACCTTATCAAAAGCCTTGGCAAAGTCCATAATAATGAGGTCTGTTTGTTTGTGACCTTTATTATTGGCTCTGTCTAGGTTTGCCTGCAAATCGTGAATGAACTGGACCAGTTGAGTCTCACATGACCTACCACTCCTGAAGCCATGCTGAGACTCAACTAAAATCTTATGGTCCGATAGATGTTGCATGATTTTGCTCACGAGAATGTGCTCAAGAGACTTACAGCAAATACAAGTCTCCAAAGAAGTTTGTGTATGAACCTCCGACTGAGGTAAGCTGTAGTCACATTCCCGGTTCCAGACCGCCTCGTACTGGTGGGGTTCTGGATAAATGGTGGGGCTGGGAGGTGCAGAGAGTATGTGTGTATGTTGGGGTGGGGCGGGGGGGGGGGGGGGTGGAGAGAGGAGGGTCTTAAATCTGTATTAATCTTTTGACAATGTCTTTTTTGCCTTGAAATATATGTTGTACTGTTTCATTAGAATCACCTCACCAAAGGGGTTCCATTGAGATATCACAACATATATTTTAATCTAGCCACAGGGATAAATAAACTCAAACTGTCATTAACTGTCATACTCCTAGCCCAGCTCTGGGCCGGAAAATGCCTATAAACAAGTTTCAATTTCACTAAATTAGAAACTTGTTTCTGAAATAATTTCGGTCCGGAGCTGGACTATCATACTCCTTATTATCCGGAGGCCTACATATATGTCACAGGGTATAGGTTAGGTATAAGATACACATGTACTGACTGCGGTACATGTAATTTGTGATATTTCTTTCATACCCGCTCCCTTTCATGTGCTCACCTTTATAGCGCTCCGGTCCCGACGAACGACTAGGTCTGTTCAGGTCAAAAGCTGGTGGTGGAGCGGAACTCGCACGTGACCTATCTTCGATGATTTCCGTCTGTCGTCGGGGAATCGTCTGGCCATGTTCAGAAGACCTCTTGTTGGTGTGAATGGTATGAAGGTTCACCGAAGTAGGCTCACAACACTGGCTTTTATAGCAACATAGTAGGGTGCGAGACTTTAGATCAAAGGGTCCCCGGTTCGATCCTCGGATGGGGCATGAGATTTTGAAGAGTCTGTGACATATACATAACAAAGAAACCTAGAGGGCCGGGCTGAAGCCCCAAAGCCCACCCCCTGGATCTGACCCCGAGTCAGGTAGTAGTTGCCTTGGGCCGTAGTTGTCAACCCACTCCGCACTGACATGTTGCTACACTGAACAGAAGCGATAACTATGTTCTACGGAAGTTTTGTTTCTACTATACTCTGCCACTTTCTTGTATTAAATTGATTGCTATGACGTTAAAGCATTGGGGAATCATACAGAACCATAAGAGCTGCGACACGAGGAAACCAACAATGTGGTTGTGCGCCCAGCGAAGACTCAGATCAGCCTGGGCAGCCACCCAGTTTGATCAGAGTCCTCTTTTTGCACTTAAAGGGTAGCTGAGAGTCTAAGCTAGCTCCATGCGGACAGCAAAGACTCTGCTCAGACTGGGCGGATGCCCAGACTGATCTGTGTCTGTGCTGGGCACACAACTACTTTGTTGGGTTTCTCGTGTCGCGGCTCATAATTGTTTACTGATGCATGATCATGGTGACATATCCAAGGACAACCATTCACCAGGACCTGTGATCAGGGAAGCTAGTCCCTAGAAGAAAGGAAAATAGTACACAATTTTCATGTTGACATCTGTTTCAGCCTCTGCATCTGGTGAACGTAATTAACATACTGAGTCCCCTTTGGGCTGCTCGAAGGCTAGGTGGTAAATGACATCCAGTGACATGTCCTGGTTTTTCTCACCTTCCACAGCATACAGGATAGAATCATTTGTGTGCTTTCAAGACAGTAGATAATCTTATCCCAAATTGTCCAGCTGTGCGGGAGATGAACTACACGTGAATTCCCTTGAATTCCTTGCTCAGTGGCTTCCCAGACAGGACTTGGAAACAGTGATCTCCCCAGACCATTTAGGCATGTTGCTTGCAACATGCTTTCCTCTTCAAATTACCTTTGCAACATGCCTTTATTTCCACTTCTTAGCCAGTAAAGTTGTTTTAAATGCATTAAGGATCATCAATAAATTATTTAAAATGTAAATTCAGGCTCATTTTGACAAAATACTGCTATATTAAGGATTTTAAAAATTGATCACAAGTCAAAATCTGATTTTAGTGCTAAAAGCGACATGATTTCTGAAATTTCTGGGTAGAACACTGCTTGGAAACATTCATTTTAAATAATAATTGTAATTAAATAATCTTCTAGCTAAGTAGCTTACCAGCTATGCCAGTATGGTACTAGTTCTTTGGCTTTGTTCAATTTCCTATGATCCTATCAGAGGTGGTCACATTAGATTTATGAGGTACAGAATAGAAAAGAAAGATTTGATATTTTACAAGAAAGAAATCTTCCTGTTCTGTAGGTCACTGTCTAAGTCACTCATTAAATGACATCAGAATAGCTCATTTTGTAGGTAGAAGCAAACAGTCAGCCAAAGCATCTTCTTAATATTGTTAGGTGAGAAAATGTTGTGCTAGGTGGCTACCAGAAGTGCAAAATTAAGTGAGATTTTATCTAGATTTGACTGAAATTTGGTATGTATGTTTGCCTCTAATCCTTATTTAAGGAATGAATGTTATTTTTTTTAACATTTACTTCAGTAAATGTTTAAAAAATAACATTCATTCCTTATTTTATATTATTATGTCTCCCCCCTTAAGGGTCGGGAGACATATTGTTTTTCCCCGGGCGTCTGTCCGTCTGTCCGTCTGTCCGTCCGTCCGTCCGTCTGTCCGTCTGTCCGTCTGTCACAAATCGTGTCCGTTGTATAACTTGAAAACCGCCCAAGCTATATTCGCGAAACTTCATATAAATATCAATCAACATGAGACGACGTGCAGAGTGCAAGAATGGTAACTCTGGCATTTATACTTTTTGAGTTATTTCCCTTGGAACTTAGTCCATCACAAAATCGTGTCCGTTCTGTAACTTGAAAACCGCTCAAGCTATATTCGCGAAACTTCATATAAATATCAATCAGCATGAGACGACGTGCAGAGTGCAAGAATGGTAACTCTGGCATTTATACTTTTTGAGTTATTTCCCTTGGAACTTAGTCCATCACAAAATCGTGTCCGTTCTATAACTTGAAAACCGCTCAAGCTATATTCGCGACACTTCATACAAATATCAATCAACATGAGACGACGTGCAGAGTGCAAGAACAGTAACTCTGGCATTTATACTTTTTGAGTTATTTCCCTTGGAACTTAGTCCATCACAAAATTGTGTTTCAATTGTGTCCGCTCTATAACTTGAAAACTGCTCAAGCTTTATTCACGAAACTTCATACAAATATCAATCAACATGAGGCGATGTGCAGAGTGCACAAATGGTAACTCTGGCATTTATACGTTTTGAGTTATTTCCCTTGGAGCTTTGTCCATCACAAAATTGTGTCTCAGTCGAGTCCATCTATAACTTTAAAACGATTCAAGCTATATTCATGAAAGTTCATACAAATATCAATCAACATCAGATGACATGCAGAATGCACTCTGGCGTTTATCCATTTTGAGTTATTTCCCTTGGAACTTTGTCCATCACAAAATTGTGTCTCAGTCGAGTCCGTCTATAACTTTAAAACCATTCAAGCTATGGTCATGAAAGTTCATACAAATATCAATCAATATCAGACGATGTGCAGAATGCAAGAACCATAACTTTAGCCTTTATACTATTTGAGTTATTTCCCTTAGAACTTTGTCAGTCACAAAATTGTGTCTCAGTCGTGTCTTCTCTATAACTTGAAAACCATTCAAGCTATATTCACGAAACTTCATACAAATATCAATCAACATTAGAAGAATTGCATAGTGCAAGAATCATAACTCTTGCATTTATACTTCTTGAGTTATTTCCCTTGGACCTTTGTCAGTCACAAAATCGTGTCTCAATCGCTTTATTACTTGAGAACTGGACAAGCTATATTCACGAAACTTCATACAAATGTCAGTCAACACTAGACAACCTGCAGAGCACAGCATTTATACTATTTGAGTTATTTCCCTTGGAACTTTGTCATTCACAAAATCGTGTCTCAATCGTCTAAGCTCTATAACTTGAAAACCGTTTAAGCTATATTCATGAAACTTCATACAAATATCAGTCAGCCTATAAATAGACGACGTTCAGAGCACTGTAACTCTTGCATTTATATTTTTTGACAAAAACTAAATATGAATATCAGTCAACATTACATGACATGCAGAGCATAACAACTATAACTCTTGCATTTATACTTTTTACTTATTATGAATCCCTGCTTCAGGGTAGGGAAACATATTGTTTTTCCCTTGGCGTCTGTCTATTAGTCTATCACAAAATATCTTTACTGGATACGAGCACATTGTTTGCGTGAAAAATGACCAGTATTTGCATTAGAAATTGTATTTAAAGTTTCCGTTTGAAATTGTATTTAATGACTGATCCTTTTGACATCAGAAAGGGGGGAGACATCTGTTTTTTCGTAGAAAAACAATTCTAGTTAAACGATGCTTTTGATCAATAAAAAGATAAACAAAAATAAGAAATACATAAATAAGAATCGTTTTAAAAACATTACTGGCCAAATTTCGCAAGTTTGGAACAGCCGCATTTTCACTGCCTACCAGCAAATTCCATCTCCTGCTGTAGATTTCACGTGCAAGTTTGCGTAGTGAGCTGTCACTCGACGTTCAATAGCCATTCAAGTACATGGCATGTTGTAAATTTCACATGCTAGTTAGTGAGATGAGCTGTTACTCTGAAGCACATGGCACAATGTAATTATTGACCTGTAAACAAAATTTGACTGCCGCATCACTTAATTGGGTTAACAGAGAGCTCTGCACTGATAATGTAAATATTCGGTCTTAAGACAGGAGTTTTTTCTTCCACAGTTACTGCAAATATGTTAACCCTTAATGCGCCAAAAAGCAGACGACAAAATTTACGTCTGCAGAAATTTAAAAAAATGTTTTGGCCAAGCTATATCATATTGAGAATTCAAAGACTATAGGGCTATCTACACTGTTTGCAAATTCAACAATTTTTCATTTTTTGGCACTTTAAGGGTTATTACTTAATCAGTCTTGTGAAATTCAGCTATGAGATGGGGATTCCCCTATTAGAGCAATCCCAGAAATCTAGATTCACCTTATGAGATGGATTTAGAGTTTTGGAATGAGGGAAAAACCGCGTCTGGTAATGGAAGAAAGGGAAAAAAAACTGTCTGGTAACGGAAGAAATATGTTAGGTCAAAGGTCAAATGGCCTCCTGCAGATTAAAAGTTAGTTTTGCTTTATGATTCTTTCAGGAAGTTCGACAGAAGCCACCAGACAAAGTAATCTCGTAAGTACCTGCTATTGCTTTTTAATATATAAAAAAAATGAGTTGCAACACAATATAACCAACAAAGTGGTTGTGCGCCCAGCGCAGACTCAGATCAGCCTGGGCATCCGCGCAGTCTGATCAGAGTCTCCGCTGTCAGCATGATGGTAGCATAGATCCTAAGCTTCCCTTTAAGTGCTTAGGGAAGACTCTGATCAGACTAGGTGGATGCCAAGGCTGATCTGAGTCTTCACTGGGCGCACAACCACATTGTTGGTTTTCTTGTGTCAGGGCTTGAATTTCTTACAGTATGCCTCCAGCTTTGAGGAAATTGAGAGGGCATACTGTCTTGGGCTGTTCGTACATAACATTGTTGTGTGTTAACAATTCAAGAACTATAACTGTTTTTGATGTATCATAATGGATGGACCTAAGAAGTTAGATGTCACAGACTCTTAACAAATCTCACGCCCGGGCCGAGGATCCGGGAACCCGGGACCTTTCGATCTAAAGTCTCGCACTCTACCATGTCGTTATGAAATAATTATTATATTATTATAATATTTTGACCCCCCCTATAATATTTTGACCCTCCCCCATGAAAAAAAATGAAAATTGAGGAAAGTATATGTAACACCTATAGTAACCAAGCAAATATCAAATACAATATTAATTCGCTGCTCCTCCTCATTTTGAAAAATCTGTAGGGAGGGGGGGTCAAAATATTATAGCTATAATATAATGACCCGCCCCACTTGAAATTAAAAGTTTTAATGGTTTCGTGGTACTATTCATTTGTTAATATCTGTAATGATAAAATTAAAATTCAAACACCATCAGATTTTCCGTTTCATAATTAGAATACTTAAAATACTGATGATGGGCGTGAGTGGGGGGGGGGGGTCAAAATATTATAGCTATAATATTTTGACCCGCCCCCATGTATTAAATGGAGATTCAGGACAATATATGTAAGACTACCATAATCAAGCATGAAATACAATTACAGTTTACAGCTCCTCCTCATTTAAAATTAAAAATTTTAATAGTTGTTTGGTTGGCGGGGTGGAGGGGGGGGGGGGGTCAAAATATTATAGCTATAATAATTTGACCCGCCCCACATGAGAGTTAAATAGGTCTTTTGTCATTGTTTCACTGGTTTGTTAATAACTATTCTGCTTGAATTAAAAATTTAAATATCATCTGATTGTCTTTCCTATAAGTCTAAGTACTTCATAGGCTAAAGATGGACATGAGTGTGTGTGTGTGTGGGGGGGGGGGTCAATATATTATAAATGGATAATATGAATGAATTAAATGGAGATCCAGGACAGTATATGTGAGACTACCATAATCAAGCATGAACTACAATTACAGTTTACAGCTCCTCCTCATTTAAAATTAAAAATTTTAATAGTTGTTTGGTTGGCTGGGAGTAGGGGGGTGGAGGGGGGGGGGGTCAAAATATTATAGCTTTAATAATTTGACCCGCCCCACATGAGAGTTAGATAGGTCTTTTGTCGTTGTTTCACTGGTTTGTTAATAACTATTCTGCTTGAATTAAAAATTTAATTATCATCTGATTGTCTTTCCTATAAGTCTAAGTACTTCATAGGCTAAAGATGGACATGAGTGGCGGGGGGGGGGTCAATATATTATAACTATAATATTTTGACCCGCCCCCATGAAAAACAATGGAAATAAAGGAAAGTTTATGCAAGACCTACAAGAACCAAGCAAAGATCAAATACAATATTAATTTCTCTGCTCATCCTCAATTTGAAAAATATGTTAGGTGGGTGAGGGGTGGGGATGCGGTGGGGGGGGGGGGGGGGGTATAATATTATGACCCACCCCACTTGAAATTAAAAGCTTTAATGTTTTCATGGTACATGTACTATTCATTTGTTAATACCTGTTATGATAAAATAAAAATTCAAACACAATCAGATTCTCTGTTCCATTGCTATAATACTTAAAATACTGATGATGGACATGAGTTGGGGGGGCGGGGGGGTCAAAATATTATAGCTATAATATTTTGACTCGCCCCACATGAGAGTTAGATAGGTCTTTTGTCGTTGTTTCACTGGTTTGTTAATAACTATTCCGCTTGAATTAAAAATTTAATTATCATCTGATTGTCTTTCCTATAAGTCTAAGTACTTCATAGGCTAAAGATGGACATGAGTGGCGGGGTGGGGGGTGTGGAGGGTCAGTATATTATAACTATAATATTTTGACCCGCCCCCATGAAAAAAAATGGAAATAAAGGAAAGTTTATGCAAGACCTACAAGAACCAAGCAAATCCAATACAATATTAATTTCTCTGCTCATCCTCAATTTGAAAAATCGTTAGGTGGGTGAGGGGTGGTGGGGGGGGGGGGTCAAAATATTATAGCTATAATATTATGACCCACCCCACTTGAAATTAAAAGTTTTAATGTTTTCATGGTACTATTCATTTGTTAATACCTGTTATGATAAAATAAAAATTCAAACACAATCAGATTCTCTGTTCCATTGCTATAATACTTAAAAGACTGATGATGGACATGAGTTGGGGGGCGGGGGCTCAAAATATTATAGCTATAATATTTTGACCCCCGCCCATGAAATAAAATTGATATAAAGGAAAGTTTATACAAGACCTACAAGAACCAAGCAAATATCAAATACAATATTAATACGCTGCTCATCCTAATTTTGAAAAATCTGTTAGTGGGGTTGGTGGGTGGGTTGGGGGAGGGGGGGGTCAAAATATTATAGCTATAATATTATGACCCGCCCCACATGAGAGTTAAATATGTCTTTTGCCGTTGTTTCACTGGTTTGTAAATAGCTATTCTGCTTGAATTAAAAATTTAAATATCATCTGATTGTCTTTCCTATAAGTCTAAGTACTTCATAGGCTAAAAATGGACATGAGTGGGGGTCGGGGGGGGGGGGGGGGGGAGGTAAAAATATTATAGCTATAATATTTTGACCCACCCACTCTCAGATCCATCTTTAGCCTATGAAGTACTTATACTTATAGGAAAGACAATCAGATGATATTGAAATTTTTAGTTCAAGTAGAATAGTGATAAACAAACTAGTGAATCAAGGACAAAAGACCTATTCAACTGTCGTGAGGGGTGGGTCAAACTATTATAGCTATAGTATTTCGACCCCCATGCACACCTGACCAGACCTTCGCATACGAAGTCTTATAACATTGGGACTAACAATCAGATAGTATTTTTGATTTAATGTTATCACAGCTGATCTTAAGACACCAGTGGAACTATAGCTGAAGACCTATGTAACTCTGAAGAGGGGCGGGTCAAAATATAGCTATTATATTTCGACACGCCCTGTCTCAGAGCCATCTTTACTATGTGAAGTACTAATAACAATAGGAAATGCAATCAGATGGTATCTAAATCTAAAATTCTATCACAAAAGATATAAACAAACCAATGCCAATATGGTAGAAGACATATTTTACTCTGGGGTGGGGGGGGGGGGGTCAAATTATTATAGCTATAATATTTCGACCCGCCCCCTCCTAGTCCCATCCTTTGCATATGAAGGCTTATAGCTCTGGAAATGACAATCACATAGTGTTGTTAATTTAGATTCTGTCACAACAGATATAAAGAAACCAATAGAAGTATGGTAAATGGTCTATTTAACTTTCAAGAGGGGCAGGTCAAAATATTATAGCTATAATATTTTGACCCACCCTCTCTCAGATCCATCTTTAGCCTATGAAGTACTTATACTTATAGGAAAGATAATCAGATGATATTGAAATTTTTTATTCTAGTAGAACAGTGATAAACAAACTAGTGAAATAACGACAAAAGACCTAATAAACTCTCATGAGGGGCGGATCAAAATATTATAGCTATAATGTTTCTACCCCCCCCCCCTCAAACCCCTGACCCATCATTGCATATGAAGTCTTATATTATTGGGACTAACAATCAGATAGTAATTTTGATTTAAATGTTGTCACAGCTGATCTTAAGACACCAGTGGAACTATAGCTGATGACCTATGTAACTCTGAAGAGGGGCGGGTCAAAATATTACAGCTATTATATTTTGACCCGCCCTGTCTCAGAGCCATCTTTACTATGTGAAGTACTAATAACAAAAGGAAATGCAATCAGAATGTATCTAAATCTCAAATTCTATCACAATAGATATAAACAAACCAATGCCAATATGGTAGAAGACATATTTTACTCTGAGGGAGAGCTATAATATTTCGACCCGCCCCCTCCTAGACCCATACTTTGCATTTGAAGGCTTATAGCTCTGGAAATGACAATCACATAGCGTTGTTAATTTCAATTCTGTCACAAGGGATATAAAAAAACAATAGAAGTATGGTAAATGGTTTATTTAATTTTCAAGAGGGGCGGGTCAAAATATTATAGCTATAATATTTTGACCCACC